>CM053593.1:106807910-106843689 GCA_028646575.1 Pseudocheirus occidentalis
AGATTATCCTGCTTATTGTAAGCAGGTGCAGCCTTTGCATTTTGCCCCCAGGTGATCACATGCACTCCTGTTAGCTGAGGATCGGCTCAACCTGTCCATCTCACATGGAGTATCAACGACCCTCTTTAGGAGTCTCCTCCCCACGTGAGGTATCAGAGACCTAACAATGTTGCATAGACGTTGACATTCACTTCAATGGGAAAACTGCCAAATTAGTTCAAGATAAATAATATGTATACATGTATAGTGTATGTGTGTTTGCAATTATTGAATAGCAAATAGGAAAGAAGTCTTGCCAACTTTTGTGAAATTGTGCTGTTCTTTCAGTGAGGTAGCTTGTACCAGAAAGACTGTGATGTTCAAAGTTCAAGTTCACAGGTTTGAATGCTGGTTCTGATACTTTCTAACTATGTGACCTTTGATAAGTCACTTAGACTCTCTGGGTTTCAGTTTCTATATAACAAAATCCAAAGTCTTTTCTAGTTTTAATCCTATCCTTCCCAAGTAGTGGCTACTACTTAATGTAAGTAAGGAGTAAGAAGACTGGAAGAATTGGAGGGATCCAGATTAAGAAGAGCTTTAAAAGCCAAAGAGAAGATTTTATATTTGATCCCAGACATAATGGAGAACTGCTCATGACGTTTTATAGTAGATTTCTGTTCAGAAACAGGTTGCACAAGATAACTTCTGAGGTCTCTCCCAGTTCTGTGTTTATGATGTTAATGGGTTCAAATGACATCTCTACCACTTTTTAAGGTTTGTGTATAGGCAAGTTGCTTAGATTGAGTTTTCTTGTTTCTAAAATGCTAGTGATGAGTTTTATACCAATTCAAAGAGTTGTGAAGAAAACACATTGTTATTTGCAAATATACATGACTGTGTTTTCAGAGTTGGGGAATTCTTGGTTTGAAATTCCCTCCACTGACATAAATTGCAAACTGTCTAAGATTAAGTAGCTCATAGAATAATAGAACTAGAACCAGAAGGTTGTTCAGAGGTCATTTAGACCACACCTTTCATTTTACAGAGAAGCATCAGAGACAAGATCTGAACCTAAATCCTCTGATTCCACAATCGTCTTTGGCAATAGGTATAGTACCAACAGGGTGAGCCTCCAAAAGGGGGTTGGAGGGTGGTTTAGACTCTGCACTATACAAGCTGATTTGTTTGAGGTCACATATCTAATATTCACATGCAAGTCAAGATATTACTCTCATGATGTCATTGACCCTTTTCAAGAATGAAGGATGAACAACAACAATGGTAAGTCTGAGAGGCAGATTTGAACTTAGACTTCCCTGGCTCCAAGCCCAGCATTTTATCCACATGTCTTGTTACCTTAGTGGCTAGAATACAGGCAGTGAATACTACTACCACCTGTCAGACCAAGAAAAACCCTCCTCTACCCGAGGGCTTAGTTAATCTGATAACATAATTTGAAGAGGAGGGAAGGAAAATAACCATAATTATAAAACTTCAAAAACTCCATGATTTCCTCAATATGGGTGTTCCTTCCACTTATCAAATCCTGTATGAACATAATTGTTGTTCTTATTCATTTCCTTTTCAAATTCCATGGAGTTCAGATACAAATGATCCCAGAACAAATCATTCTCCCATTATTGTTCTGTTATATTTAATATTTGGCAGACGATTATGCAGGTGGATAATTGTTTGGAAGTAATTTTGTTGTAGTTTTGTAACTGAATGAAAATGCTGGGATGTAAACTCCTCTTCTATAGATTCACAGGAAGCATTTTTTGGTCCAACTCCAATAAAAGACAGGATGGATGATACGTAATATTTCCTGCCCCACGTGGTTTTGATTTCTCCTACTTGGTTGCTTTTATTTTGGGAGCTTTCATTCCACTAAGTTTGGAATTTATGAGCGTTCAATGCAGCAGCATCTGTTAAAATGTTGTTCTTAAATGTCTGGCTGAGATTATGGGCAGCAATTATGTCTATAAAACCCTACAGTGCCAATACAATTTATTTGCTGGATTCTTGAGAATATTTTGGGGGTATATTTGTAACATGGGAATTTTTCATCTATTATTTCACTAATTATAATTAATAATGGTAATTATTATCATTCCTACACTTAGTACTCTTCCAATGGCTCTTGGCACCTTCTAGATGGCCCCAAGTTCCCAAAGGCCATTCAAATGAAGCACACATTCTCAATATGTCTTATCAAGCTGGAAAGTTCGCCAGTACCAACACTGGTTACAATGTGTGTACCTGCAATCCAGGGCCCAGTCTAACTGAGTTTGGAATAGCTCATGACCGGAAGGTTATTGACTAACAGCATCTATAAAGACTGCCTATTAAGGTAGAATGTAAGCACCTTGAAGACAGAGACAATTTCATCTTTGTACCTGATAAAGTATATTGTACATTGGGGATCAATGGAGGGGTACGGCTCTGTGATTTCATTGATGTAGGGAGCTCTCAGACTGAAAATTCCTTTCGCTAGAGTAGATTGGCAATGGGATTGTAAGTTAGTCTTAGAGAGTTATCTAGGGGAAGAGGGACAGAAGGCTTAAGTGATAGTGTTTAGAGAAGAGCAACTGGCATAAGGAAGGAATGAAAAGATTCACATATGGAAGGGACCACAGTGAATAGGCATACAACCAATACAATTAGTCTTTCCACATCTCAGGGGTTAGGAGCATGGAACCCCTTCCCCACAAAATCTAGAAAATCAGCATAAAATTTGTGGCCTTCCCTTTGAACCCAAGAAGTCTGAATTATTATGGTATTAAAAGATAAAATATAGTGGTAATATAAATATTATAGATATATTTTATGCATTTTTGAGTTTTAAAACTTTCTTTCTGTCATCTGCTGGCCTTTACTTGTCATCTGTGGCATCTGAAAAACTCCCTCCAAATTCTCGGTTTCTTATGCTGACCTTTGATATATTGAAACTGAGATGAGGAAAGTTCTGACATGAAACTGTACATGTCAGAAATAGGACTGAATCCAGGAATTTCTGACTCCGAGGCTAGTCCTCAGCCACTTTACTAGGCTACCTCTTACCCTATACATAAAAGATACACAATAATGTAACACATAATAATGATAATTATTATACATAGTACTTGAAATGTTTGTTGACTTAAATTGAATTGGGGATTGTGAGCTGTGCAATTGGAAAAACACTAATACAAAGAAATAATTCATCTTCTGAAGCAATGAGAATTTATTATATTATTCCTACCACTTCTGGTTCTATTATTATCAGATTACGTTATTTCAGCCCTAGGCTAGAGAAGGAGTTGGTTTGGTCTAAGAGCTGTCATGACTGCACAGTACCCATATATTCCAGCCTATTACCACATGCAGAACAGACTTAGAGCAGTCAGTGAAGGTTTCACAGATTAATGCCAGGATATCCCTTCACTCCCACGACCAATTAAAAAAGAAATAATCTCATTCGGGATTTTCCGCTTGCATACAGCAGACTACTGTTTATCACTCTCAGCTGACCCCAAGGAGGATGGATGAAGAAATACATATTGTAATTTTTTTCCACTTAAATCTGACACATATTTCCTACCAGAGTTCTAGGTGACCCATTTCCAACTTGCCTTGAGGAGGCCTTGAAGGGTCCAAAGAGGAAGAGATGAAGCTCTTTCAGGATATGATTTATTGTTAGAGGCAGCCTTGAGCTCTGGTGTCTGTGGGAAGGCACCAGTGAGAAAAGCTGGGAAAGTAGCAAGATGGGGACCAGGCAAGGATGTGCTGGAGCCAGCCTGTACCCTGAGCCAATTGTGAAATTTCCATCATGAACATTTACACCTCAGAAAACTTCAAATGCTATAGATCATGGCTTGATTGATTACTTATTTAATACATAATTGAATTTATGTATTCATATTATTGCTAATATTGATAAACATTGTTGATATTTGTTTATTCTATTGATTGTCTAAATATAAGAAAGGGATGGAGGAAGTTTTCATAATACAAATTAAACTTAAAAGTATGCCACAAGCTCAAAATCTTGTGGAAATGAAAGATGTAAACTAAAAATAAACAAAAGTTAATTGTTTAAAAAAGTATGTCACAAGTACAGTTTTTTTTCAGAGGCATATACTAGAACATCATTGATACAAAAGGTCCTATGGTACCACCTGACCCCAGTAAGATGTTGCTCACTTGGGTCTCACAACCACTTTTTTCTACCCTTACCATGCATTTCTCTCCTTCATGCCCTTTTCGGTTCAGTCAAATTGGCCTCCTTGCTGTTCCTCTTAATGACATTCCATTTCCCATCTTCATATCTTTGGACAAGCTGTGCCCCACACCTAGAGCACATTGTGGTATAGTGGATAGAATGCCGGAGTTGGAACCAGGAAGACCCGGGTTTAAATGTTGCCTTAGCTATGTGACCCTGGCTAAGTTACCTCAATTCCCACCTGTCAGGGAATACCTTCCACCAAAATTATCATGTATTTTTTCTTTTTTTTCTGATTAACTTTTGTTTATTTTTACTTTACATCATTGATTTCCACAAGATTTTGAGTTACAAATTCTCCCCATCTTTCCCCTATATACCCCCTCAAAACAGTGATCCCACTATATACCCCCTCCCCAATCTGCTCTCTCCTATATCCTCCCCCATCACCCCTCTGACTTTCTGGTAGAGCAAAATGGATCTCCTTACCCTAGTGCCTGTATATCTTATTTCCCAGTTGCATGTAAATAACAATAATAATAATTATTATTATTATATATACATACATAATTTTTTTTAACATATGATTTTAGAACTTTAAATTCTAGATTCTTTCCCTTCCTCCCTTGTCAGCCACCCCCACTGGAAAGACAAGCAATTCAATACAGGCCGTACATGTGTAGTTACACAGAACATCTCCACAATGGACATATTGTGTAACACTGAAGATATTTTCCTCCTTCCTATCCCGCCCTCCCCTTGTTCTATTCTCTACTTTGTCCCTGTTTCTTTAAGAAGTGTGTGCTTCTAACAACCCTCCCCGCCAACCTGCTCTCCCCTCCATTATCCCCCCTCTCATCCCCTTCTCCCCTACTCTCCTGCAAGGCAATATACCTATTATAGAGTATACATCATTCCCTCCCTATGCCAAATTCAATGAAGGTAAAGTTGACCCATTCCCTTTTTGCCTTCCTGTTCTTCCCCTCCACTGTAACAGTTATCCTTTGCCTCTTCTATGTGAGATGATTTACCCCATTCTGTCTCTCTCTGTCTTCTCTCATTCTATTCCTCTCCCACCTCTCAGTTTCACCTTTTAAACTATCATCCCTCCCTATTCAATTGATCCTGTGCCTTCTATGTACACATATATACACACACTCCCATATATATATGGGAGTATACATATACTCCCATATATACTTCTATACATATATATGTGTATGTATACACACACATACACACACATGTATATATATATATACATTTATATTCCCTTCACCTATCCTCATACTGAGAAAAATTTCATAAGTTACAATTCTCATTTTTCCATGTTGGCATGTAAATAGTTCAACTTTGATACGGTCCTTATTTCTTTTCCATGTTTATCTTCTCATGCTTCTTGTGTTTGAATGTCAAATTTTATATTCAGTTCTGGTTTTTTTCCTCAAGAATGCTTGAAAGTCTTCCACCTCTTTGAATGACCATATTATCCCCTGAAATATATTCAGTTTTGCTGGGTAGGTGATTCTTGGTTTTAATCCTAGCTCCCTTGATCTCCAGAATATCATACTCCAGGCCCTTCAATCTCTTAACTTAGAAGCTGCTAGATCCTGGGTTATCCTGATTGTGTTTCCACAGTATTTATGAGTTCTTGGCAGCTTGTAATATTTTCTCCTTGATCTGGGAACTATGGAACCTGGCTATAACATTCCTAGGAGTTTTCTTTTTGGGATCTTTTTCAAGAGGTGATCGGTGAATTGTTTCAAGTTCTATTTTGTCCTCTGTTTCTAAAATATCTGGGCAATTTTCCTTGAGAATTTCTTGAAGAATGCTTTCTAGGTATTTTTTTTTGATCATGGCTTTCAGATAGTTCAATAATTTTTAAATTGTCTTTCCTGGATCTATTTTCCAGGTCAGTGGTTTTTATAATGAGATATTTCACATTGCCATCTATTTTTTCATTTGTTTGGATCTGTTTAATAGTATCCTGATTTCTCATAAAGTCATTTGCTTCCATTTGCTCCACTCTAATTCTGAAGGAATTATTGTCTTCAGAATGTTTTTGAGATTCTTTTTCCATCCGGCAAATTCAACTTTTTAAGGCATTCTTCTCCTCATTGGCTTTTTGGGCCTCTTTTGCCATTTGCATTAGTCTATTTTTTAAGGTGTTATTTTCTTCAGTCAGATTGTTGACTCTCTTATAATTTTCTTGTATTGTTCTCATTTCTCTCCCCAATTTTTCCTCCATTTCTCTTATCTGGTTTTCAAAATCCTTCATAAGCTCCTTTATGGCTTGTAACCAGTCTACATTTTTCTTGGAAGCTTTTGGTACAGGAGTTCTGACTGTGCTGTCTTCCTCCCATTCCATGCTTTGATCCTTTTTGTCCCCCCAAAAGGAATCTAAAGTTGGATTGCTGAGCTTTCTTTGCTTCCTTTGCCTGCTTGTGTTGCCAGTCAGTTACTTCACTTTTGGGCTCAGTAGAACTCTGCTTTCAGAGGGAAGAGCTCTGCCCCAAATTGCTGGGGTTTTCACAGCTGCCAGAGCTATTAGGAGGCTGTCTCTATAGCCCCCACCAGCTTTGGCTCACTGGTCACACACCTCAGGACCACCACCCAAAACTGATCCTGTCCCAGGCAGCTCAAGGCAAGAGCACTTAGCCTATGAATGGTCACTTGCCCCCGCCCTGTAATCTGCCGGCTGCAAGCTTCTGAAGCAGCCATGTGGAGGCGGCTGCAGGGCTGCCACTTCAGACTGTTTCTAGCTCTGGAGGCAGGGGTTGGACCCTCTCCCCCAAATTTAGCCAAGTTCCACTGACTTTTTCCCTTTGTCCTTGGCTCTTATGGGTTAGTAATTTTGGAAACTGCCACAGCTGCTGGTAATCCATTCTCCTGAAAACTCCAGCCTCAGCTTCTCCTGGATGGCCTGAGGCTAAAACTGCATGGGGCTGGGCTCTGCTCCCAGTGTGCTGAGATGAGCCCTTTCTGTTCGTCTGCTAGGCTGCCTTCAGCGGGAGCCTTGTTTCTCTGCCATTTTATGAGTTCTGGAGCTCTAAAATTTGTTTAGAGTCATATTGAAGAGGAGCCCAAAGAGTATTAGGGCTGCCTGAGACCCCAAAATACCAACATGCTGGGTCCTGCGGAAAGAATTCCACTCAAGTGTTCTCAGCCAAAGAAAAAGTAAAGTTTATTGAAAGTTCAAGTTCACCACATGGGGTCTATCACACAGAGTAAGTCTGTGCTAAGCTATTCCAAGGCGCTTTCACACCCATGGAGGGAAGATAGGGTCTTATACACAGAGGAATCTAGGGGTGGTTCAGAGGAGGAGCCAATGAGTTCAGACTCCAGTATGAGGTCAATATTCAGACTCCAGTAATGAGTTTGGGGAGGGTCTTCAGATGGAGTAATGAGGTCAATGCAAGAAAAGACTGATATTTTGATAGGCTCAAGGGTGGGAAGCAGATGGACAATGGAGGACCAGGCTAGTAACAGGTAACAGGTTTGGGCCCAGCCACAATGAAATACTTATGGCCTGTGCAAATGCCTCCTGAAGATTCAATCAGACTTCAAGAGGTTTCCCAGAGCCTGTACCTCAAAGATTCAAGTAGATCTCAAAAGGAGGGGTGGGTCCCAGAGCCTACACCTCATCAATATTTTCTAGGTATTTGAGGTGGTTATGGAGGGAGCTTCAGAGTTTTCCTGTTTCTATCCCACCATCTTCCATCTATTTTTTTCTATATATACAGAGGCAGTATAGTAGATAGAAACACTGTCAGGGGGGCAAGATCTGAGTTCAAGACCATCTTGGACACACCAGCTTGTGTGACCCTGGGCAAATTATTTAGCTCTCAATGCTCTAGGCATCTCTCTAAATATATAAATTTAGAGAAGGAACCAAGCTGAATTGGCAGGGAGTTTCCTCATCCTGGAGTTCCAGGAAACAGTGAAATCATATGTTCAATCACTATCCTTATCCATATGATAGACAGATAGATTAGATAGATAGATAAAATGTGCACATGCAGTCTTTCCCAATAGAATGTAGAGATTGTGTCATTCTGTTCCTCTCCCCCCTCCCCCCACTGCCTAAAATACTACATGGCACATAGTAGGGGTTTGTTGTTGTTGTTGTTTAATTGGAAGCAGTAGGGGTTAAGTTGCTTGCCAGGGCCATATAGCTAATAACTATCTAAGTCTGGATTTGAACTCAGGTCCTCCAGGTCTGGTACTCTATCCACTGTACCATCAACTGCCCTAGATGGAGCTTAAACCCCTTCATTTTATGGATGTGAAACAGAGATTCTAAGAGAGTCACATACCTAGGAAATGGTAAAAAAGCAGGACAAGATCCCATCTAATTCCAATTCTGTGCTCTTTTCACCATGTCATATAATCTGGTCTGAGAAGGGGTGGGAATGTATATCCTAGGAGATTAGACCAGACATATGTATTCTTATGCATACCTCCCCCCACCTCCAGAACTGGCAAGAATCCCACCCTACCCCCCAAGTCAAAGGATAACAGTTTTAGATCAGAAAGGGGCTTTAGAAATCACCTAGTCCAAATCCAGATGAGGAAACTGAGGCCCAGGGAAATTAAAAGACTACTTCCTAAAAGTTAATAAATAGCAGTGATAGGATTTGAACTAGGTCCTTGGACAGTCAACCCGCAGTCATTCAGCTATTCCAGAAGGCAGTCGGTAGGTATAGGGTTAGAGATAAGAGATACTGAACTTAGCACACTAATGTCTCCCATTGCCCCTTGAGGGCTCAGCGAAGCCCTGTGACACCAGCCTTTTCCTTTCCGCCGTGATGTGGCAGTTCAGTCGCCATCCTTTGCACCCCCTCCCCCACAGTCCCAGAGGGAACCGACACCTAGAATGCTCCCTTGATTAAAGGTGCCTCTTCTGGTTTCATCTCATCTTTCCAGGTACACTCTGAGAAACTTTCTTTTCCCAGTTTTCCCTCGAAATCGATACCCTTCAAAGGATGCCAGAAGACTACTTATTGAATTCCCTTTCTGTAATAAGAAGACAGCGTGTATTTCAAGTGGGACGCATTAGCCTTGCTAAACGCTTTTAAGAAGTCTCCCTAGCCCCTTAGGTACCTAGCTCCCCTTGCTAACCACAGATCGCCCGCTGACAGCGCACTCTGGTTTCAAATGCCTTCTCGGGTCTAAGTCTTTGCAGTCTAAGGAGCAGGCAGAGCCGAACCCTCTGCGCCCACATAGGCGGCCCCAGGTAGCCGCATTTCTGAGAGTACAGGCTGCCCTCCCCTTCCATGCCAGGGGCCCCTTGTTTGGAATTCCTGCTCTTGCCAGGACTTTTCCGGGCGTCCTGGGCTTGTGGGGCTCGCTCGGCCACATTGCACTTTAGAGAAGGCTGGCTTGTAGGCAGGGGAAGGGGTGAAAAGAGAAGGGCGGAGAGGGACAATTCCTGGCTGAGTTTCAGGTTTTCTAAGGCGACCCACGTCCCGAAGCAGGTAGTAACTTTATATACATGGCTAGGGGTCTTTCCCTCTCCCATGGTAAGTAACTGCCTCATCCCTGCTAGGAAATACTGTGCTGTCTTGATGGAGGGAGGTCTGTCTCTGAAGCTATGTGATGTTAGAGACAAAGCAAAAAACAAAAGAGGACCCTCTGACCCTCAGGCTCCTGATTCAACTTCCAGAAATCCTACTCCGAAATCAATACAGAGATCCATTTCTACCAATAGAGAGGACCCAAATATGAATGTATTTGGAGCCTCCTTTCCCTCCCCTATACTAATTAGCAAAAATAAAGGTAATCATAGTGGCCACACCCTGGTAAAAGCCCAAGAGTGTCTAAACCAGGTTGAGGATGACTGCCAGGCCTCAAACTCCTAAGTGGGTTAGGGGGATGGCTACCCCAAACACGAAGACTTCCTGGCCCAATGGGCAGAGAACAATTTGTTCTAACAGCCACCAATATGGCTGAAGCAGGTGTTGTGGAAGGCTTAGAGCTTGGTCAGACATCAAAAAAGCCAAGGTCATCCAAAGCATCCAGAGCCATCACCCATCGTCCTGAATTTTGTCCCGCCATTGGACTTCAACGACTCTGGAAGAGAGAGCAGGGAGGCTGACAATTTTGTGCAGCTCTACCTCACTTAAATCCAGTTCACTCTAAAGTCAAGACATCGCCCCATGAAATCATCTTCTTCAAAAACAAAGAACAACAAAAAACAATGTTATTCAGCTAAACGGGCCCACAATGGGCCCTAAAGCTCTGCCTTGGAACTGGAAGGTTCAGGAATTTAAAGTGTCAGGTACATAGAGAAGCCTCAGTGAACTGCTTAACTTTATAATGTAATAATAAGTAGTGCTTTAGGATTTATAACCTTTGATCCTCACAATATTGCTGTTATCCAAAATTTAGATCATAGGGTCATTGATCTCAGCCAGAAGGGGCCTCAGAGAGCATCTAGTCCAGCTGCTTTGTTTTACAGTTGAGGAAAATGAAGCTCAGGGAGTTAAATGATTTTCCCAATGTCACAGAGACAATAAACATCAAAGGTGGGATTTGAACCAAGGCTTTCTGACTCTAGAGTTAGTGTTCTTCCCACTCTAAAAAGAGTTGTGTGACCTCTCTCTTCCCCCCCTTCTTTCTTCTTTTTTCTTCTCTCTCTTTTCTTTCTTCCTCTTTCCCTCTCTCTCTCTCTCTCTCTCTCTCTCTCTCTCTCTCACACACACACACACACACACACACACACACGTGCGCACGCTTAACCCATGTTGGAGAGTAGGGACCAGCCCTGGTGGATAGTGGTCCTATGATGTGGTGCCAGATAGAGGCTTGGCAAGAGAGAAAGAGTATCATTGAGAGAAGCTAGGAAAGAATGTAGAGGGAACATCAATGAGAAAAGTTAGGAGAGGAGGTGGAGATTCCTAGAATTATGGAATAGTGCACACTGTAATTCATTACCGGACTTACACCTTCACTGGTACGGAGAGTTTACTCTGAATGGTTGTTAAGGGAATCCTGGAAAAAGTGGGTCTCTTGATGCTATTGAGGAAGGAGAGAACAGTTTTCTTGACTTCCAAGATCCTCTGTGTTGTACAGTCTATGTTTTCTTCCCAGTTAAATGAAACCTGTCATATACTCAATTACTTGTTAATATGAAGGCTTACAGGTGAATGAAGGAACCTTTCAGGAAGAGCAGATCTCAGTCAAATTCTGATGTTAGCAGGAAAATCCTGACTAAGGGGAAACAAGTCTGTCAGTCAAGAGACCCCTAGTATTTGGAGGTCAAGTACTTACTGTGTGCTAAGTTCTGAAGACACACAAAAAAAAATGTGGTCCCTGCCCCAAAGGAATTCACATACTAATGGGGGAAACAACTTTGTACAAGTCAGATACACAGAGTAGAAGGAAGGTAACCTTGGAGGCATTAGCAGTGGGGAAGACCAGGAAAGGCCTGCTTTCAGAGGATGGGATTTGAACTGAGTCTTTTATTTTTTTTTAACTTTTATTTTTAGTTTATATCATTCATTTCCATGAGATTTTGATTTACAAATTCTCCCCATCTTTCCCCTGCCTACCCTGCCCCAAATAGCCATCCCATGTTTACCCAATCTCCCCCAATCTGCTCTCTCCTATGTCCTTCCTCATCACCCCTCTGACTTTCCTGTAGGGCAAGATGGATCTCCCTACCCCAGTACCTGTATATTTCCCTGCTTCCCCCCCCCCATTTTTTAAGTGAGTCTTGAAGGAGGTTAGGGCATTGAAGAGGTGGGTGCAGCAGACAGAGTGCTAGGCCTGGATTAAGGAAGGCATGAGTTCAAATCTGTCCTCAGATACTTACTAGCTGTGAAACCCTCGACAAGTCACTTAACCCTATTTGCCTCAGTTTCCTCATCTGTAAAAAGAGCTAGAAAAGGAAATGGCAAACTCCTCCAGTTTCTTTGCCAAGAAAACCCCAAATGGAGTCATGAAAAGCTGGGTAGGACTGAACCACAACAACTTAAAGGAGGCCAGTCAAGCCAGAAGATGGAGGTAAGGAGGGAGAACATTCCAGAAAAGGAGAACAGCTAGTAAAAAGAGAGATGAAGTTGTCTTGTGTAAGGAACAGGAGTTCATGGAGAAGAATTTAGTAGAAGCTGGAAAGGTTTAAAGGAGCCGGGTAGTGAAGAGTTTTTAATGCTTGGGAACCACTGGAGATTGTGGAGTACATGACCCTTAAGAAAAGCGCTTCTGGAAAATCCCTGGCAGCTGAATAGCATAAAGATTGGAATGGGGGAAAATTGAGGCAGCTAGCCAGCTAACTAACCAACCAGCCAACCAACCAACCAGTGTATTGCAACAGGAAGCAGGTTCCTGGCTCTAACTTACTCTCCTGCTTCTCTTTTGAGAAGATTTCAAAGCTTCTCTGGGATCTTCAATACCCTCACGCCTCAGATCAGAGGCTTCTGATAATCAGGGACTCATCTTTACTTGGTAAAATTCAAGAAATCCATCTTTCTGTCAGATGTGAACCCAACAGTCATTAGATAATCTTCCCTTAGTCGTCAACCATTATATGATTTTTTATTTTTGTCATCTAAAACTTCAAAACAATAAAAATAGGCACGTACAAATGAGTTGATGGACCACAATACCCTACAGCCATTGTTCAGCCAACCATTCATCACTCTGCCTTCAGAGTGGCCCTCTCTGGACATTCATCTGAAGGGCAGTTCTCTGCTTGGTCCTCATAACAGTCTGTGACTCTCTCCTTGACATTTTGTCACATGGCTGATAAAATGCTACAGACTGTTTAGGCCCACAAGGTATATTTTTATTGACCCTGCTTCTTCTTTTGGTCCAGACCTATTATTTCATTATTTATGAATATAAATTCATATTATATTATATTCCTATTTCATATGAATATTATATTAATATTAAGTTCATATGAATTTCATATTTCATTTTTCTGGGGGTACTTTTAGCTGGTTAACATGGTAGTTCAGTAAATAAAGTACAGGGCCTGGAGTCAGGGAAGATTCATCTTCCTGAGTCCAAATATGGCCTCAGAAACTTACTAGTCCTGTGATCCTGGGCAAACGTAATGGGAATCTGAATACCGTCCCTGCCCCTTGGCCCCTTGATAGGCTTAAGTGAATCTGAGAACCTTTCCTGATTTGAAAATAAACTCTGCCCCCAATAGGCTGAATGTGGTCACATGGAACCTGTGGTGGGGGGCTTGTTTTTCAGGAATGCCCATGCCTTATTACTTTGTGATTGAGCAGTGGGTCAAGAAGGCTGTGACATTATCTGATACAGGAGAAAGCTGTATATACCCTGATGTGAGATTTTGCTTTGGGGCCCACTTTGGAAAGAGTTGTGTGATTTGGCCAGAGGAGACTCTGGGAAGCCTTTGAGCCCCCCAATTCTGAAAACCCAGATGTTGGTACTTCCTTCTCTGGTAACTAACTAGGTACGGATGTAATGCTCAGATGGCTGGAAGCCTGTCTACTGATCTGTTTCTACGTCTGTATTTTTTTTTATTTGCTTGTAACTTCTGTTTGAATTCTCTGACATTCAGGGTGCTCACTTTTGTCCCTGAAATAGGTAAATGCTACATGTTTGATTTAAGTAAGATTGTTAACCCATTTTGAGTTGCTTTCCCTTAGAAAAGCAGATCTAAGAACCTGTTCCAGGAGCCATCCTGGGTATGCTAGGGTGCTTGCTACTATAGCAAATCACTTAACCCAGTTTGCCTCAGTTTCCCCATCTATAAAATGAGCTGGAGAAGGAAATGGTGAACTACTCCAGTATCTTTGCCAAGAAAACCCCAAGTGGGTTTATGAAGAGTCAGGCATCTAAAAAGCAACCACCCCAGGTTGAAAACCCTTTCTTCCCATTGAAAATTCATCAGTTTATAGTCTTAGAAATTTTCCTTGAGGTTAAGTTACTTACCCAGGGTCAAACAGCTGATATGAATCAGGGGCAATATTTGAACCCATAGCATTGAGTCACCTTCAATTGTAGTTCTTGAGATATCATAGTAATTCATCATATAAAGGAAAGAATGGTCATTTAATGCTAGGCACTTTTTACAAATATTAACTCATTTGATTGTCACAACAATCCTACAGGGTAAGTACTATTATTATCCCCATCTTACTATTGAGGAAACTGTGGCTAAGTGACTTGCCCAGTGTCACACAGCCTTCCTTACTCTGCCTGGTGCTCTATCCACTGTAACACCACCTGCCTCTGGTATATATTATCATTTGTAAACAAGAGAATATATACAAGTGAATAAAATAACAAAAGAACTTTTACTATAGTTCAGCATGCAAAGATATTGGGAACCAGACTCTTTTTCTTTCTTAAGTATAATAAAAATCACTATAATGACCAATATTGCTTTCTTTGTCTTCTCTTTACATCTCTTCTTTTTGATCATTCTCTCAGACCATCCTCTCAACCTTCCCCCAAAGCTGGTAGCCATCTTTTACCTCTCTAACTCAACGCTTCCTGGAATTCCCCTCCTTGTTCTCCCATCATCTCTCAGGCTCAGTTGGCAGCAACCCCAGCCCTAGGGTAGGACATTAGGTGTCAATTAAACCATCTAAGCACTTGCAGAATTAACATATACCTCTAAGGGTCTTCCAGATTGGTAGTTTCCATAGTAAATATTCCCCCTGCCTCTGGGGGAATTGGCCTTCTTAAGACATTTTTTTTTAACAGCATCAAACTTAACGCCACTACCTGCCATCTAGTAAAAGAAACTTCATATTTTAACTGAAAATTCAAAGACACATCCAAAGTAGGGCATCTTCTGCTGTGAACAATTTACTGCTTTGTATTTCTATAAAATGGGTACAATAATGATGCCTGTCTCCCAGGCATCTTGTGAGATTCAGCGAGGTGCATCTTACAGTGCTACATAAATGCTAGCTATCATTGTTTCTGTTGCTATTATCATCATTATGATGATGCTGAAGACTGAGTTCAAAATTTTAAGAAAATGTTTCTTCTTGGTATAATGGAATTGAATTAAATTCATCTCACTCCCTCTCACATCTGCCTCTTGGAATTCTGGTCTCCTTCAGGATAGCTCAAGTGCCAGCTTCTGAATAAAACTTTACTTTGTTCCCCCCAACTTGCAAATGCCTCTTTTCCTGCCCCCCCAACTTTCTTGTATCTGTTGTGCATGTACCTGCATAACTATCTCCCCTGGTAGAGTATATGCATCAGCACCTAGTACAGTACCTAGCACAGAGTAGGCACTTAATAAAAGCTTATTGGTTGATTGATAGAATAGATCATGTAAAATCTGACTACATTTCTGATTTACTGATGAAGTACTTCATTGGAATGTATTTCTGGTTTTACAGGCTTTCACTTATCCTTTCCCGCCATATCCTAGCAAGACATAAATGGTTTAGAATTCTATTTCAGTTGGGAAAAATTAGGCTCAGTAAATTTAAACTGTTCCAGGTCCTACAGGGAATCATGGAAGGAACAGGAAAAGTGTTTAATAAGTGCTTTCTATGAGCCAAACACTGAACTGAACTTGAAAAAACAAACAGAAAACTAGACAATCCCTTTCCTCAAAGAACTCAGACTATAATTGGGGAGGTGAAATATACAGGAGAGTTGAATTACAGCACGGATGAAATGGCCTTGTGTATCTTAGGGTATATCAGCAGGACCCATGGCAATGTCCAGAAGTCTTTAGGGTGCATTGTTGGGAAAGGGAGATTGTGGTGGGATCTGGACAGGTAGAAGTTGGGATAGGATTGTTGGAGGCTGAACGTGTTGTCTCAATAAATAGGGTATGTAAAACCTATTTTTTTCATGTACCTAGTCATTGGAAAATCTGTTGTGGTGCTGGGTTTGAAAGCCTGTGGTGTCTAGACACTATTGTCAGGGTATAAATGTAATTCCAGAAAGTCCCATCATTTCTGGGTAGCAGATGAAACCAAAGTGAAAGAAAGGCTATTTTCTTTGGAAAACCCCAAGTACCATTAGAAATGATTCATTCTAACAAGCTATTAAGAAAATAGTCTTCTCTGGCCCTTCCTGGAAGTTAGTGTTAATTGTTGATAATTAGTTAAAGGAAAAGCTTATCTCTTTCCTTTTGAAGTTCACAAAATTCCTCCTTTTCTCCACAAAAGTGAGGCTGATTCTTTGCACCGAAATACATAACTGAGCCCTGTCTCCCTCTCAATTCACTTAACAAACCATTTATTAGATGCATTTTATGTGCAAGGCACTGTTGCTACAAAGTAAAAAATAAAAGAGTCCCTGACCCCAAAGTGCCCAATGTCTCTAAGACCCCAAAATGTACAACTTGAACACAAATATTTAAATATAATGTAATTCGTAATTTAGAGGGAGGAGAAAGGGAAAATGGGAGGAATAGAGACAGAGGGGAGGAGAGAAGTATGAAGAGAGAGAGTTAAAGAGAGACAGACAGAGACAGAGATAGCATTAGTACAACAGAGGATCAGGAAAATCTTCTGTGAGCTGATAGAAAATAGGAAGACTCAATAAAAGACAAGGGCCTTCTTTGAATAATATTTGAAATCTTTTCTGAATTACAGAAGAAGGTACTTTTTATACCACTGTAGTGGCAACCACACTGCATACCCAGGCTGGCTGCTAGCACAGGTTCTTAGATCTGCTTTTCTAGGAAAGATTGCTGACCCCTTGAACAGCTATCTTTTAAAATTACATTCTTTAGTTCAGGAGAAAAATCAGCACCCTGAACTTCAGAGAAAATACAAAGAAAATAGAGAAAATACAAGCAGAGAAATAAGGACCAATAGATAGGGCTTCTACCTGAGAAATTAGCACAGATCAACCGACAGATTCAACTGTCTGACCAAGGCAATACATACATAGTTACCAGAGAGAGAAGCACCAACATTTGGGTTTTTCAAAGCCAGGGAGCTCCTTAAGGGTTACCCAGAGTCTCATCTGGTCAAATCACAATAACACTCTTCCAATGAGTGAGCCCCAAAGCAAAATGCTAACCTCAGAGTTTATATACCCTTTGTAGAGCCAGAGGGCATCACAACCCTCTGACTCAGTGCCCAATTAGAAATTAACAAAAGGTGTGTAAGCCTTCCTACAAGTAAACGTCCCTGAGCAAGCTTTCCTTAATGAACTCCATGTGAGGCCTATTAATGGGTGAGGAAGATCTTAGCTCCCCTTAACAGTATAACTACCAATGCTTCAGGAGTTAGGGAAGACAAAAGATCTAGACCAGATGAAAGATTAAGTTTGGTGAACATCACTAATTCACTTAAGAGAAAGGCCTTACCTTTTGTTTTGTCTACTTTTCTAATGGGAAAGTCTGGAAAGGGTTTTAGACTAAAGAAAATATTACTTTGGATCTATAGGTACAAAAATATTTCTAGCAGCAATTTTTGTGGTGGCAAAGAATTAGAAATTGAGAGGATGGCTGCCTATCAATTGGAGAATGGCTGAACAAGCTGTGGTATATGATTGTGATGGAATACTGCTACGTTATAAGAAATGATGAAGGGGATGGTTTCAGAAAAATCTGGGAAATAAAGCTAGAAAAAATAATAACAACATTCATCTGGAACAACAGAAGTTCAAGAATATCAAGGGAATCAATGAAAAAAATGTAAAGGAAAGTAACCAAGCAGTATCAGATCTTAAACTGTATTACAAAGCAGAGATCATCAAAAACAATCCAGTATTTGCTAAGAAATAGAGTAGTGTATCGGTGGAATAGTTGAGATATACAAGACACAGTAAATAACCATTGTAATCTAGTATTTGTTAAACCCAAAGATCCAGGCTTTTGGGAAAAGAACTTACTTTTTGACAAAAACTACCAGGAACCTGGAAAATAGTTTGATAGAAACTGGGTATAGAACAACATCTCACACTATATACCAAGATAAGGTCAAAATGGGTACATGATTTAGACATAATGATGCTATAAGCAAATTGGGGGAACATGGAATAGCTTACCTATCAGATTTATGGATAAGGGAAGAATTTATGACCAAACAAGAGATAAATAGCATTAAAGGACATAAAATGGATAGTTTTTATTACACTAAATTGAACAGGTTTTGTACACACACACACACACACACACACACATACACACACATGCACACAAACTAATGCAACCAAGATTAGAAGGAAAGTAGAAAATTAGGAGGAAAAATATTTACAGAAAGTTAGCACCAAACTGATCCAATCATCCTGTCAGAAAGGAAAATTAAGTTATTCTGGTATGATGTGTTTTTAATGAAGCCAATTTGGCTTTCTGTGATTCCTACTTTCTTTTCTAGATGTTCACTAGCTATAATTTTAATAGTCATTTTTCTAGAATTTTTTCAAAGACTGAAGATAAATTCATTGGTCAATAGTTTGCAGGCTTCTTTCTCTACCCTTGTTTTAGTAGATTGGGTCAACATTTGTCTTTTTTCAATTCATGGCACTTTTGCATCAATATTTATCTTCTTTTAATCCATGGCACTTCTTCTGTCCTCCATGATCTTTATTAAAAATTGTCTTAAATTTTTTTATTGTTGCCTTTTGTCATTAAATCACATTTATCCTCAAATATACCACTTCCTTTTTTTCTGCTCAGCAAGCTGTCCCTTTAGCCAAGAGTAAAGAGAAAGAGAAAAAAAATTAGCAAAATCAGCCAACACATCTACCATGTTTGACAAGTATATGCAATATTCTATACCCACAGTCCCCCCCCATCTCTATAATAAAATTAGGGAACTGCATTTTCTTGTCTCTTTTCCCAGTCATTACAATTGCACATTATTCAGTTTTGTTTTATTGTTCTTTTTGTTTATATTGTTACTGTCATTGTGCATGTCTTTTTTCTTGGTTTTGCTCATTTAACTCTGAATCAGATCATATTATTTTTCTGATGCTTCTCTGGATTCATCACATTTATCATTTCTTATAAGAGTTCAGAGTCTAAATCTGAGGTCAGAAAAGGTCTTTATTCTTTCTCATGAGAAAGGACTCTGCCCCTGACACTCAAAGGGCATCTGCCAGGGAGAGAGCCACAGGGAGAAGTAAACCCATGGTTATATAACCTTCTAATGCAGAAATCCAACCCTCCTCCCCCCTAAACTGGCCTTTTCTCTTATTGGTAGGGAGGCTGGCCCACAACCTAAGCGCAGGAATCTATCCCAGAGACAAAGGACCCAGAAACATGTGGGTGTCCAATGAAAGGCCAGGATTCCTTATTTGGCATATCTTGTGCTGAGGTGGCATTGGGGAGGGTCTCCATTGCTCTAAGGCCCATTTTCCTGTAAGGTCAGGTGACCTCTAAACTTAGGCCTAGTGGACACTGAAGCCATTCTAGATTTGATTTTTCAGAATGGGGAAACTTCACTATAAATTATCCCTCACAGCACAGAACAATAAAATTCCATTACATTTTGTACCATGATCTGTTTAGCTATTTCCCAATCAATAATATGCCTGCCTTGTTTCCATTTCTTGGTCACCAATGTATATTTTGGCCTATATGAGATCCTTCTTTCAGTCTTTGACCTCCTTGACACATTTTCCTAGTAGACAGTTCTCTGAGCACAACTTAATCACTTTTCAAATTGCTTTCTTCATTGACATTCTGTACCTCTTTTATCACTTGTCCAATTCTAATTTTTAGGGAATATTCATTATTTTTATGCCTCTTTTACCAAGATGTTAATTCTTTCTTCATAATTTTCTTACATTGCTCTTATTTCTTCTCCTAATTTTTCCTCTACAACATTTCCTTTGGATAGTGAATTCCTTCTCACCGCGTGCTTTTGTTTGTGGAGGCCATTATACTGAATATGTCAAGGCCAAGAACATGGTGGAATCTTCTGGATGAAATTTACCAATCCTCAAAATAATTTGGCCTCACTACCCACCTAGGCAAAACCATGTGTGTGAAGAATTCCTATTGTCCAGACAACTTATGGAATGGAACATCCATCCATATGTACATCTTAGGGGCAGCCAGGTAGTGCAGTGTATAGAGCACTGGCCCTGAAGTCAAGAGGACTTGAGTCCAAATCTGGCCTCTGACACTTAATAATTGTGTGACACTGAATGCCTCCAAAAAAAAAAGTATAACTCAGACAAAACTGCAAATGGACCATGAGTTGGGCCCAGAATTCAAGAGGAGGGAGAAAGTATGTTGGTTGCATCTAGATGGCATGGTGAATAGAGTGTTGGACTTGGAGTCAGAAAAACTTGAGTTCAAATCCTGCCTCTGATACTTATGAACTAGGTGACCCTGGACAAGTCTCTTAACCTCTCTCAGTCTTGGTTTCCTCATTTGTAATAAATAAAATATAGGTAGTGCCTACTTGACAGGGTTATTGTGAGGACCAAAAGAGAGAACACGCCAAGTGTTTTGTAAACCTTGAAGTGCTATATAAATACTACTTATTACTATTATTGTCACTATTGCCTTTGGGAAACTGCAAAGTTCCTTCAATGATCCTTTGCTTCCCTCTGGAATAAAGGCTGATCTTTCTTCATGCCACTGTTCTTGCATCGTTGTTGTAAGGGTATGCTAGTAAGTGTTAAACAACCAGCCCTATGGGGTGGGAGAAGGGGGAGATGAACTATGACACACTTTTAAGTTTTATCTACCTTGCTAACATGTTCTCCACTGTTTTAAGTCTACATGACCAGAAAAACAATGAAACAAGACCCAATTTATATCATTTGCTAATTTCTGAGGTGCAAGCGCTCACATTGAATTTTTTTTTTTGGAAATTTGGGTTGTGACTTGTGCAGGCTCACACAGATGGCAAGTGTCTCAGGCTAAATTTGAACTCAGGTCCTCCTGACTTCAGGTTGGCACTCCATCCACTATGCCACGCAGCTGCCCATCACATTGAAAATTTAACCATTGGCTCTTCAGAGCCAATTTGAGCCAGCTTCAGCACCCCCTGTATTGTACAGTTGCAAGTCATGGAACACTATAATCTCTGAAGTTAAGGATCACCCAAAGGGTAATGAAAAAAATATAGCATGGGCATGGATATGTTATAATACTTTACAAAGAGAGAATTTCAAAAGAGAAGCAAAGTAAAGCATATTGTTAAAGAAATGTATGAGCAAAAAAGCAAACAATCTGGTCACAAATGCCAAGATGGAAGCTATTGCAAGGTCTCGGTGCTCCTGACAGTGTCAAGAGAATCAAGAAAGACTCCCTATTTGTTGGATGGACCCTCTGTACTGAACTTAAGATATGTATAAGCCATCAGATAGGATGGGCAGGCACAGATGGGTTGCTATCATCATCATTGGAAGGAATAGCCATGCTGATGAAATCAACCAAGTAGTCAACAAGTATTTATAAAAACGCCTTTTATGTGTCAGGCACTATACTAGGCATGGAGGAAACATACAAAAAAATGAAATGATCACTGCTTTCAAGGAGTACACATATTTGATCAGTCAGCTCAGAGATCCTTGTGAGAAACTTTTGCCAATCTTTCTTCTCCTCCTTTTAAAAAAAGTCACACTACATTTACTAGAATGCATTTTCTTATCTTAGGAGATGGATTGTCTTAGCAAAGGGGGCTGTAAAATTTTATTTTCTACAGATTGCAAGAAAAGGTTAAAGAACCTCTCTTTCTGGAATGGTTTAAATACACCTCTGCTGAGAGGCAGTGGGATGGATTGGATGATTTCTAGGGAATTCCTTCAAGGTCAAAGATTTTGAATTTACGATTTAGTTTGAACATGTGTCCATGTCTTAAAATCTTACTGTAGTGAAATGTACACCAACAGGAAATGAAACTTTTTATTTCAACATTTTTGTTTCCAGAGCCATAATAATGATTTTTTCAAAAAGAATTCAACCTAACTTGAAGTCAACTTATCATACAAAGCCATGTTTTAAATCTGAAAATCAAATACAAATGTCCTATAAAAATTATAAAACCCTACTAATTAAGATGAATTAAGGGAAGACTAGTTCATTTCAGTGAATTATAGAATTTTCTGGATAGGAATGGATTTATTTTATGAATATTACTGGAAAACATTTATTATGTATCTCTTTTGTCTTTAAATCATTCATCTTTAGTCTAACTCCTTATGGTAATAGCAATATTTCTTTGGTTTTATTTTGACCTTTCTTGATACTTTCCCTTCTCCAAGTCTTTCCCTACACTATGCCTTATGTTTACAACATCTTCCCTTCTTTCCCTGTTGAATTCCTACCCGTCCTTTAAAGTTCAACTCAAATTCCAGATTTGCCAGGAAGCTTTCCCTGATCACCATTGTTGGTAATGACCTTAGACTTTCACATAGCATTTTGTCTTATATCTCTCTAATATTCTCTTATGTGCCGTAGTTATCTATCAGAATGTGTCCCTTTCTTTCCGCTCACAGAGCCACCACCCTACTTCAGGCAAGCATTACCTTTTGCCTAGACTATAGCAATAGTCTTCTAATTGGTCTCCTTGTCTTCATCTCTACCCTTTCCAATCCATCTTCCACACAGCTGCCAAAGCTCTACTAAATATGTAACCTTAGGGTAAGAATAAATGTATACACCTCCCTCTCACCATAATTATCATTTCATTCTGAATTAATGAGAATTTCTTGTGGTTTCTTTTCAGGACAGCCTAGAAGCTCCCATTTGGATCTAGAATCATCTCTTCCCCAATATCCAGTGCTACTATAGTGAGACCACCCAGGAAATCAAAGGGAGCATAGCATCTAGAGGGGTCCAGGCTGGAAGCACACATTCTAAACAGAACTACAGAGCACTCCACTAACCAGTCTTTGCTTGGTATTCCCCTGCTCTCGTCACTAAAATAACCCCTCCAGCTCACTTCTCATCTTCTTTTTCACCTAATGTCTACCATCTGAAACACCACCCTAGGTCCGATTCCCATCCAGTCATGCTGCCATGTGCATCCTCAATCTCATCTCTATTCACTTCCCTTCCACTTTCCACCCAACCTACCGTGCTATCTTCTTCTATCTACTCCCCTACCATTGTGTCCTTTGGAAACTCTATTCTATGATTAACAAATTCTGAATTTATTCTGAATCTTTCTCTTCACACTTTTCTCATTTCCTTTAAAGACCCAGATAAGAAAGTTCTGGTCAACAAATTCCTTGGCACTTTCAAATGGTTCAACTTCAGAAACACATACGGTTTTATTGATGGAAATGATATTCAATCGTACTGTTTTGATACTTCCCCTTACAAACTCCTGGGTCTTTTCTTCTGCCCTGTCGCTAAATCACTCTGTATTTGTTTTCTGCATTTACCTAATAAATGTTTTTTCATCCATTCACTGAAGCCCCCCCCATCCCCCTTCCTGTCTTGTCTGTCATTACCACTGAGATAATATTCTAATGTTGTTATGAGGCCAGTGCTTTCCAAGCCTAAAAAGAGTTTTTACAAATGAGCTATTTGTTGTTGCAATTATACTGAGAAATATCACTGTTAACATTATTTTTAAAGTTAAAGTTTTTAAATTTTTTAAAGTTATCTCTGTCAGGACTCAGCAGCTCCTTCAAATGCTGGGTTTTCTTCCCTGGATCCTTCCCCCATCCCAACCACCCCCTGAGTCAGCATGTTTCTTGCTCTCTACTGCCACAATCCCTCAACAACCTTTCTCCTGCCATAGCTTCCTGTCTCATGTCTGTCCCCTTCTCTCCACTCACTCTGTCACCACCCAAATTCAGGTGCTCATTACTTCTTGCTTACCTAATTAGTCTGTAATCTTTCCCCTCTGGCAAGATTTGGACTAACTCCAACTGCACCACCCTCTGCTGATTTTTGTCATTGACCAATATCTTCACTTTCCCACCTTTATCATGAATTTTATAGGGCGTTCACCATCTTTGTCTCTGCCCTTATCCCTGCCTTCATCCTTGGAGACTTTATAATTTAGACTGATTGCCTTACTAATATCCTATTTTCATAATTTCTTGAATTAAATCAATCCACAAACATTTGCCAGGTAACTATGTACAAAGATTTATCTGTACTTATATGGGCTGATTGTACTATGTGCAAAGTTCTAGGAATACAAAAACACATTGGTATTGGAATCTCCATTGCCTAGCATAGGAACTAGCATATTATCAGATACTTGATAAAATACTGAAATGAAAATGAGATGAGTCTCATTTTTCCTTTGTTGCTCTGAAGGGCCAAACTCACCCAGACTCTGGAACCAAACTGGAAGGAAGAGGGAAGGATCATCTTCTCTCTACTCCTGAAGTGTGTAGAAATGAAGTCTACTACCCTCATGTGGTCTGGAACAAGTAAGCTACAGATTGTACCCAAATTGGTTTTCTGAAACACCAGGACTAAGTGCTTTTATTTAAAGAAGAATTGATACTGAGTAGAATTTCATAGTCTAACCATTCCTTGTATGTATTGTGCAAAACCACTGTGTAATTTCCCACAGTTGGCAGGTCCTACACTGCAGGGAATTCTAATCAACTCTGTATCTGCCCAATAGAATGGGAGGGAATGGCTTTAGAGCAAGACAAAGACACCCAAGTAGGGGATGTTTATGGTATCGTTATGTAACTCTATGTTTGCAGGACGTTGGTAAGTGAAGATGAATATACCATGCAAAGGATCTAAAGTTTAATTTTTTCTTTTAAAAGCACATACCGTAGAGAGCAAATAGGCATTTCAGTTGTAGGCCTTATATTACAGAGAAACTTGTCTAAGCTTCACTTTGTTTAGGGGTGAGGTGGAGTCGGGGGAGGGAGAGGAAGGGAGCTCTGTCAAAGGACTCCTCTGCTTTGGAAACTCTCCCCCAAACGTCTGCATGCACAGAAATTTGGCCCAAAGGAGCTGGGTGGGTTGTGGTTTTATGCATCATCTCTGCTGTGGCAAAGGAATTAATGCCAGCTACTAATTGAATCTGAAACTTTTATTGTGGCCCGAGACTCTGCCAAGAAAAGCAGAGGGTTATCTATATACCATAAAACCTCATTTATTTAAAATAATTAGTAGGGGAGGAGGGAGAGGAGAGGGAAGCCAGGACTGAGAAGTCTGAATTAGTGAAAAGTCTGAATTAAAGAATGCTTTAAATAATAAACACCGTCACTGGAGATTCAAGTATATATGCAATGTGAAACAAACGTTAGGCAAAAGTTTTTGCCAACTTGGAGTCCTTTTGGCTTTCTTTTAATGCATAAATAATCATTTGTAATTTACACAGTGTATTATGGTGGAATGAATACTGGCCTTGAACTCAGGAGACCTGGATATGAATCCCAGCTCTGACACTTACTAGCAGTATGACTCATTGGCAAGTCCCTGTTGAGATCTCTCAGCTTCAGCTTCTGCATCTAAGAAGATTTCTTGATCCAGTTCAGGGTGACTTTAGATGATCTCTGAGGTTATCTGTCAGCTCTGAGATTCTGTGGTTCAGATCTATAAAACTCAGATAACATTCCAATGTTGTTATGAAGACAGTGCTTTCCACACCTAAAAAGAGTTTTTACAAATGTGCTATTTGTTGTCACAATTATATTGAGAAATAGTACTGTTAATGTTATTTTTAAAGTATTAAAACAGTTTCGTTTTCTTAGGAAAGACTGGATATTCTTCTTGAAAATTTGTGAACAGTCTTGGTTTGCTGTCCCCTGTCCCCTCTGATGTAAAGATAAAATTCTACCTCTAATTTTTCCCAAACTCCACATTAGCAGGGACTAAGACAGCAAGGTGACATAGTGGATGGAGTGTTAGAATGGGAGTCAGGAAGGTCTGACTTTGAAACATGCCTCAAATACTTATTAGTTGTGTCACTTAAACTATTACAGCCTTAGTTTCCTCATCTATAAAATGGGAATAAACAATAACATCTACTTCACTGGGTTGTGAATGAAGCTCAATGGAGATAACATATGTAGAGCACTTTGCAAACTTTAAAATGTTACATAATTATTAATTTTTACTCTTATTAATGATTGTACTTATCACTTCCCCTCCCCCAACTATTTTGACTAAGCTGTGCTCACAAGAAAACGTCCTTACTTATGAGACCCTTCCAGAACAAAGGATGCATGAATGTGGGTGTAAAAGCCTGTCTGAGTATTACCCTCAGAAGCCCACCCACCACTCAATTCTCAAGCATTCAAACTACTGTACTGGGTACCATCTGAGGGACACCAGTTCAAATCACCATTCAATAATATAACTTGATCAGTTCTGTAAGCATTCAGTAATCATACTATAGGCCTTCTTCTCCCCCTTTCTCCTCCCCTAATTCCTAGTTCCCTTTCAAATTTGGGCTTATGCCATGGCACCATCCATTCTCCACCATATCAAATGCTATCTATCCTCTAGGTCCCTGCTCAAATAATACCTTCTCTAGAACCTCTTCTGCTTCTCATCAGTCAGACAGCTTCCTTCTCTACTCTGAACACCCTTAGTTAGCACTATTCACACTTCTACGGAACTTTCCACAGTCTGCCTGGTAGGGCTAGGGACTAGACCTGAAATTTTATTAGTATGGGGAACTCACAGGTAAGGAAACTCTAGTTGCCTGGGGCACTGAGAAATTAAGCGACTTACTGATACACACAATCTGTATGTATAAGAGGCATGCCTAACACCTAGATCTTTCTGACTCTGAGGCCAGCTCTCTATCTGTGCCTTCAAAGCTGTCAAACACATGGCGGGCTACGTTTTATCCCCTGACGCTCCTGAATATGGTCTGAACCAGATAAAGTTCCTATCTGATTCTAATATGCTGATGTATTAATTTAAAAAGTAATGTATAAAAATGTGTGGCTTTCTGAGTCAATATGTGACCTTTAGGGTCCTTGTGTATGGTTTAGTAACCCCATTTCTATTTGAGTTTGATACCACTACATGATGCCACACATTAAAGTTATTTGTGTACATGTCAACTCTTTTACCCTCATAAATATCTTTTAAATTGAGCCTGTTATGTTTTTTCCTTGTGTCTAAAATAGGTCACTGTTCTTGACTGACTCTTTCCCTTTAGCATGTTAACAATTAAATGATAACTCATGCTTTTGGGAATATCACACATATGAAGTATTTACTGGAAATAGCTGTCTAGTTGGCAGGGGATTGAAGAGGGAAGACACAAAGTTTTAAAGTTTAGATTAGAATCCAAATTTGCCCTGAGGTAGCTTACAGTGTAGTGGGTTGATAAGACACATGCATAAATGACTATTCAGCTCAACAAACTTTTATTAAGCACTTATTTATGAGATGCTGTACTAAGCTTGAAGGATACATAGGCAAAAAAAAAAAGAGGGAAACAATTCTTGCCCTCAAGGAGCTTACATTCTTCCATAGGGAGAGTAAGTGAGAGGGTTGCAGAGACTAGACATGGCTTCCTTATGACCAGGAGACAAGGTAAGGAGTAAGGAAATATTTAAAGAGGGAGGGAAATATGAACAGCTGGGGGTGAAGCTGGAATCAGGGAACTATCAGACAAAATCACATAAGTTCTGAATAAGACTGGACCCCAGGAGTCATTGAGATCAACCCATATCTGAATGAGAAATTATCATTGAGTCTCCACTCGAGGATCTTTAATGATGGGAAACCTAAATCCTCCTGGGGTGGCCCATTCTATTGTTTCTATAGCTCTGAGTGCCAGGAAGCTTTTCTTATCTGAAATAGAAACCTGCCTTTCTGCAGATTCCATGTTCTGCCCTCTGGGGTCAAACTGAACAAGTTTAAACCTTCTTCTAAGACAGTGGTTCTCAACCTTCCTAATGCCATGATCCTTTAATACTCATATGTGGGTGTATCTGCATGTGGGCAGACCCACCTGGAGAGGGTTAGAGGAGTGGTGTCTTGGTTCCTAAGACCATCAGAAATATGTGTTTTCCGATGGTCTTGGGCTACCCCGTTCGACCCCCACAGGGGTCGTAACCCACAGGTTGAGAACCACTGTTCTAAGAGGACAGCCCTTCAAAAAGAGTCTTTGTTCCCCCTAAGACTCATCTTCTTCGAGCTACACCTGTCCTTTTTCTTCAGCTAGTTGTTGTATGACATGACCTCCAGTCTTTTCACTGTGCTGGTTTTCCTCCTCTGGATGCCCTTTGGTCTATCAGTGTCCTTCCTAAAATGTGGCATTCCAGACTAAAAGCAACACTCCAGACACGATGTCCCTAGGGCAGTAATAATACATAATAAATGCATGAGAGATATAGCAGAAAGCTATGTGAGATGGGGAGGTGTGGGAAGAGGAAAGTCATTACATACTTCAGAGGGAAAAAAACCTAGGGAAGGTTTCATGGAGAAAGTAATTTTAACTTTTAAAGTATTTGTAGTATAACCTTTGGGCTGCTTCCCCTCCTCTCTCCTCCCAGCTATTTCTTCTCCAAGTTATAATAGGAAAACCAGAGTGTATTTGGGAGATGAAGAATGGTCCAGTTTGCCAGGACCATAGAGCAGCTGTTCTCAACCTATGGGTTATGTTCAATTTGTAACAATGAAAATACATCCTGCATATCAGAAAAATTCATAACAGTAGCAAAATTACAGTTATGAAGTAGCAACAAAAATAATTTTATGGTTGGGGGTCACCACAACATGAGGAACTATATTAAAGGGTTGCGGCATTAGGAAGGTTGAGAACCACTGCCATAGAGAAAAGGGAGTACTGGGACATAATGCCAAATGGGTCCAAATTGTGGAGGGCCTTGGGTGCCAGATTGAGGAGTCTGAACTTGATTCAATAGAAAATAGGGCACTATCACAGGGTTCTAAAAAGTCACGATAAAGTCAGATCTATACATAAGAAGATGAATCTGTCAGTAGCGAGAAGGATGGATCGGAGGTAGGTTTTACACAGGACCACCTATTAGGAGGCTATTGCTATAGTCCAGGTAGTCATTAATGAGGGCTTGTTGAGGGATTAAAGAGGAAGGGACAGATGTGATAGGGGCTGGCTGGGTAAAATTGACAGACCTTAGTAACAAATCCAGTGCTTAGCATGGTACCTGGCAAACAGCACGAGTAAATGTTTATTGATTGATTTTGACTGATTGGATACGAAAAGGAAGAGTGAAAAAGAAATCAGGCAGAATTTCACACATAGGAAACAGGGTGAACGGTGGTATTTCCAACAGAAAACAGTGGCCTTAAGTGAAATGGCTATTTTGGGGAGAAAGATGATGTTTTGGATGAGTTGATCTGATACATCCTTCTTACTATTGACAGATTAATCTTCTTCTGTACAGATCTGGCTTTGTCATGACTTTTCGGAACCCTGTGATAGTTCCCTATCTTCTACTGAATCAGGTTCAAACTCCTCAGTCTGGCACCTAAGGCCCTCCACAATTTGGACCCATTTCACACTTCAGCGGTTCTCAACCTGTGGGTCGAGACCCCTTTGGGGGTCGAACGGGGTTGCCTAAGACCATCGGAAAACACATATTTCCAATGGTCTTAGGAACCGAGACACCGCTCCTCTATCCGTCTCCAGGTGGGTCTGCCCACATGCAGACATACCCACATATGAGTATTAAAGGGTTGCGGCATTAGGAAGGTTGAGAACCACTGCATTATGTCTCATTGCTCCCTTCACTCTATGGTCCTGGCAAAGTGGGCTATACCCCATTTCCCAAACACACTCTAACTTTCCTACTATAACCCCAGGCAGAAATAGCTGGCGGCAGAGGGGAGGAGAAGCAGCCCAAAGGTTATACTACAAGTACTTTAAAAGTCAAAACCACTTTTTTCATGAAACCTTCCCTAACTTTTTTCCCTCTAACAAGAAATGGCCTAGAGGCATCTGAAGATGCTTGTCCCTCTGTGATGTTTCAAAGACTAGTTTACATCTCATAGGAAGGAGGTAGTAGAAAATGTTAGATTTGGAGTCAGTCTCTGAGTTCAAACCCGGAGTCTGCCATTGGCTGCATGACTTGGGTATATCACATAACTTCTCTGGATATCAGTTTATTCATCTACAAAATGAGGTGGTTGGGTTAAATGACCTCTAAGTTTTCTCCTACTTTAGATCTTTGACTTCTTAAACCTCTGATCTGCTTTAAAGAGTCACTTAAAAATTTTTTTTTGAAGGGGGAAGGCAAGGCAATTGGGGTTAAGTGACTTGCCTAAGGTCACACAGCTAGTAAGTGTGTCAAGTGTCCAAGGATGGATTTTATCTTGGGTCTTCCTGACTCCAAGGCCATTGTTCTATTCATTTTGCCACCTAGCTATCCCTATAGAGTCACTTTTGACCAAGCTAGATTACTAACAATGTCTACTATGGTAAGGACATTGATAGAGTCAATGTCTGCCATGCTGCTGAGAATGCCAGGTAATTTTAGCTTCTTTTTTTTAATATTTATTTTTTAATTAACAAAAAAAAATTGGGGCAGCTAAGTGGTGCAGTGAGTAGAGCACCGGCCCTGGAGTCAGGAGGACTTGAGTTCAAATCTAGCCTCAGACACTTGACACACTACAACTAGCTGTGTGACTTTGGGCAAGTCACTTAACCCCAACTGCCTCCAAAAAGCAAAAAAAAAAAAAATCTATTTTCTTTCTCCAAATGGAAAAAGAAAAAAAATAAACATAATATGCATGATCATGCAAAACAAACCAAAAAAGAGTCTTGTTCTGAAAGCTGAGTCTATCACTTTTGTCAGGGAGGTAAGTCGGAGCTTCAGCACTTTGGAATGGTGGTGGTTCGGTGGGTTGACCAGAAGTCTTACATCTTTCAAAATTTGTCTTTACGATGTTCTTTGTTCTGAGTGGCAAGATCTTGATTTCACAAAACTGAACATGGAAGTAACATGGGGTTTCCTTTTGTCAGTTAACAATTATTTATAATAAATTTACTATATGACACACTGCACTCAAAAGCATGGTCCCTGTTCTCAAGGATTTCACATTCTCATGGAAGAAACAGCATGAAAAGTAATTAGAAATGTACAAGATAGATAAAGGCAAACTCTGAGAGAGAGGACTAGTAATGGGAGTGATTGGGAATGTTCTTTTGTGGAAGATAGTACTTGAGCTGAGTCTTAAAGGAAGCCAGGGAAGCCAGGAGTCAGAGATGAGGAGGAAGAGCATTCCAGGCATGGGAGACAGCCCATACAAATACATGGAGTAAGGAGATGTAAGATGTGGATGTAGGATTGCAGAGTGCACGGGGGGAAGTGAATTGTAAAAAGACTGGAAAGGTCAGGAAGAATTTGGCCAAGTTGGGAAGGGCTTTATATATCAACTAGAGAATATTAAATAATTCTCCCTATTAGACTGCAAGGTACTTGAGAACAGAGACCTGCTTTAGTCAACTTTGTATTCTGCCCTCAAGGGAAGAGTACTGGTGCCTTACCAATAGAAGACTTAAGTACATGTTTGTCAAACTGAATTCTCTTCTCTACCCTTTGTACTTTTTAGTTAAGTATGATGACACAAACTATAGTCAGAGGTCCTGGAGTTCATTTTTTTTATTTTTAGGGAAGATTCTTTACAGGCTATTGGGCAGGTTAACTCAGTACCACTTTTTCTACCCTCTCTCCCACCCTCCACACTCCTGATTCAAAAGGAAAAAATACAAGGTCAGAGCTCTACCTAAAAGTAGCATATCACAGCACTGACAAGACCAGACAGGGCTCACTCTTGGGCATTGTCTTATTGTGAAAGATTTTATTCTTTCTGACCAGATTTATTTAAAGATTGCAATAATTCTGATAAACCTTAAAAAGGAGGTAGGTACACCTAACTGTTGTTTATCAATAATTAGTAGACTAGTAGAATGTCATCTTTATTTTTAGTGACTATGCACATGTAACAGCATGATTTGAACCTGTAAAAGTGATTAGTTAATGCTTGTTTTTCATTTTATTACTGAGGATAATTTTGAGTGGTTTTTTAAAAAATAAGCCTCTGGGGGCCAAGACCATAAAAAGCATAAACATTAGACAAATAACAGAAATATTATTGGAACTTACCAGTTCTCTGCTATTTTTTTTTTTTTTTTGCTTTTTGGAGGGCAGTTGGGGTTAAGTGACTTGCCCAAGGTCACACGGCTAATTTTTTTTGTGTTAAGTGTCTGAGGCCGGATTTGAACTCAGGTACTCCTGACTCCAGGGCCGGTGCACTATTCACTGTGCCACCTAGCCACCCCTCACTGCGCCACCTAGCCGCCCCTAGTTCTCTGCTATTGATGTTAATTGCCACTACTGTCATATGCCCTTACAAATTTAAGCTCTATTAAAGGGACTCCACGCTTTGTATCTTTCCCAGTATCTAGGAGTTTTATATATGTAGTTGGTAATTAATCATTGTTGAATTAAATGTGTGTAACAAAATGTATATATTGAGTATATAAATGCAAATTCCAAAGATTTATATACTCCCTGAGTTAAGTTCCTGCTTAGAACTCCTTATACTGAAACCCTTCTATTTCTTTAAGCCCTAGCTCAGGAGCCCCAGACTAAAAACATTTTTCTTTCTCCTCCCTACCCCCTGCCCCCACCTCTACTGTCATATTTGATTCCTCCCCTATGTGTTTATCATAGTTTAAATAATATTATAGTTAACTGAATACAAGCTTCATTTCCCCATTAGAATGATTCTCAGCACTCTTGTGTCAGGGATTACATTATTTTCAGTCTTTGCATTCTTAGAGCTGAGCAGAGTCTTGTATCTAGTAGGCATTTAATTGATACTTATTTGTTGAATGACAATGAATATTTTAAAAATGCTAGCAGTTGCTAACGCATGGAACGTGCATAGATAGACCCGGACCCTAGCAATTTCTGGGGACAAGTGCTCAGCATTGAAAGAATTTGGCATTTTGGGATAACCCAAGTGGAACCCTGGGAAACCCCTCTGTACCTTTTTCCCCTAACAAGTGATTCCAAAGCTGTTACTCTAAATATCAAATCCTTTAGCACTGAATATGTGTTCCAAGAAGTGGCCAGGGTCCAGGTGCATCCCCACACATGCTCCACAGGACAGCCACATTATAGCAATATTCTGGCTTGACACAAGAATCACTGGCAATAAAGCACTGAAATTTGAATATCAGCTAAATACATTTAATAATAAGGTGAAAAAGTCTTAAGCAAGGAATCTGAATGTAGTAATGGTATTGCCATACATTTTGAATGTAATTGAAATAAGTCCTTATGACCTCATCAGATTTTCATTTTGGATTATTTGTGAAAGCATTTAAAATGAGTCTTTAGATTCAATTCTGGATATAAACTCAAGTTCATGGTCCCATTCTAGGCTGACTGACTTTGTTAAATTCAACTAATTTAGCTACGTCCAACAATCTGAATTTTCCCATCTCCCTTAAAAAAACTAGAAACCATAGGTTTTAATGTAAACAGAACATAAAAGCTAGTCTACATTTGGGACAATAGCCACTAGGAATGTTTGCTAATCTTCTTCCTATACCACTTACATTTATAGAACTATTTAGATTATCCTTTTTTTTTTAAAGTTGTAATGACTGAGGCCTAGGCATGGCAGATTATTGGAAAGAATACTTAATAGCAGCTTAGCATAGTCTTAAAGGCTCTATTGTCTTATAAGTATGGTATTTTTACAGTAATTACATACAGGAAACGAATATATACATGTGAAGATGTATAGTTTACTCTTTAAACAGTATAAGCTATTCTTCCCTGGGGGGGAGGGGAAGGAAACACATTGCTTTCAGAATAATCCACTTGTTCAACCAAGTACAAATTAAGTAAGTGGTTTGGCAGGAAAAATCAAGAACTAGATTGGTAACATGGCCATAATCACCAAAGGAAAAGCCAAGTTAGGTAAATATGATGTGCTGTTTAGCAGAGCACATCAGAAAGGGCTTAAAAAAAGCTATGCATACATGACTTCTAGCCTGTCTACTACAGACAGACTTTCTATCTCTCTGCTTTTAGGAATACAAACAGTTCTCTTTCCTCAAATCAGGTATGTCCCAAGTTATAAGCACAGTTTATCAGAAAGAAAAAGGGCACTCCTTCCAAAATGCAACTAACCCACTTATCTGCTGGCCAAGGCACTCCTAGAAGACAAGCCGAAATTCCTTAGTGGCAGTGAACTGGAAATAATGATGCCTTATCTTTTTATGGCCCCAGATTCAAACTGAGTTAGAAAAGCTTTCTAAGCATCAACCAATACAGACTTACAAAAGAGTTCTGGAGGGAAAAAAAGAAATAGTTAATATGACTAGTCATTGTTTGAGGAAAAAAGTAGCAACAGAATTAGTGACATTTTCAAGGTCACATCACAGATAAGTGGTAAGATGAAAATTATCCTTGGCTTTTTAAATATTTTTTTTTCCTTCCACTGATCCACATGGTCTCTTCAAAGCCTCTCTGAGTGACTGAAGAGAGGCATGATATGTAGAAAATGAAAATCAAATTACTTAAGTTGTATTTAGGGTCCAAAGACCATAGTCTACCTCAATATCCATGTATGGATGCCCCTCATATTCTTTTCAACTTAGGACATTAAGAAAAACACAGTCAAATGGCGATGAACAAAATGACTATATAATGGAAGAACCACTGAGTTTCTTGTTACTTTGTTTAAAAAAAAATTCAGGTCAATAGAAACAAAAGGGCAATAAAAGTAGTGTGAATCCTTGGATTTTTACGAGTCCTCATTTGAGTAAGATGTGTCAGAGGGAAAAATCTAACATTAGGACTGTGGCGCCTGTTCTCTGTTCTTATTAGTGTTTACTCACCACTGACTGGTTTCAGGGCCTGTGATGATGGGCAGGAATAATTTGTATGCATTCTAGTGGAATAATTGATATTATGCTTTTTAGAAAATAAACTCTTTTGTAGGGAGTATTCCAGAGATCAGAGACTCAATTTGATACCCAAGTCTTTCATTAAAAAAAAAAAAACAAAAAATCTAAAATACATACTAGAAAATAGAAGGCGGCTGAAATCTGTCTCCCTGAATGAGGTTATAATGCACTAAGTATCAGATGACATCCTGTTCTTACGATGTGTTGTTTGAACTATTACCCAGAAGGCAGGCTCCAACAACCCAACTCCTATACACTGATTCAACATTAGATATGCTAGTGTCAATTAAAATGCTGCCTGAAACCTCAGCTTCAAATCTCTGTTGGCAAGAAAGAGAACAATTCTAGGTCCTTACAGCATAGTGGAACAATGTTCACAATGTCATCAAACACTGACAATTTAATCTACCAAATAACAAAAGAAATGAGTCATTGGAAAATCTTCTCAGGCACATTAGATAAAAACGGACCTTTCCAAAGAATAAAACACCTCACATGGGAATACTTCAGAGATCCAATATCCATTGTACCATGTAGAAAATAAATGCTAGTGGACTTTGCATCAACCCTTTACTCATCTTGGGGAGTTTAATACTAGTTTGGATGGGTAAACCTTCCAACACCAGATTTTCACTAATATTCTTTGACTGGTTAGACACACTCTCTTTCTGAGTTAAAATGATGCTTCAATTGAATATTATTTATGGCTTCTTTGCCAACCCATTTAACCCTTTGCACTCCGCTGTCCCCTCTCAGGGGACATCGGAATTCTAGCATATCACTCAGATGTCCCCTCTCAAGCACTAAAACAGTTGCATACAGAAAGAATAATACTATGCTTCTTGCGTGGAAAGATAAAAGAATT
>CM053593.1:106844189-107014836 GCA_028646575.1 Pseudocheirus occidentalis
AAGTCCAATATCATTATAATACGTTACTTGGTTCCAAAATTATACTAAATAATACGAGGGTCTGTAAATGCACGTTTTTGCTGCAAGGTAGCATCGAGTAGCTGGTAGCCAATGTCCAGAATGGTTCGAAGTGCAAAGGGTTAATAACTAAATGAGAAAGACAAATATGGATGCCAGCTGACACTGAGAAGATATCAATTTAAGCATGAATTTGTATTGAACATGGTAATAGTCTCTGGAACATTTGCAAAAGGATCTTCTTTTACTTGCCTCCCTTGAATGGTTGAGATTATCTATTCATCTTTGAATGTGGCTTCACCAGAATACAGTATTTCCCACTGCTCAGACTCAAAAGGCATTGTGGAATTATTGCTGGGGCTATCTCTAAATTGACTATTAAAACCAAAGTCACTCTTTTGCCTTTCCACACAGACAGGAGAAAACTGTCTTTATGCTCAACTGATGTTGATTTTAAGCAAAAGTCCAGGATCTGAATTGAGATGGAAATATAACTGCCTAATAGAATAGGAACTATGGGATCTAGGGTCCCTGAGGAAAGAAAGGCCCTTGAGTTCTGGGTGAAGATAGTGGATAGGACATTTCTCTTTTATCCCTGGCTTCAAGTTGCAAAAACTACTTTATTAGAAATAATTTTATAACAGTCATAATATCTTATGAGAAAAATGAGCACAGTTTTCAGTGAGATTCATTTACTATCAATAAAAGAATAAAACAAAACTCCACCCAATATCTATGAAATTTTGCTTTTTGGTTCACTGAGTTTTCCGTCTGCTTCTATGACTCAATGTTAATCAAGGTTAAAAATGTTCATTTCTGTGTTTTCACGGCCCATTCTGAATTTCCACTTGAAAAGAAAGATCGAGACACTTTCTAAACTTAATATTTATTATAGTGTTTTTATTAAACTTTCACTGGAAAGTTCTGAGTGTGTTAATACAGCAGGCACATTGGCTTCAATGTTTGGCATCTGATAGTCCACAGAATGGCACTTCACCTTGACAACTCTGCCACAACATTGAGAATTGCTAGGGTGAGATACATAACCACTCTCTCTCCTTAAACTGTTAAATATAAGTTTTGGTTCATTTTGGTTTAAATGTTCTGAGCTTACAATTAGACCAGTCTGTGGTGAACTTAGGTCCCCCTTGCTCTCTGGTTTGTCGGTCTGATTTACTGAGCAAATGACCTTGCTTTCATTTCCACTGACCTCAGAATTCCCTACTAAGTCACAAGCGTCTCTATTTTTACAGAGTTCCCTTTGGTTTAATAACACAGTACTTTCGGGATCACAACATGACTTTATTACAGAGCCTGTGCTTCTGCAGATAAATGGGGAGGAGTCCATTGTCTTTGGAAGAGTCCTCATGTTCTCTTCAGTGCTCTGAAGACTATGTGCATTGGCATTGCTGATTTTTTCTTGGGATTGAATGTGTTGCACTGAATGGAGAAAAAAATTTCTCGGTAGAGAATTCTGCATTACAGGTCGCTTAACTCTTCCTTGTAAGCAAGGACAGTGGTGGATATGCTGGATGGGATGCACAAAACCTTCGGGGGCTTGCTGCACAGCATTTAGGGGTACCATACTATTCTGGACCTGTACAAAGTTTCCTGCAGGAGCACACTGGAAGCACAAACAATCACCCAGCTGCTGGCATGAGTGAGGATTATATCTCAAATGCTTATAGGCATGTGGGCAGCTACATCTTCTGTTCAGAGAGAAGAGCTGGCACATGGTGTGATGTTCCACAGACGACTGCAACAAAGCAGAGCTGGTACCATTATTGCTGCTTTTGTTGAGTTCACTGTTGTAGGCTGCATGTACAGGTACACCCAGGTTCTTTGCTTGGCCATTGAAAAATTCAGAGCAAATGTGGGTTTCTTCATAAGTTGTCTTCTCTGAGGTGTTACAGTTATGGGATGCCAGAGGTTCTAACTCATAAAATTCATGTTCTAGTTCAGATTTTTGACCTCTGGGATCCAAATGATATGTATTCATAGCATGTGCTTTATTCTGTCCCTTTATGCCTGGACTTGGAGAGAAAGCATGAGAGAAGGCACTGCATTGAAACTTTTTAGGTAAAGGAATTTGGCCGAAAGTACCTTGGGGCCCAAGGCATCGGCACATGCACTGGAAAAAGAAGGTTGCGAAAGCCCAACTGATGCACATGATAAGCATCATAAAAGTGCCAAGTTGAGTATAAGCTAAAACTGTGGAGGGCATCATCATGGCACCAGCTACAAAGGTGGTCAGGGCAGCCATTGCTATTGCAGAGCCCATGCGACTCAGTGAGAAGATCACCTTTCCCTCTCGATCTGGGTCTGGTGCCAAGCGGTAAGCAACTCCATAATGGACAGCAAAGTCTACAGAGAGACCAACAGCTACAGAAATTGTGACAGATTCTAGGACATTCAGCTCCCAACCCAGGAGAACTAGGGAGCCAACGGTGACAAATATAGTTCCAGCTATTGAAACAATTGCATAAAGGCTTATTATTATATTCCAGGTTGTAAGGAGCATTACACTAAATGCAACAGCTACTGACAGACCCATGGCAATAAGCGTGCCATCTGAGAGACTATCTTGAAGATCATAGAATTCCAAGTTGCTGACAAACCAACCATTACTAAGACCTTCAGGAGCAGAACTAAGTTCATTGGAAATCCATGAGTCTACCTCTTTATAGAACTGATGCATCTTTTCATAGGCCAGTGTGAAGAGGTAGGTACTCTGGAACTCCAGCACTACAGCCCTGATGGTGTCGTTGATGTCAAACCTTGGCCCTGGGGTCTTGCTGTCCAGATGGTACCCGGTACTTCTTTCTAGCTCCATGATTGCTCTCTTTATACACAGTTCAAAAATATCCTGCTTGTAAGGAAAGCTCCAGTGGCTACAGCATGGGTAAAGAGCAGGCTCGTCACAATCCTGGTTCTCCATCCATTGTTTGAAAGTCTCAATGAAGCAGCTGGTGAAGTCTTGCTCATCAGTCTGGTAAAAGAAAGTCTGATTCCTCAGCTTCTGGCAGAAGTGCAAAATCCATACCTGGGAAGCTGGGCTAGTGATGTTGAAAGTGGTATCCAACTTCAACTTCCCTTTACTTTTGGGGTTGAGTGGATTTCCATTGTCTTCAGGGGACACACCCCAGATGACTGTGATGGGCATGTGCAGCTCTTCTCCATGGTGAACACGTTCAAACATGAAGAGCTTTTTGTACTCTACATCATAGCGTTCAAAAGGGTGAGAAGATCTGAACACCTGGAATTCAGACAGCTCCAGAGAAGGTAGTTTCATCTTTGGATTAATGCACACAATATATGCCCCGCCTACAGTTAAGGCAAGGAACCAGAAGAGCCAAACATATCGGAACTTGATGACGATACACGGTAATACTTTTTCAAAGAAAATCCGAGATGCTTCGGAAATAGCAAAAATAACTTTATGGCACTTTTGGCAAATGGCTGCTGTCCAGCATTTTTTGTCACTGTACATCTGCTGCTGAGGTTTTTTGAAGCAAGTGACTATATTGAGGAGATACCGCTCATGAAGCACAACTACAGCGGGCAACCAAGTGACCATGAGGACGTAGTTCACCAGAATGGCAGTCCCGGCATAAACCCCAAAGCACCGGATAGCAGTGATGTTGCTGACATAATTAGCATAAAAAGCAGCTGCAGTGGTGAAGCTGGTGACAAACATGGAGAGTGCGGCGTGTTGCAGTGTGATGCTCACTGTCTCAGAGGTTTCAGCGTGGGGTTTGTCAAATTTGGTATAATTCCAAACATCACACAGTACAAAAGCATCATCTGCTCCAATCCCAACCAAGATGATGAGTGCAGTGAGATTCATGAAGGGGAAAAACTCAAAGTTAAATACTACTCTATAGAGAAAATAGGACACAATCAAAGAGCTAATTATGGCAAACATAGTCATCAGAGTGATAAATATGGACTTGGTGTAAATGCACATGACTAAGAGTACAATCACAATGGCAATGGCGGGATACACGGTATCCATTAAAAGATAATCCTGAAACAAACTGTGTTTGATACCAAACTCTATTCCTGTGATAGTGGTCACACCATCTGAAGAGTTCCAGTTCTCAAAGTTGTCCAGGTAAATGTTCATCATGCTTTCTCCTTTCTCAGTGGGAGAGAAGAGCATACTGTACTTTAAGGCTGGCACCACATAGTCAATTGTCTTTGGGCTCAGAAAGTCTTTGTCTACCAGGTAGTGGAGGATCTGGTAAACGGCATTGTACTTGGTGCATTTACGAGGCACGCTGGTACATTTGAGTTGATCCTTCCTCCGAGACACTATGTCCCAGCAGTCTGGCCTCAGGGTGCCATTGTAGTAGTGTTTGGCACACGTTCGAAGCAGCTTCAAGGTATGTGAAACATCTCTCTCGACAATTTTTTGACAGGACGACCTATTGTTAAGTATAGCGATGTAGTTTCCCAGGGTCCAGCTGGGGCAACAGGAAGCAGCTGTGGCCCTCTGGCAGAGATCACCGAACTGGGAATGGGATCTGATCTGCACAGAGAGAAATTAAAAACAAAACACATACATACAACATTTTAGAAAAGCAGTAAGTACCTCAAATGATATCTTCAAAAAATATGAATTGAGATTTGAATGAAGCTATATCATCTTCAATAATCTGGCTTTATACCACAGGATAATTTAGATTGAGTTACATTTTTTGTAAATAGTTGTTTGTTTGTTTTTTTAATGCAAGGGATCACTGTGGTTTAGTGGAAAGAGAACTGACTCAGGAGTCAAGAGAACTAGGATTCAAGGAACCATGCTACTATAATTGCATAATTCTTGGCTTTCTATGAGAGCTCTTGCTAGTAATGAAAAGTGACCCCTACTATGTCCAGATTCAAATGTAGCAAAATTTAACAAAATGTTAATTTTACTTTACAGAACTCAATAAAATAATAACAAAAGTTATTTGGAAAAATAAAAGATCAACAATATCAAGGGAAATGATAAAAAAACGTAGTGATGAAGCTCAGAACAGCATTTCCACACCTCAAATTATATTATAAAGCAGCAGTCCTCAAAACCATTTGGCTCTGGCTAAAGAATGAAAAGGGAACAATGGAAAAGGCTAGACAAGGGAGATTCAGAACTAATAGAACCCAATAAAATGGAAAACAAAAATTACCTAGGAAAAAACTCCTTATCTGATAAAAGCTGTTGGGAGAAGTGGCAGAAATTAAACTTCCTTAGATTAACATTTTATATCATACTCCGTGATACATTCAAAATGGATATATGACCTTAATATTAAAGATCATACTATGAAAAAATTAAAAAAGAAATAGATCATATACCTCTGAAAGCTACAGCTATAAGTGACACATTCTTAACTAGACAAGAGACAGAGGCAATTACAAAAGATAAAAGAGATAACTTTTGATAACTTGAAACTGAAAAGCCAGAGGTAGCTAAGTGGTATTGTGAATAGACCACTGGCCCTGGAGTCAGGAGGACCTGAGTTCAAATCTGGCCTCAGACACTTAACACTTACTAGTCATGTGACCTTGGGCAAGTCACTTAACCCCAATTTCCCTGCAACAAAACAAAAGAAAGAAACTGAAAAGCTTCTGTGTTGACAATATTAATGTATATAGGATTATGAAAGGGAGTGGTTGAATGGGGAAAAAATTACTGTATGAAATTTCTCTCATAAAGATTTGGTATCCAAGATACAAAAACAATTAAATAAATATATGTAAGACTAATAACCATTCCCCAACAGATAAATGGTCAAAAGATATGAACAAACAGTTCTAAAAAATTTTTTTAGAATATTCACAACCACATGAAAGTATGCTCCAAATCACAAATAATAAGAGAAATACAAATCAAACCAAATGACTTCCTTAAAATACCCTATTTTTGAATGACTAGAATTAAAGAAGCCTTGGTATTCCTGACATGAATCAAATCTATATGGTGAAGAATAGGTTGAAGAATATTACCAAATGTGACTTGTGTGCAAGAAGTAGCACCAAAGACATGATCTAAGAAATGTACAATAGAAAGTGGAAGTGGGCTAGAGAAAAATCTCTAGAGCTTCACCTCTATTGAGCATTTATAGGAAGACATGCCTAAAAGTTCATATTATGAAATGAGAAAATACAGATGAGTGGTAATCTGCACCAATGGAGGGGGTGCCCACATAGATGAGATCATGGATCCTTAGAAATTCTGAAGTATAATGGTCTGGAATTCCTCAAAAACAGGATAATTCATTTTTGATTGTTTCCAGATAAAAACATCCATACATGCCAACTCAGGAAAAACTGAGCTACTCCATAAAGAAAAGGAAGCCTTGAAAAAGGATATGCCTATTTTTCATGGCAAACATCCAAATTCAGTCTACAAGGAAATGATATGCAAGTCCCCTAGGGTCATTGCATAGAACTGGGAAGGTATAGGGTGATCAGTACCTGATAATCAGTTTTAAGCTGCGAAAAGATGAAGTTTTATCCCATTTTGCAGCCCACTATGAGTTACAAGGAATGTACAATTAGTTGCTAAGAATAACCACTACTAGAGATAAAAGTAGGGAGGTTGCCAGCAAAAACTTGGAAAATAAGAGCAGGATTCCAACCCTGAATAACCTTTCCAAAGAATAGTGTTTTCTTCATGTGTTTGACAAAAGATTTGAAAAACTGATGCAATAAACATAAACCACATACTAATCTGATTGTGGCTATCCCAAATGAATGCTAGTAATCCACCATGGCTCCAGTCCTCAAATTTAGAAGTAGGCGTGGTTGGTGTATGTTCTTTGGTAAAATATCCTTTGGAAATGCCTGAAGGATAGTGTTTCTACGAGAAATTTCTGGACAACCTAAACTAGATGTTTAGATGTTTAATTCCCTCTTCACATAAGGAATTAAAAAACAGTCATCTGGCCTATTCATTCATCTGATCTATTCATCTCTGTTGACTCTTTGTTACTAAACACAGGTGAAAGAAAACTGCATATCTATTTGGGCTCAGGGAGATATACAATGTACTTGGCAAACAGATCTATCTTCATAGGTCAGGGCTATATATTTGGAAAGACATTCATAGGAATAATTTTTAAATCTTTGAAGCTTATAAAAATAAAAATGTGGTTAGTAAGAATGGTTTCTTGTGATTCATGTCAGGAATACCAAGGCTTCTTTAATTCTAGTCATTCAAAAATAGGGTATTTTAAGGAAGTCATTTGGTTTATGTGGTTATAAGATGCTCAAGAGAGCTTCCCTAGTTAGATAGTACCAGGGGTGGAGTTGACTTCAAATTGGGGGGTGAGGAAGAAGGGGACAGGAAAAGAATGAAACAGAACTTCATATGGTATCTTGACTTTTAGATGTGGCAGCCTTCTGGTATATGCCAGGACAGAGGAAACATTTAAAAAGAGTGATTAAGAATAAAAGGAAGAGATAGACAGCCAGAAAAAAGAACTATGGTCTGAATGCAGATCAAAGCATAGTATTTGCTTTATAAAAAATTTTTCTTCTTTCTTGTGGTTCCTCTCATTGGTTCTAAGTCTTCTTCAAAACATGACTAATGGGAAAATATGTTTAATATGAATGTATATGTAGAACCTATATTGGAGTACATGCCATCTTGAGGAGGGGGAGAAAATTCAGAACTCAAAATCTTATGGAAATGAATATCAAAAACTAAAAATCAATTAATAATAAAATAAAAGAATAAAGGGAAGAAAGTTAAGCTACTGATCATGAATAGGTTCTGCTTAAGGAACAAAATACAAATTAAAGGCACAACACTTCTTCCCCACGCAGTTTTTGCTAAAGTTAACAAGAATGACACTTCTAAAACTTCTCCATAAAAGAAAGTATATTCAAGCTTGATACTTGGGCTAGAATCTGCTAATTCCCTGCTCAGGACATACATAGTAACTCAGAATGGCTTTAGGGTTGTCATTGATTTCTAGGCCTAATTTTCACTCTTTCAAGAATCCTTTCTATAGCATCTGGTGCTTTGATTGGCACCCTAGGAAGGGACTGGGACCATATAAATTGCTCTGGTCCTGTATTTCCCTGAATAATTCAAGAGAAATCTAGGGAGAGAAGACAAAATCAGGACTACTTCTTTATCCACTTCCAATCTTCCCCTAGTCATAGTTAGGTAATCATGTATTTATGGTTCTTCAAGCCTCATCCCTGAATTGTAAACAATCTAATAACTGGATCTGGAATGGAAAATCTCAATGTTCTTGATCACTTCATTGCCTAGAACTGCAGTCTCTAAAATGCCCACAAAATAAGGAGAGTGAGCTGATGCCCTCCTATAAAATAAAAGTCAAGCAAAAAACCACTTTGGTAACTCAAATGCACCCAGCCAAAGTACTCTTTGGGGCATCAAAGAAGAGGTGGAAGCCATCAAATGAAACTCATTTTCAAAGTGTCTAAGAAAATGGGCATTCTCATTAAGAGAGAATGTAGAACAGAGAAGCTATTCATTGTAGAAATCAATGTCTGTCTACATTACAAATACAACTAGCATGTAATTTAAATGGAATCTGCTGGAGTTGGACTAAATGTGCCACAAATGCAGACAGGCAACAAATAAAACATCTGTTCCCATCAAGATATTACATTGATTACCAGACATTCCCCAGAGTCAAACAACTGGCAATTAAGCTATTCCACTCTCTATAATTTTACATGCAACACATCCAACTTGATACTCGATGATAATCAAGCACATAAATACAATAACTAGGATTTGAAGAGGGAGAAAGAAAAAGTCCTGCCAAATACTCAGGGATTCAAATGTCTTCTCATACCACACTTACGATAAACAGGCAAAAATCCTATTAAAGAGTCGAACTCCTTGGGGCCTTCAACTAGGGGACCATAAGGTCATTATCATTATCTGAAATCTGAGTTTGTTAACCATATTCTATTCTCTATACAGCTTTTTTGGTCATGCATTTCCTTTATGAAAATGGTCTGCTATTCTGGCATTGATCAAAGAATCTGAGATCAGAATGTAAACAACAGGACATTAGAAAACAGAGACATTTGGAAACTGGTAAAGTTAGTATTTACATTTCTTTACCTAATAAAATGTTATATTATTTTTAATACAAATACAATAACAACACTTATGCGTTGTGTTATATTGTGCTCAGCAATAAGTATGAGCCATACACAGTCCTTGTCCTTAGAGACTTTATTGTCTAGTAGGAGCCTAAGACACCAACACAGAAAACTTACACACAATATTACTTGATAAGTTACTTAACAAAGTTCTACTTGAAGTCTAAGGTGAGGTCCTAACTAGCTTGAGGATCAGGAAAGGCTTTGTGGAGAAGGTACTAAATGAATTGAACTTTAAAAGGTGGACGTCAATAGGTTTGGAGGGAAAAGGAGGGCATTTCAGGCACAGAGAACTGAAAGGCATGAAGGCAAAAGAAGGTAGTGTTTGTTTAGAGGTTGGAGAATGATCAGGTTCAGCTAAATTTTTAGTGAGTAGAAGGGAGTGATTCAAAATGAAGCTGTAAAAGTAAGGTGGTACTAGAACAGAGAATACCTTGACTACCAAGGAGAAGAATCTTAACTTTAGTTAGTAGATAATGGAAATCCACTGAGGAATTCTGAGCAGAATGACATAGAATATTGCAATTATAAACTTATTCTAGAAGTGACATACAGGATATATTGGAAGCAGAAAATACAGGTAGGAAGAAGGTAATTTCACTTGTCCAGACAGTCTATCACAATGATGTTTTATATTTGATAGGTGACTATCAAATATAGAGAAGAATCCATATGTGAGAGGTATTCTCAAAAGTAAAAGTTAATAGGGCTTGATAACTGATGGGATATGAGAAGTGAGAGAGAGGGCACAGTTAAAGTTAACCTCGTGGTTACAATCATAAGAGACACAGTAAAACGTGGTGCTATAGACAGAATTAATGAAGTCTTTGGGGAGGAAGATGAGTTTGGTTTTGAATATGTTAAGTGTGAGGTACTGGTAGGATGGGCAGATGGAGATGCATCACAGGCTGATGGAGGTGCCTGTGTGGGCATTAGGGAAGGATCAGGACTTGGGCATAGATCTGGGTACCATGGGCAGAGAGTTGGTAATTGAAACTGTGGTAATGAATGAGATAATAAAGGCTCACACTTAAATAGTTTTCTGAGGTTGACAAAGTGCTTTCATCACAGTAAAGCAAATTGTCTGAGGTTAAGTGACTCAAAATCAGGTGTTATGGGAATCTGAAGATCTTCCCTGCCTCTAGGCCCTTTGATTGGCTTAAGTGGCTCTGAGAACCTTCCCTGATTTGAAAGTATACTCTGCCCCCTAATAGGCTGAATGTGGTCACATGGAGCCTGTGGTGGAAGGCTTGTTCTTCAGGAATGCCCACGCCTTATTACTTTGTGATTGGGCACTGGGTCAAGAGGGCTGTGACATTCTCTGATCCAGGAGAAGGCTATATATACCCTGATGTGAGTTTTTGCTTTGGGGCTCACTTTGGAAAGAGTTGTGTGATTTGGCCAGTGGAGATCTAAGAAGCTGTGCTAGCCACCATCCTGAGTATGCTAGGGTGCTTGCTGATACACCAGGTAATGAATTCTGATTTCTTTTCTGTTTCCAAGTCCATCATTTTTTCCACCAGACCATGCTAACTCAGACTTCCACCAGACTCTACCAAGAAATTGAAGGTAGACAGAAGAGAAGACAGACAAGGACAGAATCCTGGGAAACATCCATGGAAGTAGTCAAAGGGGTTGGGAAGGGGATGGGGAGTTAGTGAAAAAGACAGGGAATAAATGTTTAGAAAGGTAGGAAGAGAAGCGAGAGAATGTAGTGTCTCTGAAACTAAGAGTTTTTAGTACAGTTTCAGAGACTGCAGGAAACTCAAGGAAGATGATAATGGGGGGCGTGGGGTGGGAGGGAATCCCCATTACATTTAGTGATTAGGGAGTCATTGGTGATCTTTTAGAGGAGAGATCCAGGATGGCAGTGTGGGCAGAAGTCCAACTGCAAGAAGATTAAGAATAAGGAGATAGCAAGGAAGCAGAGGTTTTAGATTAGACAACTTTTTCAATAAGTAAGGGGAATGGTGAGAGATGATATAAAGGTATATTTATGGCCACTTGGTGGTCAAGTTAGTGATCCTATTCACAACCTAATACTTACCTACAAAGAATGAAATCCAGTTGTTTTTTTTTCCTACTGCAGATGTTGACATGCTATATACCTCAAGAGAGGGCATTCAATCTTAAAATGTTGCAGTAGTAGGATGGAAAGGAAACTGCCTATTACTTTTAGTTTATTGAATCCAATGTTTATTTCTTCAGTGGGACATTTAGAAGAATTCAACACTGAGAAATATTTTGGAAGAAATATCCAGAACAATAGAACAGAGAAACAGCTTAGGAACCTGGTGTCCAAATGAACCAGGTTCATATGAGAAGGACAGAAGAAGCATGAAGCTGGGTTGGACAGTTTGTGGGAATCCTTTTCAGTGATTTGTCATGCAGCTGATGTGCGTGTGATCCTGAATGTAAGAGGTTTTAACGTTCTCAGGGAGAATGAATGAATGAATGGAATGGCTATGAAAAGGAGCAAAGAGAGCGTCCAGATACTTATTAAGCTGGTCTGTGGTATGATGAGGTACATGCTCTGGGAAACACCTTGAAGTCTGATTGAATCTTCCAACTTGATGAGGCATTTGCAGAGGCCTTAAGTTTTTCATTGTGGTTGGGCCCAAACCTCTGTTACTAGCCTAGCCCTCCATTGCCCGTCTACTATCCATCCTTGAGCCTATCAAAATATCAATCCACCCTTGCATTGACCTCATTAACTCCTCCTAAAGACCCTCCCCAAACTCCTCCTCTAGACCACCCATAGATTCCTCTCTACATAAGACCCCATCTTCTCTCCATGTGGTGTGAGAGCACCATAGAATGACCTAGCACAGACTTATTCTGTGACAGACTTACTCTGACATAGAGTCACTCTGTCCTGCTTGCCCAATGCAGGTATCACAGATACTTAGGCTCCTTAAGAGACTACCCAATATGGCAAACTTTTAATGAACTTTCAATAAACTTTACTTTTCTTTGGCTGAGAAGACTTGAGTCGAATTCTTTCGGCAAGACCTGCCATGTTGGTATTTTGGGTCCAGAGCACCTCTAACCCTCTTTATGGGTAACCTCTTCAGTATTATTCTGCTTAGAGCTGAGGAGATAACAGACACTCTTGAGGTTTTCTTGGCAAAGAATCAGGAATGGTTTGCCATTTTCCTTCTCCAGCTCATTTTACAAATAAGGAAATTGAGGCAAACAGCATAAAGTTACTTGTCCAGGTTCATACAGCTATCAAGTATCTGAGGTCAAATTTGAACTCAGGAAGATGAGTCTTCCTGACTCCAGGCTCAGCACTCTATTCACTAAGCTACTTGGCTGCCTCCAATACCTCTGGACCAAGGAGTCAAAAGTCGTATTACTAAATGGCTGCATGACTTTAGGCAGATCACTTAGCTACACCTCAGTCTTTTCAGTAAATTAATAGATAGGATTAAGTCAATGCTTAAGGTTCCCTTCCAACATTTAAATTCTACAAATGCGTCCTATTATAGGGCAACAACTTCCTTGGTGTTTTATCTAGGAGCATATTTTTATTTTTCAACCCTGTAAGTCAAGACCTTAGAGTTATAATAAGAATATAATGAGTTTAGTTTTAATATAGACATTGTATTGTCTTGTCATGTCCATTAGCTGACATATGACAGGATGGCAGGTTTCACTAGGAAAAATAACTTTTGAATTCATGAAACTGGCAACTATTCCAGTCCCTAAGGCTGGTTTTGCATTTTCAGTTGTAGTTGTCATTTTGGCCCTAGGGAGGATAAAGTCAGGAAGAAGTATCTGTCTTTAAAGGAACAACAAACTGAGCTCAATGCAATCTGGATTGGATTACTTTGGCCATTTATATCGATACTGTATTTATGCCCTTTGATGTCCTCCTTTGCCCAACTTACTCCCTAAATTTCCCTTTGAGGTCACAGGCCTAAATGACCTATTGATTGCAGGAGAGTCAGGTACTTAACAGCATAATTAAGATGCCGACAAACTGCCTTGGGGGAAATACTGAGAACAATGAAGAAAGTCAATTCCTTTCTCCAGAGAAAAATGAAAGAAAAAGCAACAAAAGAAAAAAAAAAAACAAACCCATCTTAACCATAGACTATTATCCTGGAAGGAAATATGCTGTAAAATAATAAAATTGATCCATCAAAAGAATATGAGTTGAAAAAAAGAGAATTTTTTTTGTTATTGCTGTTGTAGTTGCTTAAAAGAAGAGATAATATGTTTTTGAAGGTGGATGAATACAGAGACACTTTGATCCTGGATCTGAAAGAATGCAAAGCAGTTAGTGAGCCAGTGCTGGCCTGCTAGTGTTTACATCACAGTAGGTAATCCCTTTAAGTACTTTCATCTTTTTATTAGACATCAGGGTCAGCAGTATAAGGAGTTTCAAAAATATAACCTAATCTGTGTTAAAGAGATTTTATTTTACCTACCCTCAAATTATCCACACTGCACATTGATTTAATTGCATGTAAGTTCCATAAAGTCTCTCCTCCAGTGGAGGTAAATACTACCCTGGAATATCGGTCACCTGGTGATAGGAAAAGAAAAAAGTTTGTGAATTATTCATCTTTTTTTGTAAAGTGTAGGTATGGGAAACAATTTAAACTGGAAAACTAGAGATTGGTTATATGCAATGACTGCTCTCTTTTTTCCATCTATCCCAACAAGGATATTGAAGGAAAGGAAGATTTTAAAGCTGTGTGAGAATTTCAACTGCATCAAAAATTGTAGTTTGAAAAAAAAAAATCCGATTTCATTCCAATCGCTTTTTCAATGAATATGTAGGTTGTAAGAACTCTACAATTAATTTGGGGGGAGGGGGGAAGAAGAGTCTATTTCTAATCTCTTTGCAATTAGGTAGCAATGGAAATTAATTGAAAGCTCTCTTTCTAATTTCATGGCATCGCATAGTAATGGAGCATTAAATCAAAGGATGTTACACTTGGGAACATTAAGAAAAAATTACAAGGACATTCCCACTCATGATTCTAAATGGAAGATGGCAACTGATTTAAAATCAATTGAAAAGTGACCAGTTTAAGTACATAGAAAAGTTTATTTTTAAGAAGATGAAATGTAAAATTTTATTGATTTATCATTCACTAATATAGCACTGGTTTTTACAAGAGCCAAATAAAATAATTGGTGCTTACTTTCTATCAAATAAAGACAATATACATAAGCTGGAAAATGAGGAACAATTAGCAAACACAAATGACTCATTTTCGTAACTGTAGCACTGTGCATGATCTTTGTATCTCTAGACCCTATCATTGGGACTGTTGTGTAGCATGTCTGTTAACAACAACAAAAAAGGGATCGGAGTGGGGTGCTAAAACCTAGCAATCACATTTGAATCTTTTTTAACATACAAAATATTGAGTTAAGCTTTAGGTAGGAGAATAAAACCTATACAAATTCAGAAACATTTTCATTTATTTGTGATCAGGAATAACTATAATCTGAGTAGAATTTGTTAATTAAGAAATTTTAAAAATCACTTTGACTAAAGAAGTGCAAAGAAGGCAACAACTAATGAATTGTCTCTTCCCTATGAGAATACAATTTGTCATTTTGCACAAACACAACTAAGTGGAACCTTTAATTAACATGAATTTTCTCAGTACTCTGCTTTTGTGACAAAGAAAGAAATGGCAAAAAAAAGTGCCCCCAAACCCAAGATAATATCAGGAACATAAACTTCCAGGGTTTATTTTGGAGAGAGTACCAATCACTATAAACATGCATGTATACATATATATTCACTTACATATACATAGACATATGTGTGTCTATTGGTATACAAAAACATATAGGTATGTATGTATATATACATATATATATACACATATATAGGATGGATAGATATTATATAATATGCTGTAGTTATATCCATACAAAATCCTCTATTGTAAGGATATAACTTGATTGTATATATTATTTTTATATGGTGCTTCCCTTAAATGTCTTTACTGGAATATAGTAAAAGAAATATATAATCATTATAAATAACCAACTTCTAAGTTTTCTAGTTTAAATTGTTCCACATAGCTAAAATATTATGTATATATATATATATATAATTTATATATAGACATAAATATAGTATATGACCAAATAATATCCTCACAAGGAAGAGACAAGTTTAATAGTTGTTATCCTCTTTATACTTTTATAGACAAAGCAGTTTTTTAACCTCTTCAAACACAAACGGTTAATTAACCATATAATGAAGACTACAGTTTAGTATGATAGCTATGAGAAAGACATATAACATTCTATGAGATTTAATATATTGATACACTAAAGTGGGAAAAAGTACATTTTAGAAATATTTCAAAGAAATATAGGAATAAAAAGTTTTTATTGTCAAATATCAATTAATAAAAAAATTCAACGAACCAAAACGCTCTATTTGCAATCATCCCAGTTAATCAATTAAATACATGCACATTTATTGTAGTGTTATATTAAAAAAGGTCCTACTCTGATGTTTCATCATAGTCTGGAAGTGGCTCTGGATTATCAAAGACTAAACTCTGGGAGAACCTTTCAATATATGAGGTTTCAAGTACAGTCCAATTCTTTAAGAAGCACCACCGTTAAGTTCAGAAAGACTCATTACCAGAGGGCTGACTCTAAGGTAATGAACTTTTTCAGTTATAAGAACTTATAAAGACTATCTCCTAAAGGCATTCCTTTTTTTCTTGGAGGTGGAAAGGCAAAGCAATTGAGGTTAAGTGACTCACCCAAGGTCTCACGGCTAAAGTGTGTTAAGTGTCTGAGGCTGGATTTAAACTCAGATCCTCCTAATTCCAGGGCAGATACTCTATTTATTCACTGCACCACCTAGCTGCCCCTTCTAAGGTATTTCTGGTGGGTTGTGATATAGATGAAATCACATATACTTAGTATATACAAGTACTTCTTCAAGTGTGTAAATATACACACATATGTGTGTATCTCTCTCTCTCTCTCTCTCTCTCTCTCTCTCTCTCTGTTTCCTCCTTCATAAGAAAGTAAGGTGCTTCTTCCCTTTCTCTTTTTCTGCTCAATGGATGCTTACGAAACCTAATGTCAGAGTGATCAGAAAAGAGAGTACAGTTGGTCTTCACACCTACTGGAGAAGGTGTAATGGAAGTAAAAACCTTATACTGCATAATTTAAGTATGTATAAAAGTTCACTATATAAAATATATTCAATATATCCTTAATATATTCTTATGGATATTCTACAAAATTTGAAAACCTTTGTATTCCTGGAAATTTGGTCGACTATTTTGGAATCCAAAACAACCTATTAAGTTAACAAATCTGTGAGAAAAGTCTTTTAAATGGACATTAACAGGGTGTTTTTTTTTAATACTGAAAAACATCTGGCAACAAGATAGAGAACTGTATTAGATTTATGTCTACCTAGAAAGATCAATTAACACGCACTTCTTCAGGGCTTACCATGTGCCAGGGACTATGGGTAGATTTTTAATCAACAAGAGTCTGACTTATTCAAATACTGAAATATGAAGTGCTAATTAAGTTAAAAATCACTCCAAACAGGACAGGAATAGGTAGGCAGTCCTTGACAGTTTAACCCCTCACTCACACTGGTCTAAGATTGATGAGCACAGACATAATTAAAAACCAGGAAACTGCCAAAGGGCTTGCTGTTCATACACTATGAGACTCACTTGGAATATCACAGAAAAAGCTGTCTTTGTGGAAATTCCATTCAGCTTGTCTCTTTTCTCTTTCGTAATGATTGTCTGACCATCTGTCATCACGATGGCTGAAATAGAAGCAAAAACTTTTATCTTTAAATAAACCACATCTATTTGAAATTTGCTTTGATAGATCGACAGAGAGGAACAAGAAGAGTATTATTGGTCTTCAAAAGTCAAGGCCTCTTCTGGCTCAGGAAACCTAAACACCAGAAAGGCTACTTAATAAAGCAATCTGTATCTTAATGCCTCATTTCTCTAGGAACAAAAAAAGTAAATCCTAAGAGAAAATATTAAGTTACAACATCAGGCTTATAAAATTCTATAGCAAAACACAATAAGAAGCCTCTAAACTTCAAAATTAACCTTGGTCTATGATAATTATTACTTACATTTATATGGCAATTTACCTTCACAGTGTATTTTAAATAATAACTGAACTTTACCATTTTCAGAGGTTTTGTTCATAATAATCTCGTGAGGTAGGCAGTGTATGCATTATGGTTCTCATTTGACGTATTACTTAACTGAGGCTCCAAAGGTTAAGTGACCTGCACACAGTCATAGGGCTAGAGAGCCAGAGAACCAGCCTTCCTGAGATCTTTCTGTATTAACCACTCCATGGGTAAGGCCTTAAGGAATACTACCGTTAGTAGTCTGAAAGTCACCAGAAACATGAAACTATTACCTTTTGACTTGCTCCTCTGCATATTTAAAAGGATAATTTGCTAGTGTTGCTTTGTATCCTGTATTTTTCACCATGTTATTCCATGTGACCAGCCTCTGGCCTATGGCAGTCCCTCTTGGTTCAAAACCCTTAAGGCAAAACATTATAAATCTTCATTAGTGTGTTTCATTTCAGGTTAAGTATAGCTTTAATAACATCTTGGGAAATTTGATGTCAGAGTGATACAGAGTTTTCATTAGAAGGCATAGTTGTTCTTTACACTGACTGAAGTAGGTGAAATGCCTGACAGAATAAAACAACCTGATGGAAAAATGATCAACTAACATTTTCATGACAGGTATCTGAGGATTACTAGGCATCTTTTGCATGTCTCAAGAGAAACATACTCATTAGGAGCTTATTTTTCTTAATCTTCATAAATCTTTTAGTAAATTATTTCCTGGCATAAACTGAATGACAATGAAATATAATTAATTTTTGTCATTAAATATTATAGTATTCTATATGTATACATCCCTCTCCTTCCTTCAAATAAGGAAACTTTTCACTTAAAAACTGACTGTTATCTGCTATATATACTAAAATTGATATAGCTTCCTTAGAAGAAAAAAAAATTGCCATGCCTCAATGGGATTATAAAAACTTTATGACAGCATTCTGATTCTCTATGAGGTTTCTTCTATAATGCAGGGGAAAAAAAACCACTAAAAACCTCTATTTATTACATACATGACATAAATGTGGCCTTTTGACTGGAACATGACACCAAGAAGCAAGAACTCGATGGTGATGAAAGTTCCTTACCCTCTTAAGACTCATAAATAAAGGAAACACATTTCCCATTCCTTTTTAGAGATGAGATTAGATGAAAGCATATTAGATATGTGTCAAGTCTCCATCGTTCAACATGATGATAGACAAAGAAAGGGAACTACATGCAATCATTCTGCATTGGCGGTTTTTCCTTACCAGCAAGGGGTCAGAGAAGTCAGGAAGATCTGGCACCAATATTCCAACCAGGGCACAGACCACAATGAGCACAGTGCATAGGCCCAGGACCACCACAGGCCAGTCAGCTATCAAGGCTGCATAACTACAAGAAAATAGAAGAAAGTGGGTTTTAGAGGCAAGAAATAAAAGGGTTTTACTTCATAAGAAAGTAAGGTGCTTTTATGTAAAGCATTCTTTTGGGACCTAGAAATACTAGCTGTCAGATAATATTAACAATTAGTTAAGTGGCAATATATGTACTTATACAAATAAATTTTTGTTGTTGTTTTATCTTTCAGTCATGCCCAACTCTCTGGGACACCATTTTTGGGTTTTCTTGGCAAAGATAATGGAATAGTTTGCTATTTCCTTCTCCAGCTCATCTTACAGAGAGGCAAATGGAGTTAAGTGACTCGTCCAGGGTCACACAGCTAATAAATGTCTGAGGCTGGATCTGAACTCAGGAAGATGAATGAATTTTCCTGAAGATGAAGGGCTCTATCCACTGTGCCACCTAAATATGAGATTGGAAAGTCCTTGAGGACAGAGACTGCTTATTTAGATGATAAATTTCTATAGTATTTTACAAATGATGAGGCCTTTAACGTTCATTGAATTTAAATTTCTGTCTATGGATAGTTTTTTATTAGATGATTGTCAAAATCATTTTCCCTTTTTGTTGCTTTTTCATATGCTTTTATTTGTCTTTCCAACCTCCTTTTTTCCCCTTTTCTTTTTCAAGCAAATTATGTCTGATGACAACCAATCTAAAGGCTCACAGCTATCCTGTCATATTTTAGGAATTAATTTTTCAAGGAAAATCAAAGTGTTTTATTTATCTATTTATGTATTAAATAGCTAACATACAAAGGAAACATAAGGCAGGTATTGTTTTCAAGGAGCTTTCAATCTTATTGGGGAGATAGGATATAGGCAGGGTGACAACAAAGGCAGACCCACTCCCACTCCATTCTTTTGTCTCTCTATGCTTTTTTCTAGGCTGTCCATTACTAGAACCCTTCCCTGTTCTTAGATCTGCACTCTACATTTTCCTCTTGAGGCAGAGATGCCATTCATCCCACAAATCTTGCCTCATGTTAGCCCTAGGAATACAAAGATGAAAATGATCAATGACTGTCCTCAAAGAGCTTTGTACTCTATTAGACTATGAGAAAGACCATCTTTCAAAACCTGGACAGTACCTGTTTTATTTTTATTACTTGTAAAGGCCTTGGGGGGGGGGGTGGTAAGGCAATTGGATTGACTTGCCCAGGGTCATACAGCTAGTAAGTGTCAAATGTCTGAGGCCAAATTTGAACTCAGGTCCTCCTGACTCCAGGGCCGGTGCTCTATCTACTGCACCACCTTGCTGCCCCATGTTACAACCTTCTAGAAGCTCATCTGCCTAGAAACATCCTCAAAACAATTGTTTGTAATGAGATATAGGTTATAAATCTTTAGGAGAGAGATAACATAGCACAGAATATGCAATAATAGTAGATAGCATTTATATTGTGCTTTCAAGTGTGCAAAGTGCCTTTATAGACGTTAACTCTCATGACAATGCTATGATATGGGGGTCATCATTTTCTCCATCATTTTAGAGGAGGTTAAAGATGACATGCCAGAGTTACAGAGCTAATAGGAACAGGGTCTGAACTCTGGTCTTCCTGATTCTAAATCCAGCACTCTATCTACCATGCCACTGGTCTGCCTAAAGACCAAACAATATTAATGGTCAGAAATGAACACAGGGGCAGCATGGCTTGGTGGAAAGAGCAAAGGATCTGGGTTCAAATTCTTACCCTACTGCTTATTACTTATCTGTGCAATCTTGGGCAAATCTCCCAGTTTCTTCCTCTGTAAAATGAGGGTGCTGGACTAGAAAGCCTCTAAAGTCCTTTCCAACTATAAACCAACGATCCTATGACTTTCTCCCACTTTCACCAGGACTGAGAAACTCTGAAAGGATCTAACTTAATAAAAGGAATGAAATGAAAATTAAATTAACAAAGAGGATTTTAAGACATCCCATCGCCCCAACCCCCCCCCCCCATCTTATTTCTGCCAGATGAAGCTTCCTTGAATCTTGATTAGAAAAACTTTGGTCTTAGAACATTATTCTTCAGTGTTCGTAAAATGTAATTCATAATTTAAGACTATTTAGCTGCTTTATAATTTACTACTACTTCTGGTTCATTTGAAAATAGGCTGCTGGCTCACAAATTTAGTGATTATAATTGTGAGTTACTTCTTCAAAACCATGCTAGCAGCTATGAATACAGTTCTGAAAAAGCTATTCTATGTGCCTAGGAAGAGATAACTTTTTTCAATATTCATATCTTTCAAATTTATAAGGATATTCACTCAAAGCTTCATCCTCAGATGAAGAAATTAACAAATAATGTATGTCTATTTTAAAGTATAAAGCTCTCCACAATCAAAATTTATATGAAAGACATTTTTCAAAGCTATTGTTTTATGGCAATTATCCTAGACAGAAATTAGGAGACATAACTCTCTTTTCTCTCATAAAATGAAATGTAAGCATTAGGGCAGCAAGGCTGGAACAAGGAAATCTCAGGTGGAATATTAATTGTGTTACTGGTTACCTGTGTGACCTCGGGTAGGTCTCTTAACCTTCCCAGATTTCTGTTTCCTCTTCTGTAAAAGGAGGGAGGTAGACCAGATAGTTTCTGAAGCCCCTTCAGTAGTAAAATGATGATGATGACTTTGTATAACAAAGCTTAATCTATGCATGGGTTCTAGACTGACAGGGTTAGGAGCATTTTATTGATCATCATTCTTTCCTAATTTTAAAGAGGAAGCTACAGAGAGGTTAAATGACTTGCTAGAGACAGAGCTTAAGTTAATACCAGAGCCAAGGTTAGAGCTGAAATCTTTTGGCTCTTTGAGTGCAGTAGGGCTTTTTCCCATTAATGAAGCTGCTGCCTCTTGCACCTATTAAATACTATAATGCTGAAAATAAAAACATTGAAAAAAATTCTCTTGAACTCATTGATAGTTTTTTATTCACATAAAATCTTCTCCCTCAGTTCTCTGATGTCAAGGATTTTTATTTTTGATTTTATTTTAAACAGAAAATGAAAGAAAGCTTGCGATTTACTGTCTCTAATATAATTCACTAGAAAGCAAATTCTGAAACTCTCCCCCCCCTCCTCTCTCTTTCTCTCTGTCTCATTCTCTTTCTCTCTCTCCCTCTGCCCTCCCTCTGTCCCTCTCCTTCCCTTCCCCCTCCTTCTCTCTCTCTTCCTTCACTCCCTCCAGAAAAGCTGCCCAGTCTAATCTGGTAAATGAAGTACAGAAAACAATTCCTCAAATGCTTTTAAGAAAGCACATAAATCAAAATTTGCTGATTGTGGTTGTGCAAATGTAAATACCAAATGGTCAGCTGCTTTCAAATTTCTACAACACACCCAACACACAGAGAAATTCTCCATATTTGACTTCCTCCTCCACCAAATGCAAACGAAGATCAAAGTTACTTGTTTTGAAGCAAAAGGGTTATTGGTCTAAATATCTGCACTTGGCTTTCCCATTCTGAAACTCTTACTCTTCACTGATGCCAAGGATTTTTTAAAAATAGAAAATGAAAGAAATAAACCTTGTGTTAAATACTTTCAATATAATTTACTGGAATACACACTCTTATACATACACACATGCACACTCATCACAATGGGATGCATTTATCTGACATTTTGAAAATATTACCCTTGAACTGAAAACTGCCTTAGATTTATACAGTTAAAGATTCTACTTTATCAGTGGATCAGTTTTCTTTAGACGGGATCAGCCTTTTACCTTTTTTTTAACCAAAGCAGAGCCACCTATCTATTTTTAATTGAGGGTCACAAACTGCTCAGTTGCCCTATGATGACTCAATTAGCTGAAATAATAATTTTGTTTTGTTTTCTGTAAGGCACACACACCTCAGCATAGCAATTTAAGAGAATCTCACTGGATAATTGCCTTTTTTCTCTTTGAAAACATTTGGTTTTGATTTGACAGCCCAGGTCTATGCCATAGATGTGTGCTGAGTGCAGATGGAAACTTTATACCATTACTGATTTCAGCACATTTCTCCTGAACTCTTTTAACCTTGCTAAATGTCAATCTATCTTCCTTATCCAGCAGATGTTTCAAGGGCTAACCTTGCTTAGAGACACTGTTACAATTCAGGAATGGGATCAGTAACCTTAGCAGATACATTATCATGTTGAATATCAACCCTAATAGCCAATTTCATTCATTTCTTAGACCATACTCAGGGAATTTGCTGCTCCCTCCAAACACTGTGAAATTCCTGTATATATTTTTCTATTCCTACCACTGCCTATACAATATCCTTAAGAAAAAATACGAGTATTTCATGTACTTTATGAAGTCTGGATAAGAGTATAATATCAAGGCAAGAATCTAATAAAGTAGGAAAACTGGAAAAGTTAAGGAAATTAAAATAACCTATAAAGCCTCTGTTATGATCTCTCTTGAGACCACTGTTCCTTTCCCCAGGTTTCTAGGGTTATAATGAGGAACTTGAACAATATTCTTTTGTTCTTTGAAAAGTAAACCATAGGATCAATGGAATTCTCAAGAGGACCAGTCCCTTGGCCACATTATCATTTTATACCTCCCTTCTCTTTTTCTAATTTTCTTCCTTTTTTCTTCTTCCCCTTTTCCTTCTTTCCTTCCTCCCTCCCTTTCCTCCCCTTTCTCCTCCTCCTTCTTCTTTTTTTCTTCTCTCTGTCTCTCTTCCCCCCTTCTCCTCCCCCATTCTGAATTTAAGGATTATGTCTGTCCATCTCTCCAGTGGAACTAATGTCCTGGTGACAGATTTCCTTGGTACCTGGCTGCTCTGTATACTATTACAAACCTCAGGGCACTACCAACTAATTATATAATGGCTTGTTCATTCACTGAACAAACTTTCATAGAGTTCCTACTGTGTGCAGATTTAATCACTCTACATCTCAAAGTTCCAAAGGTGATTTTATTCCTCTCAGACATTTTTTTAAAAGAGTCTGATAATACTGAAATTAAGAAATATCTCTGGGGCAGGTAGGTGGCACAGTGAATAGAACACCGGCCCTGGAGTTAGGACTCAAGTTCAAATCAGGCCTCAGACACTTAAGACTTACTAGCAGTGTGACAGTGGGCAAGTCACTTAACTCCAATTGCCCTGCCTTCCCCTCTCCAAAAAAGCGGAAAAAAAAAAAAGACTTCTTTGACAAGGTAGAGGTATTCACCAGTGGTTAAAATCTAAAATGATAAAGTAGGATCTGAGTTAATTTTTTAGTTCTTTTTCAGATTAACTCAACATCCATAGACATGCCATGCTACCTCCTTATGCTTCAGTGTTTCTCACTGAATATCTATAGAATCACTTTTAAGGTTGGTTTATCATTAAGAGAACTAGGATAAAAATTTGTGGACTAGGTCTAGTCTTAATGATAATAACAATGAAGATCATTTTAAAAGACAGATTGCTTTTATATAGCACTTTAAGTTTTGCAAAGCACTTCATACATATTATTTCATTTGGTTCTCACAACAACCCTGGATGCCATTATTATCTCCATTTTCCAAATAAGGAAGCTGAGAGAGTTGCTCCAGGTCATTGTCAGTAAAGACTTTGACCTCCAGGTCTAACACTCTAACCATCGTGCCACCTAATGCCACAACTAACTGTGTGACCCTGGGCAAACAATTTAACTTCTCTATGTCTCACATCAGTCATCTGTTAATACTCTAAAACTCCACTGGATTTAGGATTTCATCAGTGTGAGGATTCACTCCAGTGATGCAGACAACATCCTAAACTGTATGACTCTCATCCATGTCTTCCTATTTGCCAACATGGATTCCTTGCATTCTTCTGACATGGTAAGGATGTTGATAGCACACACAATCTATGCATTGTACATCCCTTGCTCATATGACACAAGTTTAACTTCTTTTTCAATTATACATTTCTTCGATGAAAAAATTTACACTGTTTCATGGGAAGAATCCCTGTTTTGTAATTAGTCTGCATACTGCTCATGTCCACTATGCTCTTCTTCTTTGTCCTTTGGGGGATCCTTAAACAAAGGTATGGACAAAATCTTGAATTCTACCATTATCCTAAAAAAGGCAACTGTTAGAACATTAATAACAACCAGCCCATATCTATCTGCACAAAACTGTGAGAGAATAATCTATATACAAGAAAGACATCTTTGCCAAGGGTTATTTAGAAGGGGAATGGCAGCCTTTCTCAAGAGACTGTCAACAAAGAGACCATTTTTTAACTGTCATATGACTAACTGAAAGATGTAGAAAGCATGAGATCCTACTGTACTTATTCTTTTGTTGACAATAAAGGATTTTAACTTGGTAGAGCAAAACATTGCCTGATATCCTCATTCCAAACAAGGCTGATACACATTGATACACATGTATCAATATCATACCATGTGTCATATAGGTGACATAATACCTTCTGTGCCTTAATGGGCTATGAATATAAGAGAAAATGAACAGATGTGAGACTGCTTTGGAAATGAATAAACTGTAAAGGCTTCCAAGCCATTATTCTTGGAATGATCATAAGCAGCCTATAGATACATAGGCTGTACTTTCTTAGCATTATCCATCCCCTCTCTATTATTTCTTCTTTCTTTGTTTAGTCTTTCTCCACTTCTCCAACCTCAGTTATATGTTACATGCTCAAGTTATTATTAAACCTTAAAAAGAAAGTGAGGAGCACTAGGTAATCCATATGGATTATATGGATTATAATCCATTATAAGCACAGTTGCTGCCCCAACTGAAATTGCCTACAAATAAAGAGCATCTACAAAGCCTCAGGGTCCAGCATACATCCAATAGAATACTCTGATCTCTCCCCCCTAGACACATGTTTAATAATCTATGCTTGCTATAATGCTATGCACAAAAGAAGGGGTGTTGTTATAACGTAAAGAGGCATCCAGAAAGCACTTTATCATCTATTCCTGGACCCAAAATAAAGTCCTGTCCACATCTTAAGAAATTGCTCAGGAGATAAAAGGGCTAAAGATTCTTTCTTGTGTTACTACTGCAATAAACTGGGAATGTATGTTTGTATGCCAGAGGTAATAAGACCAGGCTGGGACTTTTTTCTCAAAATATTCTGAACATTATACTCCACTTGAGAAAACCAAAAATAAAAACCCTATAAACCTTTTCCAAAGGTAAAACTGTTCTTTCTTTAAGAGATTGGTATTGTTTCTAGAAAAACAGAAATTCATTTTCTCAATAATGTAACATGTTTACTTGTATAATCTCCTGCTCTTTTCTTTTTTCTTATTTTTTTACCACAAAAGAGGGCAAGAAGCTGAAAATGGTGACTTATTCAGTCACATTGCTTCAAAGAGATGATAATTTCACTCAGCAGGTTTCATTACTATCAGCATTTAGCACCCCTTCGCTAATAAGAATTTCAAAAGCCACTTATACCTGGGTAAATATAATGGCTTTATAACACAACTTGCTCAGGGTGGGGGTGTTCTGGCTGGTTTAGACTTGGACCAGAAACTTCAAGGTTTTATTTTCTTTTGTTTTCATGCTGAAAAAAAGAAAAAATCCAATTTGGTGCAATGGAAAAGGCACTGAATTTAAATTCAAGAGGACATGGGTCTGAATCCTGACTTGGCCACTTTTTACCAATGCAAACTGTGCCTTCACCTCTCTAAGGATCAGTTTTCTTATCTGTAAAAGGCAAAGGCTGAAATAGATGAACTCTAAGCTTCTTTCCAGATCTCAACATCCATTGGCCAAAACTTCTATTTCAAGATTTTTTTTTTAAGAGAACACCAAGCATACAAAGGAATAAGGTTTTGCCCAGAGCAGGGACTTTAAAATGTTTGTTCAATTGAAGTTTGTCTCAAAATATTAAAGACAAGTACAGAATGACCATCGTTTGAATATACCACTGCCATAAATTTCACCCAAGTTCAGAAAAACTGGCAGAATAATACTCCTCTAGGTCTATTTAGAAGCAGAAATCTTATGTATTACAAATAAGAATAGAAACTAAGGCAAGTAGGTGGTGCAATGAATAGTGTTGGATTTGGAATCATGAAGATTGGAGTTCAATCTGGCCCTAGACACTTAATAGATGTGTGACATTGGGCAACTCACTTAACTTCTGTTTGCCTCAGTTCCTTCATCAGTAAAATGGAGAAAATAATAGCGATTACCTCACAGGGTTAGAGGGATGAATGAGATACAGGATATTAAACCTTTGGAAACCTTAGAGCACTATGTAAGTGCTAGTTATTAAGACTATTGTAGTATTCTAGCATTATTAAGATGATTATAGCTAATGCAAATGGCTAATTTTGCCAGAATATAAAGGACCATTCCTTCAGACATTCAGGACTATTGCTGTAGCCTTAGGAACAAAATTATACAAAACAAATCTTTTATTTTCTTTGGGGGTAAAAAAGAACTTGTTTTTTACCTTTTTGGTAACTTGAGAGGTCTTGGTGGTCTGAAAAAGAAAGGAAAGAAAAAAGCCACATTAATTATTAATGATAAACAAAGTATCATATAAGTTATTACACATGTATATAGAAAGACAATTGCCATGGGACAATGGGGAGAGGGACAACTCTTGCCATAGAAAGACCTAGATTTAAGTCCTGTCTCTAATACCTATTACTTGGGTATGGGCAAGTTACTTAATGTCTCAGTGCTCTCAAACAAATCTTCAAAATTCTTAGTTACAGAAGAACCGTACCAGTGAGAGGAGTTTCTACTCCCAAGAGTTCCTAACATTGATGAAATCACAGGTCTGGACAATCTCAATCTCAAGATCTCTTCCCCTTTCTTTCCACCCTTTCCCTCCCCACTCCCCCAGGTATGTAAATCTCTTATTATAATGCAGAAGTGGACCTACTGTTTCTTGGAGTTTATGTAAGCAGAGCATAAGCTCTGATGGGTTTTACAAAACAGGAAAGATTTCAGTTATGGTCCCAGAAACAGACTGGGTCTCCTTTCCAAGGATCATCCTTGTTAAGTATGGAGACCACCATGATCAGTAGGCTGACCACTTGGTTGCAAATTATTTGACCACGGCAATCCATAAAACAAGGAAAAATACCAAATGGTCCTTAGTCATTTGCTCCCTTCTACTTTGTCAGTGACAATGGCTCTCAGGTGAATGAATGTAGGCTCATTTTTACAGGAATGTTAGTTTCTCAAAAGAAGGAACTGTTTCTTTCTGTTCTCAGCACTTTGCCTGTAAAGTAGCAAACACTTAAAAATGCTTATTGAATAAAGAAACAGGAGAATGGTGGGAAATGGGGCCAAGGATGTTAAGACTCATACATTTTGGGACCAGATAAACCTTAACTTAGCTGCTGGAAGTCTAAATGTGACATTCTAGTGTAAGAACCAACAAGCAGACACATTACTGGAAGAAATTAATTTTATCATATAACATAACACTTACTATAAGTGAAAGCAAAAGATAAAAAGGAAGTTGCTGCTAAATGGGAATGTGGCTCACCAGCTCTGCTTGGAGAGGCAAATAAAGGAGTGGGCAGAATTGCTTTTTATCATGAGTCCAAAGACCATTTCAGGGAACAAACAGTTATCTTATATGGCAGTATTCATGATAAAACAAGACCACCATGAAAATAATTTTAGTTTATATTTTTGTTGCAGAAGATTAAGAGGCCAAACAAAAAGGAACAATATAATTTTCTGTAACAAATAAATTTTATTGATATCTTTTTTTATATCATCTTCATTTCCTAGGGAATCCCTTTCTCATTCTCCTCATAGAAAACCATCCCTTCTAACAAAGAATTTTAAAAAGGAGGGGACAGGGGTAGTTCAGTAAAACTAATCAACATATTAAAAGTCTAATATTCATTGTGGAGTTTTACATTCACTAGCCCCCCTTCACTATAAAAATTCAGGTGAGATGTTTTCTCATATCCCTTCTTCCTCTACATTAAATTAGTGTATACTTGGAAAAGGTGATTTCAATGTAAATATAGAATGTAAGTTCCTTGAGAGAAGGGCTAGTTTCTTTTTTTTCCATCCCTTTATCCCCAGGGTCCAGCACAGTGCTTGCTACAATACAGGTATTAAAAAATTCTTATTGATTCATTGAAAGGTAGTTTATATGTAAGAATGGCGAAAAAACATGTTGGAAAATATGTGAGAAATGAGAAAGGTCAATGACTTATGAGAACTACACAGAAGCCTCATACCCAAATATGAATTCTTTCTTCAATAAAAGAATTAGAGGGCACCAAACCTGATGTGGAAGCATATTAAAAAAACCTTTGCAATAAAACTGGAAATATTAGGAAATAATATTCTTCTCCAGACTTTTCACTTTAGGAAAATGGGTAGAACAAAAGCTAAGGCCTTTTTTATGGAAATGAATTAAAAACAATAATCAAATCTAACTAAATGTCTAGATAAGATTAAGGTCTTCCTCAAACTGGAAGTGCCTAGTGCTAGGACCCACCCAAGAGAAATGCATTCTTGTAACGCCATGCACCAGCAGATTCCCAAAAGAATGCTACCATGAACAGCTTTTAAGGTTCAGATTACACAGTAGTAGTGAACACTCTGTTTATTCCATTACAAATCAAGGCAAACATTCACAATATATCACAATATAATATTCACAACATTACATCTTATCACAGAAAGTCATAATACAGTGTCCATAACAGCTTAACATTAATACAGTTTTTACTACAGTGACCACAATATATAGAACAAGGAACAAAAGAATAATCATCTGGTTTCCCTAAGGGGGAAACTCTCCTCACTTAATCAATCAATCAATCAATCAGTTCACAATATATCAATCTTCCACTCATGGGGCAACCATTAACTTAATCAGTCACTAATCTAGATTCCCAATGACTAAATATCATTAATCACTAGTATAGTCATTAGAAAACCACACAAACCCTCCACCCCTTTTTGTCCAGCAAACCTCAATTTCATCCAAGGAGAGACCTTTTCTTCATCTTGACTCTGGGTGATCTCTCTGATTCCCTGGATCCCCTTCCATGGTCCCAGCTCCCTCCTGAATCCACCAAACAGTCACCTGGATTCAGAAGCAGACAGCTCCCAGGTCCTCGTCCAGTCCTCAGGGCAGTCCCTGGCACATACTGAAGTTCACAGGGTCCAGCACATGTCAAACCCTTCACCACTTCTCTTGCCTGGAACTCAAGGATCAGCCAGGCCATGAACAAAGTCTTATCCTGGTCATGCTTCTTCAGTCTTCCAGTAGCTCAGCTGGCTCTAGGACCCAGAAGGAATATCGGCCTTTTGGGTGGTCTTCCCCAGATTCTAGTCTCAGGAAAACTCCATCTCTTTTCTCAGTCAGCTTTCAGATGCTGGGAGAGAATCTCTCTCTCTCTCTCTCTCTCTCTCTCTCTCTCTCTCTCTCTCTCTCTCTCTCTCTCTCTCTTTCTCTCTCTCAAGAAAACTCCAACTCACTTCTTCAGTTCTTCAGTCCAGCAACCCAGCTCCCAGATGCTGAGACAATCCTGCTTCCTCCCACAGGAAAATTCCAATTCTGTCTCTGGAATTCTTCTTTATACACACACCCTGGCCTCCTTTCTCAGCCAATTCCTTTCTGCCACCTCATCAGACGAGTTCCCCCCTCTCAACAGTGGGACAGAGTTTACACCTACTATATGTAGCCCTAAGTTACTAAGTGCTAAGTATCTGCTAAACTGATTGCTGTTACAACTCTTTACCAATGAAAGTAAACTTCTGATACAGAAAAAATACTTTTCATTTCGATAGATTCTCAATCTAGATCTCAAATAAGAGTCTTACAGGTCTCCAAAGACTGGGAAGGAATGGGATGGTGACTTGGTTACTCAATAAATTGAGAATGTGAACTCAAACTGAATTTTTACATATTGTGATCTTTTTCTTGTTCAAGATTCCTTAAATATTACTTAAAATTGTCTTGGAACACAGAATTATTTGGAGGGCATTGGAAGCTTGGATATAGAATGATGTTAAATCAATCAAAACTGTGTCCAACAGACTTAAGTCTAAATGCAGCAGTATTAATATATATATTTTTCCCACAATGATGAGTAACAAATACTATCACAAACAATGAAACTGGCTGAATGATAATAATGCTGCTGCTGCTGAAGATAATAGTTAACCTTTATGTGGCACAAAATATGTGCCAGGTCCTATGCTAAGGGCTTTACCATTATTATCTCATTTGATCCTCACAACAACATCACTCAAGTGGGAGTCACTCCTGCATCAGCTATCTGGGTATGGTCTGCTGACTTCTTAGAGCAAAGAATAAAATTCATGCAAAACCAGAAGAAAATAAAAAATGATAAAAAGATTGTATATCATTAAAAATGCTCTCACAAACTGTTTTTTAATAATAAATTTGATTGATGCCTTTTGTTTCCATATCATAGCCATTTCTCAAAAGAGAAATAGTTAAACAAAACCAACCAAAACAATGGCCTTTATTCTGCTGAAAGGAAACTTCAGATTCAGAATGGTTTCTCTAGATCACAGGGAGAGATCTCATAGATCTGAGAGGAGATTGCATCTGACAGTATACACAACACTCTGACTTGTAGTCCTTTAATTCACTACAAAAAAAGAGAAAGGTGTTTTTCCTAATCTTTTCTCTGGGGCCAAGACTGGGCATTACAGTTACTCAACAATCAGCTTCATTTTAGTGTTTTCATTTTAACCACTGTAGTCATTTGTGTATATTGGTTTTCTCTTATCTGATTTATTTAAACAAGTTACTGAAAAACACACAAAAAGGGAAATAGATGGAGGGAAGGACAATGAATTTCATAACTCACTTAAGTGATATAAATCACTTGCCACAATGAGAACAAAAAAGTCTAAAAACTGTTATCCTGAAAGAACACTTACCTACTTGCCAAAAAGAGAGATGACCAATAGCAATATCAGTTTTGAATATAAAATTGTCTTATGGAGAAGTAAGGTGGAAGATTATGTTGTACTAGTTCAAAAATAGCAGGACGTAGTAAAAAGAGAAAGGCATTTATGGAAAACTTGGCAACAGACACATCATCCTAAAGATATTTAATGGTGAAAATGTAAGGACAACAAATAGGCAAAAAAGGAAAAAGAGTTCTAAAAGATTTTAAAATAACAAGTGATTTTTCACTATTAAGGACAATGAAGCCACCTTATAATTATCCTACCACCCCCAAAATATTGAATTAAGAAGAAGAAAATGCACTAAGGAAAATAAAAATGAAAGTACTGAACAAACCAGTTCTACACAAAGGTTGTCTACTATGACCATGGACAAGTCACTTTACCTCTCTAGGCCTCATTTTCTTTCCTACAAAATAATATTATTCTAGCACTACCAATCTCATATGGTTGTCATGGGGCAAATGCGTTATTAACCTTAAAGACTTTTATAAATATAGTACATTTTTGTTATTATAAAAGGAGAACGATAGTGTACACACACACACACACACACATATATAAAATGCTATGTAAACACAAGTTGATATTGTCATCATCTATAAAATGATGACAATATCAACTTGGACAAGATAATCTCTATGGGTCTTCTAAATTCTATCTAATATTTTAGGATTGCCACCATTTCACATTTCTATTCTTTCTTTTCCTGACCTGGAAGCTTCAACCAGGTTATTCTACTCTTAAAAAAGGAAAAATTAGCATCCTCTACCACCTCTATTTTAAAGTATCATGATTTCCTTCTAACATCCAAATTTCTAAGTTCCACCTTTTGTCAGAGAATTTAACCTTCCTCTTTAATCATTCTTCCCTATCCTGTAAAAGCAAAGTGAATGTTGGTTAGTACGCATTTTTCCTAACCTTTATTATGATGTAATACGTATAGGTATTTTTAAAATCTTGTATTTTAACTCTATCCAGTAAGAGACTGTTATGATGGCAAAAGATGATTCAAAGACCCATAACAATTTGCTTCTAATAAAGAAGTTAAATGGACTTGCAGGTTGAGGGTTCTAACGTTCCTAAGTATCTCTGTAACTGGGTAAGTTACTGATTTCTTTGTGTGTCAGCTTCCTCCTCTGTAAAATAAGGGGAAAGAAAAGTCCCATATATATTAAAATATTCACAACAGCAAAATATAAATTATATTAGTGAAAGGACCCATATGTACAAAAATATTTATAGTGACTCTTTTTGTGGTTGCAAAGAATTGGAAATCAAGGGGATGCCCGTCAATTGAGGAATGGCTAAACAAGCTGTGGTATATGAATGCAATGGAATATGATTGTGCTATAAGAAAAGAGGAGCAGATGGACTTCATATAATAACTTGGAAAGACTTACATGAACTGATGCTAAGTGAGGAGAGCAAAATCAGGAGAACATTGCACACAATTACAGACATGTGTCTATGATAACTAACTTTGATAGAGTGGGCTCTTCTCAGCATGCAAGGTTCTAAGAAAACTCCAAAAGACTCATGATGGAAAAGGCTATCTATATCCAAAGAAAGAATTACAGAGTCTGAATGCAGATTGAAGTAACTATTTTCTCTCTCTCTTTTGGTTCATTTCATTGGTTATAATTATTCTTTACAACCTGACTATTGTGAAAATATGTTTAATGTAAAGGTATATGTAGAAATGTAGAACCTATATTAGACTGCATGCCATCTTGGGTAGGGGGAAGAAAGGAGGAAGTGAAATTTTTTAACTCAAAAACTTGTGGAACTGAATGTTGTAAACTAGAAATAAATAAATTTAAAAAAAACTATATGAATGGCAGCAAGGTGGGTGTTCACTGATTGGGGAATATAGCTAGACAAACTGGCAAATGAATATAATGAATTATTGTACCATACAAAATGACAAATATGAGGAGCTCAGAGAAGGAGAAAAATTTCTATGAAATGAACCATAGTAAAATAAGCAGAACCAGGAAGTAAATATACACAATAATCACAATAATGTAAGTGGCAAGGATAATAAAATGCAACTGAAAGTTCTATAATTATAATGACCAAGTTCAGCCATGAGAACAGAGGTAGAAATAAACTTCTTTCTTTTCCTTGAAAAGGTGGGAAATGATGGGTACAGAAGGCTGCATATGCTTGTTAGACACAGTCAATGTGTACATTGATTTTGTGTTACTTAAAAATCTTTGTTGGGGCAGCTAGGTGGCACAGTAAAGAAAGCACCGGCCCTGAAGTCAAGAGGACCTGTGTTCAAACTCAGCCTCTGACCAGACACTTGACACTAGTGTGTGACCCTGGGCAAGTCACTTAACTCCAATTGCCTCACCAAAAATAAAACAAACAAACAAAAATCTTTGTTAAAAGATAAGACTAAATTGCATAGTGGAGAGGACACACATATTTGGAAATGAATGCGATGTGAAAATGAAAGGTACAAATAAAACTTTTTTTTGTTAAATGAGAAAACTGGGTTAGATCATTTCTACCTGCTCTTTTAGTTTCAACAGACTTTGATGTTATGAAGATCCTTTGCATTTTGGCAAGTTGCCAAGTTCAACAAAAGCCCTTTTCATTTTACTAATAGCCTAGAAAATAAAAACCATCAGCCAAATAAACCAATTGAGCATAGACATATCAACAGCATGTACAATAATTTAGTAACTGTTAATGTACATTAACCAGGGCATATATAAACTACAGAAATGATCTACAAAGAATCTTAAATCTATATCCTCTACCAAAAAGTTCATGTCCTAGAAAATGGTTTCTATTTTTCCTCAAAAAAGTGGAAAACTACTTAACCTAGTGTTTGATATTTCCAAAGGCTCCAGCTATTGGAGTAAGAACTCAATACATAATTAAAAACTTCCAGGAAAATTAGAAAGAAGTCTGGCAAAAACTAGATAAATACTAAGATCTCAGACTGTATACCAGTATGTTCCCAGTGGGTGTATGACTCACTCATAAAGGGTGACATCATAAATAAATTAGAGGAGCAAGCAAGAAATTGCCTTCCAAATTTATGGATAGAGGAAGAGTTCATAAACAAAAGATAGAGATGATCATAGGAGGTAAAATTTTGATTACATACATTTATGAAGTTTTTTCATAAACAAAAGCAACACAGCTAAAACTAGAAGCAGATAAAGAACTGCAGCATATTTCTCTGATCAATGTCTCATTTCAAATATGTTTACAGAACTGATTCAAATTTATAAGAATAAGAGCCATTCCCCAATTGCTAAATTGTTGAAAGCTATGAATGGACACTTTTCAGAGGAAAACATGAATAGACATATGAGTGCTTTTATCATTAACAACAGAGAAATACATATTTTTAAAAACCTAATGTTCTACTTCATATTCATCAAATTACCAAAGTTGATCAAAAAAGGAAAAAGGAAAATGCTGGAGAGACTGTGGGAAAACAGGCACATTCTTGCACTGTTGATAGAGCTATAAATTCATTCATTCCTTTGGGAAAGCAATTGGAGCTATGCCCCAGAAAAATTGATCAAACTTTAAACCAGCAATACCAACATCAAGTATATACTCCAAAGAGATCAAAGAAAGATTCATAAACACAATACTATTTATGACAAAGAAATGGAAATTAAGGGAGTATCCATCAACATAGGAGTTATTGAATAAATTATAGTATATACATGTGCTAAAATATTATTGTGCTATAAGGAAGAATAAAAAGGACATTTTCAGAGAAACATGGGAAGACTCGTGTGAACAGATACAGAGTGAAGTGAACAGAACCAGAAAAATAAATTTATACAATATCAACATCATTGTAAAGACAAACAACTTTGAAAGACTTTAGAACTCTGTCAATACAATGACCAACTACAATTCCAGAGGACTCCTAATAAAATATACTACTCACCTCCTCATAGAGAGGTGATAGACTCTGAATGAAGACTGAGAAATATTTTTTTTGGACATGACACGTGGAGGAATTTGTTATGTTTGACTACACATGTTTATAATAGGGGCCTTGTTTTTCTTTCTCAGTGAAAAGAAAGAAAAGGTAGAAGGGAGAAAAGGCAAATTTTTGTTGATTGAAAAAAAAATTTAATTAAGAAAAAAAAGAAAAAACCATAAAGGCCTTTTCATGGTGCCAAGTTTCTGGTAAAAGAAGTAATTCCAAAGAAATAGAACCATGTATAATTTGGGTTAGCAGAAGACATAAATGTTCTTTCCTCCCCCTCCCCTACCTTCCTTTAAGCATGCCCCTTAGAGAATGTTACAACCATAAATGCAATAAAAGTCACTGCATTCTTTCTGCCTTTAGTAACAAGTTCATTTTATGTTAATCAAAGCAATGAACAGAAGTCTATTCTGAAAAACAGATAATTGGGGTAACCACAGAGATGCCTCCTGGGAAAACATAATAACCCTCTGAAGTTGCTATCCAAACAGATGTTCTGAAAAACCTACAGCATAACTAGAGGTAAAACATGATCACTAAGGTATATAAAGATTTCTGTCTTCAATCCTACCACTGTAGCTTTTTGCAGCCAGAAAATACCAGAGGAGGTGAACAGCAAGCCTGCTAAGGAGACACATACAGAAGGTCCTTTGTATAAGATTCTATTTCTTTTTTCCCTTACATCTCCCAAGTTTCCTTTTTTATTTTTCAAACATAATGATAAAATCTTCAGCATGACTTTCAAGATAACATCAGATTTTGTAGGCTAATGAAGACATTGGGGATAAAAGGCGAGACTGCACTAAACAGAAGTAAAATCACATGGCTAAACATGGAAGAACAATCTGTCAGTATTTGCAGGTCCCTGTGATATTCTGCCAACCACTCTAACTACTTAGTCATTATCCTCCAGTGAAGAAGGAGGATAAATGAGGCTATGACAAGGATAAGAAAGGCAGACACTAAAGGCATAGTATAATGGAGGTAGAGTTGCATGACTGGAAAGCCAGGGGAAAGTAACCAGAGATTGTAGAGAAAAGAAAAAGAATGAGAGAAATTCATATCAAGAAAGTTAGAAAGAACTCCAGAGAAGATGTATCAAAGTGGTAAAGCAAAAAGAAGACATGCCAAATCACAGAATGTAATAAGTTAAAGAGACTATAGAGGTCATCTGGTACCACTGCTGTCTGACCAAGAATCCCCTTGACAGACAAAGGGATCGCCCAGCATCTGCTGGAAGACTTCCACTAAAGGGAATTTAGAGGTAGCCCCTTCCATTTCTGGACAAAAGTAATTGGTGAGAAGTTTTTCTTCATATTGACCCTAACTCTGCCTCTCTGTAATTTCTATGTTCTCTTCCTAGCTCTATCCTCTGGGGCCAATCCAAACAAGTCTAATCCAAAACTACTCTTCAGATACTTGAAGGTATCTGCCATGTCCTTCTTGCTTAAATCATATCTTCCCTTGGTGAAACATACTCAATTTCTTCATGGGATCATCCTAAGGCATTGTCTCTAGTCCTATTCACCATCCTGTCATCCTCTTCCTATTGATACTTTATCCCAGCTTGTCAATGTCAGGAAAAACTGGCATGAACAAATGCCATCAAAATGATGATTTTTTTTAATGGACCTTAAACGAAATACAGGACCTCTAAGCATCATTTTATTTTTTTTATTTTAAGTTTTTGCTTTTTGGAGGGGGAAAAGGCAGGGCAATCAGGTTTAAGTGACTTGCCCAAGGTCACATAGTTAGTAAGTATTACGTGTCTGAAGTCATATTTGCACTCAGGTCCTCCTGACTCCAGGGCCAGTGCTCAATTCACTGTGCCACCTAGCTGTCCCGATGATATTTTTTTATAAAGGAATAGGGTCATTGTGAAGGTAGGAGATAAAGTTAGTATAATGGCCACAAAACTTCTTTATCATGTTTGTATTAATTTTGTTTAGAAAGCACCACTTTTTAAGTACCTGAAGTGTCAATATTACCTAAATCAATCAATTAATATTTATTAAATGTGTGCTATGTGCCAGGCACTGTGCTGTACCTCTTTTCCAAGTTCAAAATTTAATAATAGTGGGACAAATTACAGAAAGCTGATTATGCTCAAATAATCTAATAGTTCTTTCTTGTAGTAAGATAGCAAGCAATAAGTAATGATGAAACTAACAAAAAAACCCCACAATTCAAAGGTTTTTAAGATGCCACAGATGACTGGCCAGTAATATTCCTGAACCTCTGAAATACTTGTAAGGAAATCTGAATTTCCAGCTTTTCTGTCAAGTAAACAAAAAGAAGCAACTAAAATATCTGCAGAAAATGTTCAGAAGGCCAGTTTTAGACTCATCAGAAATCTAAGTGCAATATGATGAAATCAAATAGTTCAGCACTACTTAAAAACAAAAAACTTCTAAGTTAATTTATATGTATTAAATATAGGTTGGTATGCTGCTTTAGAAAAGGGTGAACTTAGAGTAAGAGAGATTCACACATTTGCTGTGAATTCTTTTAATGACTTCCAACAAAAACAAAGTCATTCTTCATCATTAACTATTACCATGAATCATCACTGGCACACTTGGATTCAACTGTGAAGATGAAACAGATAAACTGCAGACAAGCTAAGCTGAGCTTCTAATCCATCTTTCATGCATCACGGCTAAATGTTTATGGTCTGTGTCAAGTGACTTGAAGGATAACAATAAACACAACCACTTGGGCAGGGCGTTTCCTGTATGTGTAAAAGATCAGCACTCGGGAGTACTGGTCATTTTGATGATCTGGCATTAATTGTAAAAATAGAAAAGAGTCACAATCACCCCATAAAAGGGGGGAGGGAAAGTTTGGATTATATTTGAAAAATCAATTCTGTAAGCCAAAATATCTGGTCTCCAAAACACAGAAAATGACATTTATGCATTTGCTATAGTTAAGTAAGAGAGAAGGCTGATGCTAAGCACCCAGTGTGTCAGCATTAGCTGAAATAAGCTTTCCCAAAAGAATTTTTGCATTGGTGAAACCACTCTGCATGGTGGAATAGGTGCTTTAACCCTATTAGAACTTAAAAGGAAAAATAAAGCAGTCACACCGTTAGATGTGAATGAGACTACAAACATGTTTTAATCGAACCTATAAAGTATATTTTGTGTTGTGTCCATTATTTTCCCTCACCAGATTAGAACTTTTTTGATGGAAATGGTATGTCCTCCATCTTTGTAATTACCTGCCTCCAATTCCCACCAATGCCTCGAGCAATGTTTTATACATAGCCAGTGCTCGATAAATGTTGATTTATTGAAACACTATCGGCAACATCATCTATAAAAAAGAGCAATTGTGTATATAGAGAGATATTTTATGAGCACAGTAAATTTCCAATTATACAGAATAGTTGGAGAAGAGAATAATTAAATATTTGGATCAACTAAAAGTTACTATAGCTACCACAAATGGATCACCGGTTTTAAAGAATAAAGATTTTATTTTTATATACATATGTATACATGTATATACACACATATATATTACTTAAAAATTTTTTTTTATTTTTTGCTTTTTGGAGGGCAATTGGAGTTAAGTGACTTGCCCAAAGTCACATGGCTAGTTTTTGTGTCGAGTGTCTGAGGCTGGATTTGAACTCAGGTCCTCCTGACTCCAGGGCCGGTGCTCTATTCACTGTGCCACCTAGCCGCCCCCACACATATATATTACTAAAACTATATATAATTCAACCCATTTTATGTTCATTCAACTCAAATACTGACTATCTACTGTATGCCTAAAACTGACAGGCACTATGAAATTTAGCTAGTTAAACAAGACCTCTGTACACAAAACAATAAGAACATAAAAGAAATTAAATAATTAGTGTCCAAATGTACACAACAGGAATTTGGGAGAATGGAAAGATTCATGTATTAAGTGATAGTCTTGGAGGACTTCATATTTTAGGTAAAAATTTGGGCAGTGGTTTAAGGCTATAGTGGACAGAAGTTTTCAAGGAAAAAGGGAAGTCACAGAGGCAGAAATGAACTTGGTGTATTTGGAAGCAGTGGAGAGACCAATTTAAATGGGGAGTGGGAAAGAAAGTTATTAATAATACTTAACACTTACATAGTATGATTTGGGGCTTGTAAGGTTCTTGATAACTATTATATGAATTGGTCTTCACAACATCTTTATAACATCTCCCTAGATGTTATATCATTATCTGCCTTTTACAGTTAAGGAAACTGAGGCAAAGGCAGTTAAAATAGCTTGTCTGGAATCATAGAGGTAGTAAGCAGTTGAGGTTCAAATCCCTCCTCAAACACTGGATAGGTGACCACAAGCAAATCACTTCAACCTCCATTGGTTGGTTCCCTCAACTGTAAAATGAGGAAATTGGACTAGAGAGCACCTCTCACGTTTCTTCTAGCTCAAAATCTATCTCCCATGAATTCTTAATGCTCACATTTCTTTATACTATAATTCCAAATGTTAGAGAACTAGAGTGAGAGCTAGGAGGGGCCTCAGAGGTCAACTAGTCCAACCCTGACATTTTACAGATAAAGGAATCTATGTTTTGAAAAGTTAATTGACCTCTCTATTGACCTCAGAACTCATAGGTATTGGGGCTCTGGGCCTTCTGATCCCAAGATAATGGTGCTTTTACTACTCTATCACAGTGTCCCCCTAAATGCTTCACCTTACTCTTTGCTTCCATGGTAACTGATAAAATCTGTCTGAATGAAGAGTAATCTGAGCATTTAGGGGTAATATTACCACTCCTGTAAGGAAGTGTTTTGGGGCTCTTTTTAAGACAGTTCATGTGATCACTCATCTCTGTTTTTAAGAAACTGCTTAGGGGCTTAGGGGACGGCAGTAATTGGGTGATTCAGAATTGCACAAGACATTAGAACAGGCCTGTACAATAACACCTTGCAATTTTCCCACATGGTTGTAGGTATATCTGGTTACTTTCTAAAAGGTACCCAAAGTAGAATGAAGCAGAGGGTAGAGTGGGGAGAATACTAAATTTGAACTCAGAGGGTGTATCAAATCCCATCTCTCTAGCTTACTGTTACTACCCTGGGTAAGTCATCTAACTATTTTTGCCTTGGTTTCCTCATCTATAAAATGGGGATTATATATCTTGCATTATCTACTTCACAAGGTCATTGTATAGAAATGAATATTTTTCCTCAGCAAAAAAAAAAAAAAAGGTATACAGGAGTTATCAATTCTCTCCTTCAAAATTACACAAAAAATGTCAAGTGTCTATAATTGAGAATTATTATGCATTTCCATTGTGAAAAGATGTTTAGAAATGTGTGTCTATCTGATTATATACATTAGGATATCTAAAATATATCAGAAAATTTTGCAAACCTATGAACTGTGCTTGTTTATAGGTCATAATGCTATTTAAATAAAAGATTATGCTTTGATTCTCACCATTAGTAAGTTAAAGTGTTGTAAAGTATATTTTAATTCAATAAATCTTACATATCATACCAAGGATACAGGGTTATCATAAATTTTACCTTTTAATAGCTCTAGTTAAGGTAAGGATTTAGAAATGATTAGTTTTAAGAACATATGTATATATGAAACCAAAATTCATTAATGTGGGGCTTTTCCCCTTCCTCTCTACATTAGCTGGTATTGACTTATTAGTTGTAACATACGTGTATATATAACCACATTCTGCTTTTTTACCATAAAAGTTCATTTTTATTAAAATCCTGTCTTATAAAAAGTTTCCAAATCTTTGTAAAACAAACAAGTCTTTCACACATTTTGGTCCCCCTCTCCCTGCAAAATATATTTAGTGTTATATTAGAGATGTTGATGATTAAGTTTTCTGCTTTGGAAGGTTAAAAGTCACACCTGCTATCACATTTTGAAGGGCTGGGAAAAATGCATTAAAAAAAATCCATGTGTATCAAAATGAATTCCAGCAGTGTAACCAATACCTTGCAGCTGTTCTGATGTCTTTATTATACTGGTCAGTAGGAAAAACTATGCCTATGAAAAATTCTTTAGTTATGCTCTTAAGAACAGAAATGCATAATGGAATTGACTTAATTTCCATGTTTAGCCCCCTCATAATCTAAAATAACAAGTGAATATAAACTGACTTTTGAAAGTTCTAATGTAGAGAATTTTTCCTTTAGAAAAAAATCTTAGCCCAGTGAGGTTCTTCAGAAACAATAGTGGGTTTTTTAAAATAGTGCCCATGAAATGTAAGTGTAAAAAATTTAATATTAAAATATTTGGGAATAGGATTAGAGCCAAAGGAAATCAGATCAGGCTTAAAATGAAGCAAGTTAATAGAAAATAATAAAAACGAACAGCCCATACTTGTAGATTATATGTCTTTGGAGTACTGGTACTCAATTTATAACAGGAAAAGGTATGTATACTAGGTATATATGCTATATGCCAAGTAAATCTTCAACATTATTCATATTCATAATTCTAAATATTTCTAAGAAAACGGTTAGCTACACTGATGCCTAATTATCCCATGAAAACTTTTAAAAGTTTCATCCTCATCATGGAGAACTGAACCAGGAATTTATCTTAAGGCTCTACTCTAGGTTTTGCCCCTAACTTTGTGACCTTAGGTAACTCATCTGAGGACCCAGACAACCTATACAATGAAAAGGCTGAAGTAGATGATCTAGTTAACATTTCAGGTTTTGAAACCCTATTGTAGTCTAGTTCCTTCTTTTGTGGAATTTGAGCTCATCAAATCTCTACACAGAAAATGGGAGACTCATAGAATTTAAGAGTTTGAAAGTAATTCTGTACTACTTAGTCTAATCCATTCATAAAAGGAGTTCCCACTATAAAGTCCCCAACAAATATATTCACCATACCTCTGCTTAGAGATCTCTAAAGAGGAGGAATCCACCACCTCTCCAGAAGGTACCCCTATTCCACAGGATAATTTCTCTCTAAGTCTATAATAATGGAAAAAATAACATTCTAAACAATGAAAAAGTGTTCAAAGTCATTAATAACAAAAGAAATGAAAACAAAAACAACTCTGAGGTATTTTTATCCCTATCAAAAGGCAAATATGGTAAAAAGGGAAAAAAATAAGTGTTAGAGGGGAAAATGTCATACTACCTCAGTACACGCAGCTGTGAATTGGTCTAAATGTTTTAGAATATATAATATAAAAAAGCTACAAAATCATTCATATCCTATTGCCCAATGATCCTGTCACTGGGTTTTCAAGAAAGCTAAGAAAAGTAAGAAGAGTTCCATTTGTATAAAGATATTCATAGCAGTATTACTTGTTATACCAAATAGTTGAAAACAGTATTAGCTATATTATGGCTAATAACTGGAGAATAACTGAACAAATTTTTGTATATTCATGTAACTAAATATTATGTTGTAAGGAAATAAAAATATGAAGAACACAAAGAAATAAGGGAAGATGTATATGAAGTATTGCAGTGAAAAGGAAGCAGGAACCTAAAGAATGACATACACTGTGGTGGGCTCCAGGAATGTGTCCAGAGGTTGGCAGAGTACTTTTTTAGAGAAATACTTCACAGAGGATACCCTGTATACTGAGCAGCCCTGTGACAATACCACACTCTCCATCAGAAGCTCAGGTGGTACCAGGAGACACGAGCAAGGGCTATCAATACCATCACTTGCTGCCATTAATCTCCCTTTTAGGATTGAAACCAAAACCAAATACTGAACTGACCAACCACAGTTTTTCCCTGGTGCTGTGATTCAAATATGACATAGAAACTGTGAAACTGCTCTTGTACATGACATTCTGAGACACATGGCCACTTAGGTATAAAAAAAGATAGTCCTAAGGGAGTCCAAATTCTCACATGGAGACCTCCCCAATGACCTATGATTATTATACTCCTCCAGAGTATTATACTTCTCTGCCTCCACCCGTTTTCCCCTGCTCCTGTTGCCTAGTTGTCTCTTTACTCCCCCGGATGAGGGACTGCCCTCCAGTTTCCTGGTCAATATGGCACTAAGTAAAACATGCCTAAAGATCATCTCTCCTCCTTATATGCTTCTTACTGATATCCCTGAGCCACAGACTACCTACATCCCTAGCTATAAACGAGATGCTCAAGCCTCTAGGATTTAGCTGACTGGCAGATGCACCAAGTATCTGGTGAGCTGGTGCTAGAAACGAGGACTGGTCAGAGAACCCTATACTCCTCTGGGAAACTTCCTCTTAACATCAATATATGAACAGGGCTCAGGGTTGTGACCAAGCGTTGGCTGCACCTATGGGGAAATTTGTTTCCCACATGGTAGAAAGGAAGGGTCAGTGTTCAAACCATGTGCCCCCTAAACAAGAACCTCCATAGGGTGATCCAGGATAACCAAAACATATACAATCACTAACACTATGAAACTGAAGATATGAAACAGCAAAGAAAAAGCAAAACAAAAATTCTCAGCTCAAATACAATTGACAAAGGGGCTAACTCATTTGTTAAAGAACAAACCTTTATTTTTTGTAACAAATGACAGACTACAAAAGGGTAAGATCACATGCATTATCAGTTGCAATCACTTTCCAGTGTTGCTTTGTGTAATAGTTTTTAGCCTTTGGATTTTGTGGATAATTTATCTGTGGGTTTGTTTGTATTTGTCTACCATGATAAAACAGAATTTGTCAATATGAAAAAATGTCAACTGTCATGAAATAGCCTTTCTTACTTTTCTATCAATACCAAATAAAAAATGATGAACTCTCTATATCATAAGAGTTTGTAAGAAAAATATTTGTAAGGTATTTTGAAGGATCACATTGGTTCTCTATCCGAATATACAGATTGACTGAGCTTGCTTGTTTGTTTTTAATGGCTGGTTTAGCAGTATTAGTAGTATCTTGGGCTAAGTTTTCAAAGAAGGCCTTCTCATAGGGGAGGGTTAGCAGATACTGACACCCTCTGCCCCATGATCTTCTAGCATGTACATGGATGGAGATGAAGTTTCATGATGGTGTGGGTGTTAAGAACATTCCTGTGCAAAGGTGAATTAGTGCTGCCAAAATACAATGCCTAGTAATCAAAGTCATGCATGATTAGAAAGGAGCCTTCAAAAATCATTTTGGTTCATTGACTTAATGGGCTTTTTTTTTTTAAACAGGAAAGAAAACATACAAGGCTTCTCAAGTTAAAAGAGGTTTAAAAAAAATTCCAAAATCCTTTTTCCTTGGTCCTTAAACCACTTGTCTAGTCATAGGAAAAAGTCATCAGAAAACTTTTTTTTTAAAACACCACAGATGAAGCTCCCAAAGTCTTAAGCAGTTTTATCCCAGTGTCAGAGACTGTTTTATCATCCTCTGATGACCTGTCAGGGTTCTTGGCCTGTGGATCAGACATGCCTATGTAATTTGGGGCAGTCTTTTCAAAATGTCCCCTTCCACTTTCAAATGTTAGCCAAAACGTGAAAAGAGGAGTTTAGAAAATGCCAACTCCCCTAAAGTTTGAAGAATTTGTTTAGCAAAGGTAATTGGAGGAAAACCAGGAAAATAATAGCTGGTATCATCTAACACTTTACATACATTATTTAAATTTAACTTCTAAGGCAAACCTTAATTACATATCAAAGGCTTAGATATTATTAATTATAATATTCACATGTTATATTACCAGCCCTTAGAACAGAACCTAGCTCCTAGTGGGTACTTAATATATGCTTATTGCTAGTGAATGAAGGCAAAGAAATAGAAAGCTAGAAAGAACCTTCAGAAGTTATCTAACTCATGCAAAAGTTATTTGTTCAAAGCCATGGGGTACACCTAAATCCGAGTCAGCCTCCAAAGTATTTTATATACATACAGTGTCAGCAAAGCTCTCACTTCCACTCCCAAGAAACTTGAAAACTTGAAAAATCAAGATAGCTGATTTTTCCCAGACCCTAACAATGTTAAAGGGTATAAATCAGAATGGAAAACCATGTTTTGGGGCAATAATTCTCAGAATATAAGGGCTCTCCTTAGTCTCCTTCACCACCTTCTTCTCTATCCTAACTTTGTTCTTTTTTTCTTAAAAAAAACCACACACACATATTTTATTTTCATATTTCCTTCATTTGCAATATGTCCCTCCTCAACTTCCTACATATGAAGCCATCTTTTGTAACAAAGAACAAAAACACAAGGAAAGAAGGTTGTTCATCAGAACCGACTAATAACCAATTGAGTCTGACAGTATGTGCAATCCCCATACTGACAGCTCTTACCCCTACAAAGAAGGGAGTTACATTGACTCCTCTCTTTGGAGTCTTCTGAGTTGTTCTTTCATGAAAACAATCCACATGTCTCCCCCTTGTGCCCCCCTCTCCAATCTTTGCTTTGCTCTTTTTTATTTATTCTAACTAGAGCAGAAAAAGGAAACATTGAGTAACTCTTCCCCATCAGACAAACATTTATATGTCTTTAGTAAGCCATCCTTTCTTTTACCTCTTTCCCAGGTTCCAGCATTTATTAAGGACCAACTATATGCTCAACATTGTAATATTGATGATGATATTTAATATTTATTTATCACTTTACGGTTTGTGAAATATTTTACACATATTATTTCGTTGTATCCTCACGATAACCTTGTGAAGTTAATCTATTATTACCCCCATTTTATAGATGGGGAAAATGAGAATGAAGCTTTAAAGTTAAGTGATTAGGAACTATGGGGGATACAAAAGTAGCAAAAGACAATAAGTCTTTGCCTTGTGAAGGATCTAAAAGTAGTAAAAACAAAACAAAACAAAAAACCAACATACAGAGAATATAAATGGAAAAAAATACAAGGCAACAATACAAGCAGTTTGTTATAAATTATATTCTTCTCTGAACATGGAACACAGCAGCACAGTAACCACTGGAGCACGTTTAGCCAGAGGATGCTTCTTGCAGGAGATGATGAGGGTGAGGCGAAGATCAATGACAGGAGAATCTGAGGTCCAAGGACCAGCTTGTTTGGTATGTCAGATTTTTTTCCCTAGCACTTTAAGTACCTAAAGAGTACTCTTCTTTCCAGTTTTCTCAAACTATTTTGAAATGTAGAGCTTATAAATGGATATATCATCTTAGTACTAGGAACATAATAAGTACTCAATAATTACTTTGGGATAATTTAATCTTCTAAGAAGGTCAAAGAAGAACTGTATGGAGCATGTGTAAACCAGGCATTTCAGAGTTCAAAGTAACTCATAAAAATCGTGCTCATTGTAAACAAATGCTAGTCATTTGTTAAATGGGCCACTTATATGCCGAAAAATAGAAATCAACACAGGCTGTCTACATAATAAATGCAATTGGTCATGCTCCTCTTTTTTTTTTTGCTTTTTTTTAGAGGGCAGTTGGGGTTAAGTGACTTGCTCAAGGTCACACAGCTAGTTTTTGTGTTAAGTGTCTGAGGCTGGATTTGAACTTAGGTACTCCTGACTCTAGGGCTGGTGCTCTATTCACTGCGCCACCTAGCTGCCCGGTCATGCTCCTCTTAAAGCTCTAAACTTCTATACAAAGTCTATATAGTGAAGTATTTACAAAACTGTCAAAAATAAATATTAGGATTTGATAGACATTCTACAAAACTTAGGGACTACTTAATGGTACTTAAAATTAAGCTTCAGTCAGCCAGATTAAAAAAAAAATCCACATAGCTTTGCTTACTTTCTCATCTTTTCCTTGGTCTAAAGTTCAGAATCTCTCTGTGCTCAATTACAATAAGCAGTTAAGGCTTAAGTTAAATGTAAAAATGTCTTCAGTTTAGGGATTATGAGTTCTGACACTATATTGTGCCGAAGAGAATCTTACTTTATTTGAAGATCTTGTTGTAAATGACAATAAAAATAATTTTTGGTCACCCTTTGCATTCATCAATAGGTGAAATTTCTTCAGGATGGAACTGGATCCATATCATACCTCGGGCTAGTGTTGCCAAAATTCTGATGACAAGTAAAGCATATCGAGTGCTTCTCCTTTTAGTACTGGATTCCCATCTAGGTTATCTTGTTCATAGCCATCAACAAGTCTTCATAAAGGTTATACAGTGGTACCTTGACTTATGAGTTTAATTCGTTCATTACTGGGCTCATAACTCAATTTGCTCATATATCAAATCAATTTTCCCCATTGAAATTAATTGAAATGCCATTCATCCATTCTAGCCCCCAAAATGCCACCCCAGTATTTTTTGTTACGTGTTTTTAAATAAGAAAAAGTATTTATAAATAACAAATATTGTATAAAAACATGATAAAAGAGAATGTAAAGAAATAAACTGGTTTTATAAAGTGTATATTTACCTTGCATATCAGGCAACTTGAGCTAACAGTAGATACTGGCAGAGGTGGAGGGTGGAGGAGATAGATGGAGGAGTTTTGTTTCATGCTCTTTTGGTCACTTTTGTTTACTTACTCACTACACTCTTAATGTTACACTTTATTCCTGAACTTAATTGCGACAATATCTTTTTTACTTTTGTTTAACTTAATTTTCTTCACTGGCAAGGTAAACACATGGACTGAACGAGTGAGGTGGGGGATGGGTGGGCACTGGGTTGTAGCATTTGCTGGGCCAACTAGCGGTGGCTCATACCTCAAATTTTGGCTTGCAATTCAAAGCAAAAAATGGACTGAGTGACAACTCATATCTCAGAAATCTCATAAATTGGTGGACTCATATGTCAAGGTACCATTTTATTAGTCTTAGTAAGTTACACTATCTTTAAAAGAACTGGAGTTGAGCCAAGGGAAAAAGAAATTTAAGATCAGGATAAGACTGTCTGAGAAACAGAAGAGTTAAGAATCTTTTACTTGAACCCCAAGGGCAAGACTAGAAGTACTGAGCAGAGGAGATGAACAGGTAGATTCCAAGTTGTTACTTCATAACTAGAGATAGTCTCCCAACTTAACATGCTACTTTCCCCTTTTCACAAAAAACAGAAATTGGATCATTTGCTGTCTAGAAAACATTCCATGCTTTGAGAAAGGATGGGTTAGATTATCTCTAATAATCTTTCTATTGCAATTCTATGAAACACTGCATAGAACATTTAAAAAGCACCTTCAAAACAAAAAGGAAGGAATCACTAGCAATAGTGGTCTGGTATTTTACTAGCTTTTCCACTTCTGAATATAGTTTTTAACACTAGAAAGATCAGAATTTAATAATGTCTTGAAGAGACCAGACCAAACTGTGTCACCTGACAGAGTACTTTCCTTTTTCAATCTATAAAGTCAAGAAAACAGAAATAGTAGGAAAAAATTATTCCTAATAAACTTATAATTTTTTTGCTTCCAATGATATGACTGATCTTTATAGTGCTAAACTCTATTTATGAGGTGAAACTTGAACTGGGTTTGGAAGGCTGAGGATTTGGATAGACAAAGGATTGAGGAGGAAGGACTTTTCAGGTAAAGTAACAACATGAATAATCCAAAGCACAGAGATAGGAAAAAAAAATATGTTGGGGGAAGAGAAGGAGAGGGGAAAACACAGAAGGCAAGCCACAAACTGTCTGTATATGAAAAGGGAGGCATAGCAGAAGGAGACTGAATTTGAAGTCAATGCAATTAGATTTGAATTCTGGCTGTTACTTATAAGTGAGAGGATTTCAGTAGATAATCTTTAAAATCATTCCTAGCTGAAAGTTCCATGAGCCTATAAAACTTAGGATGTTATGGAATGATCATTGTAGGGAATATATCAATAAGAAATTTTTTGAAGGGCTGGTAAGCAACAACTGTGGACTACTTAGCTGAAGTTGAACAATATAAATCTGTCACAGGTCAGGCCTGCCTGGTTTCCCATCTATCTCCAGTAGTTCTTGTTTTACATTACGATTACAGTACATCTTTGGCTTTGAGCTCAAATTTTTGGCTTACAGATAAAAATATAACTAAGCCAACCTACAGATTAAAAAAATAATATTGACACACTTCCCCTCTTAACTATGCTCTGTCCTTTCTCCTGAGCCTCAGAAAGTGATATGCTAAGTACTTGACAAAGTGAGTCGCATACTCACAATTCTCAAGAGTTAAAGCAGTTTCCTTTTTTCCTTCTATTTTTTCTTTCTTTTGGATCTGTTTTAAAATATCTTGATTTCTCATAAAGTCATTAGCTTTCATTTGCTCCATTCTAATTTTGAAGGAATTATTTTCTTCAGTGAGCTTTTGGACTTTCTTGTCCATTTGGCCAATTCTGCTTTTTAAGGCATTCTTCTCCTCACTGGCTTTTTGGACCTCTTTTACCATTTGAGTTAGTCTATTTTTTAAGGTGTTATTTTCTTCTGTATTTATGGGGATCTCCTTTAGCAAGCTGTTGACTTGTTTTTCATGATCGCATCACTCTCATTTCTCTTCCCAAATTTTCCTCCATATCTCTTATTTGATTTTCAAAATCCTTTTCAAGCTCCTCCATGGCCTGTGACCAATTCATATTTTTCTTGGAGGCTTTTGATGAAGGAGTTTTGACTTTGTTGTCTTCTTCTAGTTGTATGACTCCAGGGTCAGTGTTCTATTCACTGCACCACCTAGCCGTCCTTCTATATAGCATTTTAAAAGTTTACAAAGTGCTTTTTTCTTCTTTTCAGTTCATGCCTTGAATTAACATTAGCAATGGAAATTGTTAAGTAGATGAATAAACTATTTTTTTTTAGAATTTTTCAAGATGACTAGGAATTATGGGATTTTTTTCTTCCTCTAGGTTATTACACAGTTTTAAAGAGAAGTTGTTAGAAGTATCCCTTACATTTCAATAAATCGGATAATCAAGAAAATTCTGGATCTTTTTCCCAATGGCTGTCATTTAAAACAAGGACACAGATTTCAATGTGCAACCCCAGGATACCTTGTTACATCAACCCATCAGAGTGATAAGCAATCAAACTTTAGATTCCAGGAAATTTGCACCTTGGAAGCCCCATGGCATAGCTGTGCCAACTGTACCTATCATGGTCAATCTTATTGCCTTGTCATAAAATATGTCACTGTTTGTCTTAGGGAATTTGTTTTGCTGCATCAGCAATGCTTTTCTGAAAGAAGTAGTTTAGGCTAGTGGGTGTAGAGCTTGATCCTGGTTCAAGGACTACCTCTGATACTTCCTATCTTATGACTATCTTATAGTCATAAGTATGTCACTTAACTTCCTGATCTGTAAAATGGGTATGATTTGTAGTAATGTCTGTTTGTAGACATTATGCTAATTACCACACACTCTAGAATACTATGATATCCTAACCTTCTAAATGGAATTCAAAATCACTTAAGAGTTTGGCCAAACTATCTACACTGGAGGGAGAAGAAAATGTAGACTGCCTCTAGAATGGACAACTGTAAAGTCAAGTACTAGCAGCTTTTCAGAAAAATGCTACTGTGAACAGCTTTTACGGTTCTGATTACACAGTATAGTGAACACTATTTATTTCATAACAAATCAAAGCAAAACACATTACAACTTATCACAGAAAATAAAAATATAGCATTCACAACAACTTATCACTGAAAATGGCCACATAGTTTCCACCACAGTGGTCACAAAATTTTCAACAAAGAACAATATTTAGTAACTCAAGCATTGACAAAATCCTTAATTCAATCACAAAGTACAATAGTCAAAATTCTCCACTCATAGGACACACCAAGTTAACTCAATCAGTCACTTATTCAGTCATCAATCACTAAGTACAATCATTTCATCAATCAATCATTATATCAACCTGATCATTCAATCATCCTTCATCATTCACTATTCAATCATCAGAAAATACACAGACCCTCCATACCTAGGTCACTAGTAAATTTAGAATTTCTCAGTCAGTATGTAGTATCCAGGTAAAGTCTTCTTTCAGCTTGACTCAGGGTGATTTCTCAGATTCCCTGGATCCCCTTCCATGGTTCCAGCTCCTACCTGGATTCACCAAACTGTCACCTGGGTTCAAAGGCAGACAGCTCTCAGGTCCTTGTCCAGCTCTCTGTGCAGTTCTTGCACACTGGAGCTCACAGTGTCCAATCCATCTCAAATCTTTCACAGTCTCTGTTCCTGGGAAGACAAGGCTTCACAAAGCCACAAACAAAGTCTTAAATCCCTCACATGTTTCCTCAGTCTTTTGGCAGCTCCAGCTGGCCCTCAGACTCAGATGAAGTTTCAGCTGGTTCCCAGAATCAAAATCACTCCATCCATGTTTTCAAAATCAAAATCATTCTTTTCAGCTGGGGGCAGGGGGGAGAAGAGAAGATTTTCCTCTTCAGTCTCCCAGGCGGCAGCAACTTCTGCATCCATGGAATTCACTCCAAGAAGATATGTCTCTCCCTCTCTGGGTTTTTCCTTACATACAGTATTGCCCCTCCCTGTTCAGTCCCTTACTGTTACATCAGCAACAGGAGACAGGAGTTCATACCTTCTGTTTCTTTAACGGAGGCTTAATCAGAACTAGGTGCTAAGTACCTCTTAGCTTAGTAATACAAAAGGAACATCAGATCTCATTACTGTTACAACAGCATAATAAACTAGTTCATTTGTCTTGTATAGTCACTGAAGTTGAACAATGAATTGGATCCAGTATTGAAGAGAAGGATGAAAGAAGACTACAGTGCAATTGGGAAATTAAGTAGGGCTTTCAATGACTCCAAGCTTCTAGATGAAACAAAATTTTACCTTTTTAATACCAGTATTTTTTTCAGTGATAAGATATGACCACAAATCATGGAACAACATATAAGGAATTAAGATTATAGTTCATTCAGAGAGCAAGAAGACAGGTGGTGGGTTTAACAGCAGGTAATATACCATGGTATATGACCAATGAAACACTTGCATGAAGTGGTGTGAAAGAGTCTATGACTAGAAAACACATGGGTAGATTATATAGAGAAGGCAAGAGACACTGGCACTGGTATCCATGCTTTGGGAGACAGATATCACAAGCAAATTATATAGATGCCCTATAAAAGGTTCAGGAGAAAAGAGCATATCTAGAAGAGAAGAAGGTGCAGATAGGTGGTGATCTACCACTGGTAGTAGTACTCACATTCATAAGAGCATGAAACTAGGGAAGTGTCAGTATCATCAGTATCATCATCATCATCATCATCATCATCATCATCATCATCATCACTATTATCAACCACAATCTAGAAAATAAATATCTGAAACTATAGTTAGTGGAACCAGTTTTTAAGCAGTGGAATTTCTAACAATTATTGGATAATGGCATCAGGTGTTACTCCTACTAACAAATTAGAATCTAAAGGAACTGGAGAGGTTCAGTCAATAAAAGAGAAGACAGGCCCAGAACAAGATCCTCTGAATGGTAGGATTAAACTGATTCTATTTAGTAAGAATATTTTATATTGGAATACTACTACAAATGACACATATTCAACCCCTAGAACTGGGCTAAGCTGAAACTACAGTTCCTGACTAATGTGACATTACTTAACAAATATTTACAAGATGCCTACTATGCACAATGCACTACGCTAGATACAAAGGGAGATATAAAGATAAATAAGACATGGTACTTGCTGTCAAATAACTTGCCAGCCAAGGAAGGGAGATTAGACAAGTAAATGTAATATAAATTGGAGTATAAACGCATAAGAGAAGTATAAAGTACTATGAAATCAGATGGGAGTCTTAAAAATTTATATGACGTTAAAGTGTGTGGCACATAGGATTATGCTTTAAAATGCTCTTCTTTTATTCATTCATTCTGAACAGAAGAGTTGTCCAGCTTTCTTGAACTATTTCCTTGGTTATTCAGTACAACATTCAACATTCCTTAAGAAGTTTTCTTAAATTTGATCTAAATAAATCCTTGATCAGTGTCTTGAATATCATGTCTTCAATGTTTGTTGATTGAATTTCTTTCACCAAGAACATAAAAGATAATTACTATTAAACCATGGTTGAGATTTTATAATGCTTGAAGGTAATTGTTAATTTAGCAGTATCTTTTGATTCAAAATTACAATCTGTGAACATTTGTGGTGCTGATCAAATCTGCCATTACAACTCTCAAAGAGCAAAAAAACTGCTAGAAGACAAAGTTCCATGAAGAGATCCGTATGTGGTAAGAAGTTGGCTAGTAAAACTACGCAGGAAAAAAAAAGATAATGTTGAAGTAGGCAGCAACCCCCAAACTGAAGACTGCATAAATTTCTACCCTAGAAATTTTCAAAATCAATTAGCCATTCACATGGAAAGTAATCTGAAAAATTCTTTCAGAAGAAATAATGAAATGTATTCTATTGCAATAGAGGTTGAAGAGTGAATATTTTCTTTACCTGTGTGACCAAATACTCTACTCTTTATATGGTCAAACTATGCTAATATATATTATGTGTAATTTGGATCTGACCCCCCCCTTACTTCAAGATGAGGCTTTTCTTTTAAATCACACATTTTGTTATTTCCTTTAGAATTTGCTTGTTATTAAAAATTATTTTAAAACCTCTAAGAATCTATCTTCCCATATATTTAGACCTATGATGAATTTGACATTTTTTTCCTCAAACTGAAAATTACTAAAGTCTTTTTGATCCCAAACAATAAAACCCAACACTTCAAAAACAACAAAGATGCCTTCAAATTAAAGTTACTAAGGAAACTTCTAAAGCGTTAGTAGCTTTGTACAATTTTACTGTTTTTTTTCTTTCTCACTTGCCATCTACTTTCAAAACCACTTCACTATTCACTTGCTACTGATTAGCTGGAGGGAAAAAAACACCCTTGTCCTCCAGCTGCTAACAACTTGCTATCACTGCACCCCATACATTAACAAAGAAGGTTACAGAAGAGAGATGATAAAAGACTGTGGGAGGGTGAGAGAAACATCCCTTATAGCACAGTTCACACATATTTCCAAATCCCCAGGCCAACCCAAACAAAAATCACCAGTGAAAGATAAATAGTTATCACCTAGGGATGTCAGTCCATGGGAATGCTGAAGACCAAAATGTTCTACTTAACTGAGTCTAATTATTTAAAAGCTGTCTCAATTAGCAATTAATACTTGTAACTAATCAGCCATTATTACCTCCTAATTGGTGTCCCTGTCTCTAGTCTCCACACTCTCCAATCTGTCTTGCACAAAGCTGTCAAAGTTTTCTTCCTTAAATGAAAGGCCTGATGATGTTCAAAAACTGCCTTCCCAAGCTCTCTATTTACCCTTAGGATAAAATACAAAACTTGTCAGGCTGCTAAAAAGCAGTTCTCCCAAGTCTAGCTCCAATTTACCTTGGCCACCTAATTTCATATTAAGTTCCCTTTAAACACTTAAACACACTATCTACCAGTCCAAATAGACTACCAGCTGTTACCTGAGTTGGACATTCCATTCTCAGCTCTCACACAAGCATTCCCACTTGCATGGAACACATTTCACTCCTCATTTCCATCTTTTCTTATCTTCCTTCAAGGCTGACACCCTTTGCAGAGAGCCTTTTCTGAGCTCTGAAATTCTTATCACTGTCATTTATCAAATTACCTTTTATTATATACTTAATGGTGTACCTGTTGTTCCTTGCCCCACTCCCCCAAGCTCCTCGAGGGTAAGAACTATTTAATTTTTTTTGTAGTCTTAACACCTACCACAGTGCTTTGGATTTAAGAGGGGCTTAACAAGACTGTTTAATTGAAATTTTTTCCAAAATTAAAAAAAAAACAACTATGCTATGAACACAATCTAGACTTCTCCAATTTTTTTTAAAACCTCAAGCAAAATGAATATGACTCCCAACGCTGTATATTCAAATAGTTTACACTAAAATTATAAAAACCAGCTCTTTGTTAATCAAGCAGGCTCAAAAAAAATGGTCTTGATGTCATTTTACCAGTCATTTCAGGAAACAAGAAAGGGATTCTGTGATGTAGAATTAGGTTTTGGTGAAGGGTTTGGGATAGCATTTCCCCTTATATTATCAGTTAATGATTTCTTTTAGAGACTACAGAGTTCAAAGACCCTAGCAGATCACTAGTTAAAGAGCAGCTTTGCTGCTGCCCTCTCAAAGGTGAGGGAAGTAGGGCATGGGAAATTCATTTTCAAACACATTTTGTTTCTTTCACTTATAGGAATGGGAAGAAGTGGTTCTAGAGGTCAAAGTGCCACAGGGCTCCAACTCCCCTGCAGCACACACACCAAAACATGAATCCCAGAATGCTTCCTGACATAGTAATACACACACACATCTATATGTATGTGTACATATGTATAACATAATTAAAATATCTTGAAAGGGCTGAAAAGTGCTGTTTAAAGAAAATATTGTTCCTCAGTTCAAGTAGCCACTGTAGTTTGGTTAGACATCATAAGCAAAGAGCTTCATGTCTTACATTTCAAAGTTCTGAATTAAAGGCATTGCTTTTGCACTGATGTCTTTTCATGCCAGTCTATTGCCTTAAGCCTTGCAGAAAACATGCTTAATGAGAACATCGTATATTGTTTTCTTAATAAGAGGTGAAAAATGATCATTAATAAGAGTTCCAAGAAAAGCTAATAAGAAAGCCAGAAAAACCTCATTAAACTAAATGAAGAGCATGGACTGCTGGATTGAAGTATAAAACTCCCCATCAAAACAGTCATGCTACTTGAATACTAGTCATTTAATTGTAAGCCTTGGGGGTGGGGTAGAAGGGAACAAGGAGGTGAAAAAAAGAACATTAAAGCCAATCTGGTGTTGAACATGGGATTTCATGGTCTTTACAGTTAAAAAACTGGGAGCATTAATAATTTTAAAAGCAAGTACTGCATCTGATGATGTCTTCTTAGGGATCTGTGTTGTAGCCAAGTAGTTTTAAACTTAACAATTTTATATTTGTTTGAATCAATACAATTATTTTTAAGTAGTCTGTGTTGGGCTTTGTCTTAAAATGAACTGTCAAGTACCTCAAATCCAGCAGCAGCTGGGATGAACAATTAACAAAATTCTAAAACTCATAAAAAAATTTAATTGGGAAAAACTTTATAGATATTTTAGTTCATTTTCCTTGCTGAGAAGGGCTGAAAAGCTGAGGCCCAGAGGTCTCCTTTAATGTAAAGTCTGACCCCATTACAGTGAGAACAGCTGAGGTCCTACTGCTCCTTTTATTTTCTTTTCCTAGGTATTTGTAAAAGGGGGAATCACTTGGAGTCTGAAACCAGATAGAACACTTCCCTGGGATGCTTTATCCTGGAATAGTAGATCTAGAAGGAACCCAAGGTATTATCTAGCTCAATTCACTTACTTTACAGATGAAGAAACTGACACATAGAACTGTTTTTTTAATTTTTTCTAAGGTCTCAGAACTGTTTAGTGCCAGAGCTGGATCTCCAATTTAGGTCTTCTGACTCCAAGTAAGAAGATCTATCCCCTCTAATGTTGATTGTAACAACAGCTACAGTAATTTCATAGGGTTCTTTTAAGTTTGCAAAATGACAGATATGGTATTTCATTTGAGCTTTACAGCCACTCTGTGAGAAATGCCCCATTATAACCCTCTATCTACACACTCTGTTCTATTCTTTCTCTCTGGCTCAGCTGGAGCAGACAGCTCCATATGATCTTCAATAAGCATCAACTACAAATAACAAGTTTAAGTAAGATCCTTTAATTATCGTTATTAGTAACTACTGCCTAGGTCCCTGCCAGGAAGCGAAGGACATGTGAGATTCAAATGATATTCATAAACATTATAATTTTCTGAAGGAAAAATATTTCACTTAAATGCAACAAATATGAGAGGCTGAATCTGTTGACCTCCAAGGTTCTTTCCAGGCTTAAATCCTATAATCTATAAAACAGGGAGTCCACTGGCTTCCTGGGCTAAGTAACTAAGACTTAACTAAGACCCTCTCAAGACTTGTTAAATCTGACGAATATTATTATCCACTTCTAGTAATTCACATGAGCACAAATGATTACTGTCCTTCAAGCTCCAGGAACCAGAAATAGTCTTCACCTCCTTCTTGCCTACCTAACATGTGCTATCTTAGGTTCTTTATTCCCCAAACCAGCTTCTCTGAATCTATTGCTCGCTCTCAAAGGCAGGTGCTTATGGCATTGCCAAATCTATCATGCAGGTCAACATATTCTGTGCTGGAAGCAGTGGCCCAGGACCAACACCATCCTTCTGTCTCCTCTTCTCTTGAGGTTACAATTTTAAAAGTTAAGAAAAAAATGTTATGGGGACAAGGGAATAAAAGGTTGTAGGAGTATGGATTAGGATTGGGAGAGAGAGATTTCCATAAGGGAGATCTAATAATAGACATTAAAGAAATAAGCAAACAAGAAACCAAAACAACAAACACTTTTAAATTGTATCCTCATGTTTGGAAAACACTTGACCCGACTGATCATACCAACGTGCTAGTAGGTTTTTATTTTCAAATTTTCATACTCTAAGTATGGTGCTTTACATACCTGTAAGGCCTTCACTACTGCTGTTTCAAAACACATTTTAGTAGCTCACGCCATTGTAAAGAATAAGGATACATTACTATTTTACCCAAAGTATTAAGTATTTGACTAATTTTTTTTTCTGTGATATTTATGCAAACAATCTGTTCAAAATAGTTCATCTGCCCCATAAATGAAGAGCAGCTTTGGAAATACATAATTTTTCTATACTACTAACATTTATGTATCTTCCTACAAAAGTCTAGCAACATGCAAAATGAAACTAGCAAGCACTAAATATGAGTTGGCCATGTTTGAGAGCCATGAGTTTAGGGGGAGTGCATGGAAAAACCACCATTATCAAGTATTTAGTAAGTACTTACTATTTACTATACAGTAGATGCTTTGATGACTGTGGTGGTAAACAGAAATATGTAAAAAGCATAGTCCCTGGGTTCATGGTCCTCATAGTCTACCAGGTGTGAGCAAAAAGACAACCAGAGAAGCAATACTTGTAAGCTGTATTCAAATTTCTAACCAGTTTTCCATGCCTCAAAAAGGGGTCATGATATACAATTACCCCTGCATGGCGGTGATCATATTGAGCAATTTAACTGTAAGACAATACAGAGAAAAGAATGCAGGAAGGGATTTTTAAAACTCTTGATAAAACTCTCACCAACATAAAGAATGTTTTGCTCTACAAATATGTATATACATATACACAGTTGTTCATTATGTGCAAAAACAGCATTATGAACAGATATATCAATGTTACTTGTATATTTGCCATGCTGCTGAAAAGATTAACAAAAGATCAATGATCCTTTTTCTACACTGAGCATCTTTCTTTTTTTTTTTTTGGAGGGCAGTTGGGGTTAAGTGACTTGCCCAAGGTCACACGGCTAGTTTTTTGTGTTAAGTGTCTGAGGCCGGATTTGAACTCAGGTACTCCTGACTCCAGGGCTGGTGCTCTATTCACTGCGCCACCTAGCCGCCCCCACTGAGCATCTTTCAATAAAAATCACCTGAAAACATTTCAGTCTTATGACTAATGAGCAAAGGAAAGTGCAATGCTTAAAATTCTGCTGTGGGATCATAAACCCAGAAATGAGAAATAACATAGATGAGACTTAGAGATCATCTTGTCCAAGCTCCATCATTTCACCAAAGAGGAAACTGAGAAATGAAATGGTTTTTTCAAGATCACATAATGAGAAATGAAATGGTTTTTTCAGGGTCACACAATGACAAAGATTAGCTGCAAACCAAGGCTCTCTGATGCCATATGTGGCTCAGAGCCGACTAGGTGCTGGAATTCAAACCGTGCCTTCTAACTCCAAATCACTTCAATTCAACAAACATTTCTGTACAGGGAACTATGTGAAGCACTGGGAATGCAAAGACAACACCAAAAGAGTTTTTGCCCCTAAGAAGCTTATATTCTTCAATTCTTTTTCCATTACTTGCTCACATTTAAATATGTGGATTTTCTAAAAAACAAAAACGGCTTCTATATAGCCACTTATTAGTCACACTTATTTAAAACATGTCAGCAAGAAAAGTCCTCCTTCAAAGGTTAAGTTTTATTCCTTTTTTGTATTTATACCAAGCAGCAACTGAGCTAAGCTCTGGAGAAAGAAAAGAGAGTACGCTTGATAACAATTACCCTTTTCCTGGAATCAGAGATGGAACAGTTCCATAACAATGTTTTGCCTTTATGCCTCACTCTTTGGCAGATGCTCCTGCCCCTCCTTAAAAAGGCTTAAAAAAAACCCTTGAACTAAATTTCTCCTTCATTCTTAGACATCTGCCAAGTAACTTGCAGTAAAATGGAAAGGGAAGAAGTATAGCTAAAGAATGCATCTGTCTACAATTCACAATGATTCAACCACTCAATTTTATGAAGCAGTGTTTTGGGTTTGGGGTTTTTCTTGAGAGGGAGACTTGTGATTAAGGTCAAGGCCAATTAAGATCGGTATTCTGAAAACGTTTTATGTACTGTTCAACACAGAATCTGAGATTCAGCAGACTCTTGACTCTATAAATTTATGGTTGTAATGGAAAAGTCTCTTTTTTTTTTTTTTTGCTTTTTGAAGGGCAACTGGGGTTAAGTGACCTGCCCAAAGTCACATGGCTAGTGTGTCAAGTGTCTGAGGCTTGATTTGAACTCAGGTCTTACTGACTCCAGGGCCAGTGCTCTATTCACTGCGTCACTTAGTTGCCCGAGGTTAAAGTCTCTAAGAGAATATTAATAATAAAAATGTAGTTATTCCAGTTGACTGTCAACTAACTTGCCTTGGCAAGTAAAGCCTGGAACATTTTTTTTAAGTTTACAAACATTACCACTTCTTATTAATTTTGTCTGTCTTTAAGGTCTATAAAAATAAATCTACTTTCATAGAAATCAAGACTATACTTTACAAAAATTCTCCTAAAATGAACCGTTATAAGGAGATTACCACATTGGATATTTGCCCAAAATTCCCTGGAGGATTCACAAGAAAAAAGGTTCATGGACTTTGGTCATATAGAGAAATATCCCTTGGATGGAAAGGAGGTCAAATTAGTCAATATTTAAAGATATTAATTCAGGCTGTTCATTGGAAGGTCAACTACTGAAGCTAGAGCTTAAATACTTTGGTGACATAATGAAAAGATGGGACTTGCTGGGAAAGACCCTGATTTTGGGACAGATTGAAAGCAAAAGAAAAAGGGGATGGAAGAAACTGAGATGGATACATAGTGTCATGGAAACAACAAACATGAGCTTGGACAGATTTCTAGAGACAGTGGAGCATAGAAGAGGCTGGTATGCTATGGTCCATGGAGTCACAAAGAGCTGGACAGAACTGAACTACTAAACAATAACAAAAATTCAACTACATTATCCTACATCCCTAGGTTCCCCAAAGGAAAAGGAGTAGCCATTTTTTTTCCTTTCAATAATTTAGGGATAAGGTGAAAGACGGAGCTACCAGTAGTAGAGAGCCATCCAAGAAGCCAGAAGACATGGGTTCAAGTCCTACCTCTGGTAGAAATGCCTGGGTAACCCTGGACAAGTCACAGCCCCTCAAGTACTCTAGACAATTCTATAAGAGTATAAATGACAGAGAAGGTGCTGACCTGTATTGGTAAAGGAACATTCCTCACCTAAGCGTAATCTATACCAATGAAACCACAGGTCTATTCCCTCCCTAACCTTTTCCCAGGGGATAAAGAAGAAAAAGAAAGAAAAAACTGATGCACAACTCCTCTAGGCTTCTCCACTTGTTTTACCCTATGGATTACAGCAGTTTGCATAAGGATACAAAGAAATACAATCACATAATCATTAACCCAGGGTTAAGCACTGCTCAAAGGTACTTCTGGGTCTCAGGAGGAGAGAATGAAGAATTGAAGGAGTGGAGAAGTAAAAGATAAAAATATAAAAAAATAAAGAGAGGAAAAAGAAAGAGAAAGAATATGAAAAGAAAAAGTAGAGCATGGTCAAATATCCCTCCAATGCTATAGGTTCATTTTTCTTGGTTTAGGCTGAAATCTTTTCTTCCCTTGAGCTATAATTCACCCCAAAGCAGTTGCTAGTTTATTTTCTGGTGAAGAGGGAGGTGGGGAAAAGTCGAGAGGGAGAACTTTGGGCTGATCCCAATAAGGTTCTGACAGTGAAAATGACTTCTATGTGATAAAAATGCTAAAGGAAGTATGGCCCAGAGCAGAGTTCTATTTCAGCTTAAATAAGACTACTCCAATCCCAAACCTTTAAGAACCAAGTTTTGGTAAACAACTGTCTTGGAACAGATCTCTGAGGGGGCGGGCATGCGCACATACATACATACACATACACACACACACACATCCCACTATCTTCAGAGGTATCCCATTTGACTTTTGGATGGTTCTGTTAGAAGGTTAGCTAATTCCAACCCCAACTCCTCTTCATTCTTCCCCCTTGGGGCAAGTGGAACAACCATGATTTCTAGCTACCTTTCCTCTCTTGTGCAGTCTAGGTAAACATGAGTTTTTCTGGTAGTTATGCTGTACTATGGTCTTACTTTCCAACTTTTCACTAAAACCCCCAGATCTTTGACACCAAAGTTGCTGTCTTTTCCCCAGGTATGAAGCTATTTTCTGGATCCAAGAATAGGATTTTGTATTTATCCCTGTAAAAGTGCAACTTTTTAAAAATGGTCCATCATTCTGACCTGTCAAGATCTTTTGGGATTTTGAATCTCCGGTCCAGCAAGTTGGGTGTCTCTTCCAGTCTTGTGTCATCTGCATCCTGAACAAGCATGTCATCTACACCCTCATCTGCATCATTTATAAGAACAGTTAATACTAGTATAGAGTCAAAGACAGATCTGCGGGGGGCATTCCACTTTCAATCATTCTGACTTTAGTACTCTTATCACTAGTCTTACAGGACTATGCTGGTTTTTGTTTTTTATATTGATCCTCAGTTACCTACTTTTGCTTCCATTTCTTCCTATATTTCTTTTAAAAATCTGATTTGTTTAGAGAATTCTCTGTATGGACACATTCTTTAAATAGCTCCCTCTTTCCTTCTTGTCTCTTCTAAAAGTTCAAGTGGTATATTAACACACTATGAAAACTCAAAATAATTGTGATGATGTTGATGAGAAAAGTGCTTACTGTGATTATTCTCAGACTTAGAATTAGGAACTTCAGTTTCTTTATATATGGCCTTAATATCAAAAGAGTTTGCATTGTGCCTCATGTATTGGGAAAAGAGCTGACCTTATAGTCTTTCTGTAAATGCTGATGTTCATTCTTAGATAAGCAATGAAAGCTCTTACATGGTTTTTGTTTAATCAGATTCTATGGTGAAATAGAATAATATAGGCTTTAGGGCAACAGGAAAAGTTAGATTGTAACAGACTGGTAGAAGGATGAAGCAGTGAGATAATGCTATAGAAGACTTGTGGACATGTTGAAATGTACATTCCCAGAAGAAATCTGTAGCTTTATTACCTTTTCATGCCTGGATAATATATTAAAGAGTAGGACTCCTAAACAGGAACAATTTCTCCTTTAAAAATAAACAAAAAAAACTTATTTCTGATTTTTTAAAAGGAAAAAAGCCAGCCACAAAGACCAACTAACTAATGAAAAAGGAAATGTTTGGGAATACTGACTCTGAAATTAAAAATAGCAATAAAAAGTCAAAGTGATCAAAAACAGGTTGAAAAGAAACAGCAATGTCTGTGATCACTATGTACAAAGAGGCAACGGGGGGAGTAGGTATTGGCTAAGCTAGATCTATAGTCCTTTGGGTCTCTAACCAAAGCACTCTTAAAGGTTTATAACTCCAATTTCACTAGTGTGCCACAGGAGGCACCCCAGGTGACCATCTGCCTATGAAATCACATGTGTAGAAAAGTGTCTTTGGCAAGTACCCAAAAATATCACAGGTTTCCTAGCATGATAATGAGTTGGTTACATTACCAGGTACCATTTATGGGAAAGGTAAGGGTCCTGCAAACAAGAATATTCCCAACACCAAATTAAAAGGTAAGTATAGTTTGGGTCAGAAAGCTTAAAAGCTATTTTTGGATGGAAAACTACATAATAATTTGAATAATAATACTATTACCCTTTCACCTTAATACAGCAATAAGAAAGCCCCAACTGGATAATTTATAACTTATTTCAGGAAAGCCAAAGGCAATACAACTGGTTCCAGAGAAATATTTTCTAGCTCATTACAGAAAAAAGAATATGTCCATGTAGTCTTTCAGAGAACCAGACCATACAGAGTTTTAGATGTGAATATTATCACCCATTTTTACTCTACTCTAAATTGCTGTCAGACTGTTCTAATATTTGTCCTCTAGACCAGGGGTGAGGAACCTGCGGCCTCGAGGACACGTGTGACCCTCTAGGTCCTCAAGGGTAGCCCTTTGAATCCAAACTTCACAGAACAAATTTCCTTAATAAAAGGATTTGCTCTGTAAAACTTGGACTCAGTCAAAAGGCCACACCTAAGGACCTAGAAGGCCACAGGTGGCTTCAAGGATGCAGGTTCCCCACCCCTGCTCTAGATGCTTATTCTCATCTTCATTCATACAGTACTCTCCTCATGATCTCTCCTTCAAGGCCCAACTCAAGTTCTATTTCCTTTTCTTCTCCCAAATCACCACAACTCACTGTTATTGTATTTCCTCCTCTCACTCTCTCTCTCTCTCTCTCTCTCTCTCTCTCTCTCTCTCTCTCTCTCTCTCTCTCTCTCTTCCCCCACCCCCCTTTGTGGGGTCACATAGAGTCAGACACAACTGAGTCATAACAATAGCAATGGTACAATAAAAAGAGTCCTAGAGTTGGAGTCGGGAGGGTCTTGGTTTCAAAAAGAGTGACCCTGGGCAAGTCTTTAACCTTTCTGGGGTGAATGAGAATAATGATACCTGGAGTACCAATCTCACAAGGTTGTTGGGAGACTGAAATGAGATGTGTATTTAAAGCATTTTGTCTCAGGGTGTTGCATAAAATTTCATGTTAGTATTACTATTACAATTATTTGTTACACTGTGACTCTCGCTCTCTCCCACTTTTCTAATACTCAAGAGCTTTCTGAGTACCCCTGATGCCCTATTTTCCCATGGCTTGGCACTCTCTCTCAAAATTAGTAATTACAAAAGTTCCTAGCAGTTTTTATGTTTGTATAAAGGATGTCCCAGAAGTCTAAGTGCAACTGGTTAGCTATAGTAGCTTAAAGCTACCCTGCACACACGCGTATGTGTGTATGTGTTCCAAAACTCATAGTTTCGCCATAACACTGTTACACATACACAAATGAGTTCATGTAAGAGGTTCTCTGGTAGTATCTTTAAAATAGAGGTTATATATAATTCTTTTTCTGATGCATAATTTTTTTTATCCAAAGGCCTAAATGCTAAGGCCATAGAAAGATCACTCCAACATTTTATTCTCAGTTCATTGAGACTTTGTAGAAATGTGGCATTTTTCAATCTCTCTTTAAAACTACCAGTAAACTTAAAAGTATATGTCACATTCTCATTCCTTTTAAATTAGATCATTGACAAATGCTAGGCCTAAGGCTGGAAAAACTTGACACAGTCCACTATGTTGAAAGAGCTGGTGACTTGCCCAAAGACTTACAAGGTTATACCAAGTTCTCTAAAAGGGCATTAGCTTCAAAACGTGATATTACCTCTTTTTAACAAATGCTGGTTGACTTTTTACTCTTACAATGGCATCTTTTAGAATGAAACTTTAAAAAAACCATAACTTAAAATTAAACAAGTGAGAAAATGTAAAAAAAAACTAGAGAGAAACTGCATTCATTTTATAAGTTGCATAATTACAGTATTTTCAAATCATATCAGGCAAACAAATCAGAGAGGTAAATATGTAAATACTTTCAGAAAAATTTTTTAAAATTAAAAAAACCCAGCCTCAAACACTTTCAAAACCTGATGAAAAGATAAAAGGTTTGTTATGTACTTTCTAGGTCTGGCTCTAATGAAAAGCTTAATTTCTCCTGTTAGTCTTTTCAACTCTCTCTCTCTCTCTCTCTCTCTTTCTCTCTCTCTCTCTCTCTCTCTCTCTCTCTCTTTCTCTCTCTCTCTCTCTCTCTCTCTCTCTCCTCTCTCTCGCTCACTCATACACACACACACACTCCACTAGTATTTGCAAAATGTGTTACCATAGCTTAGGTGTACCCCATATCACCTACACATGAAGAAATCACTTCAAACAATCACACACACACACACACAAAGTGGAAACAAATTAAGGGCTCTCCAATACTGACTCATATTTTCTTAGCACCTTTAAACCTCATAGGTCTGAAAATACTCTATAGTCTACACTGTATCGTTGTTCCTAATCAGCCCGTACAAACACACAGCTGTCTGTATGCATCAGTTATGAAAGCAACAGTCCAACACTATACAAAGCTAAAATTCCTTGATGAGAACTGGAAAAATAAATATGACATGCGGAGTTCTATGTTACATTTACATTTCAATAAAATGCCCACTATTAACAACAGCAGGAGCATTAATCTAAGTTAAATGATCACTTGTTAGGAATCTCTCATCACAAAAAAACTGAATGATAAATATTAATTATATTTCATGTAAATGATAGCAAAAAAATATCTAAATGAACTTAGTATACCAACATCAAGCTGTTCACATTTTATATTAAATTTCTCCTACCAAGATGTGAGAAAAAACAAAATGATTCTTCTACAAATAACCAATTCTAGACAGAAAAGGAATATAGTGTCCAATATAAGTTTTTTTGTTTTTTTTTTTTGCTTTTTGGAGGGCAGTTGGGGTTAAGTGACTTGCCCAAGGTCACACAGCTAGTTTTTTGTGTTAAGTGTCTGAGGCCGGATTTGAACTCAGGTACTCCTGACTCCAGGGCTGGTGCTCTACTCACTGTGCCACCTAGCCGCCCCCAATATAGGTTTGAAATGAAGTAATTACTACAACAATCTGAATGGATACTAAACAGGTAGTTACAATATTGTGTGACATCCATAAGGATAAGCATCATTAGCAAACTAGTACTAGTTTGTAAAGCATCTTGCATGTGGGTGATATCTTTCTTCCAAATAATTTTTACAGTTCAAGTTTCCTTAACCTAATATCCATGTACCCTGGTCAATGTCCAGAGTATTCCTCCTCTTCCCCCCCCCCCCCATCAGATGGTATGTAGGATGGAAACCTTTAGAATCACTTACAAATCTCTCAACTCTAGCTGAGTGAGGGTGAGAGTGGGGGAATACTGACTGGTACTATAATGCAAGCAATATGGTAGGTTGTCTCTAGTTACAAGTTATTTAAACTAAAAGGTGCTTCCCCCCCTAAATAATTTTGACAGCTTAAAAAAAAATTCTTTGAAAGCATTGCATTTCTTCCAGTACACTAAACATCTGCCTGAAATAAGTACTGTAATCTGGAAGAAAAAGATAGGCTAAATCTAACTGTACTACATCAATCTTTCTTACAATGAGTTTTAAACAAAACAGAAATTCTCATGGTCAACAAAAAAGAAAACTAATAAAGTCAGTAGAATAAAAGTAAAATGTCATGGTTTGACATTTACCATGCCAAACCTACAAAAACAATTGCTTTGCAGTCTTTTCTTCAAATACTTTCCCTCATCTTTATTGAGAAGTAAGCACAAGCAGGACACACACACACACACACACACACTCAATTAGCTGAATGCCAAAGAACTATCAAAACATTCACAGCACTCACCTTAGGTTGGTTATATGCTGCTGTACTGGCTGATGTTGAAAATGGTCAGGCCACTGATGATGCAGGCAGAATGATGGAGAGGGTTGAAGACAGCAGGCAGTCTGATATACAGGTGAATGGTTTTGACAAAGAGATGCAGAATACTCTGAGTGTGGCTGCATGCAACACGAGGCCACAGGAGATGGTGCTGTGGGACCAGCTTGGGAATGGCACTCTTGGTGACTGCTATGGTTATTCAAAGAGTGATGGTATGGGCAAGGATGGCAGCATTGTGATAACATCTGGGGGTTTCTTTGGTTGTCTAAAGGCAGAAAAGAAGGTTTAATTGTGCCATTAACTTGGAGGCATCCATTTGGACTCACTTTTGTTCTGGGTGTTTCTTTGGATGGGTGCTGTTGGATTGCAATGTCTCCATCACAAGATGTAAGGGTACTGGAGTTGGACATAATGTCGCCATTGCTCAGAACCATGAAATCATTGTTTCCACTGCTCATAGCCATGCTCCAACTTCTTTGCTATGAAAGAAAACAAAGTAAAATGAGACCTTGTTCAGAAATACGTGTGCTGGAAAGATAGGTAAAAAATTAAATTCATTTAGAGACATAAAACAACAAATGTAATAGAAGCATTGATTCATTCAACAGAGATTGGCTGGGTGAGCTTTCTATGCAAGACACTGTGCTGGGTTCTGGAAAGATATAAAAATAAATTGAATATAGTCCTTACCTTCAAGGACCCTACAATCTAATTTAAAATAAGCAAAATTAATTGCCTGGGAAGACTACCATATTTTAAAATAGCAAGTACTGTAGAAATTAAAGACACTACAAAGCAGTAATAGAAAACAGATGTAAAGTTAAGCATAACTTGTTAACAAATTGTGCTACTGGCCTGACCAACACCATCAGCATTTCCTTGATGTAAACTATTTGATCTCCATGGTCATACTGCTCCCTCCTCAACTGCTCTTCTCTCATCTCTTCCTCCCTTCTCCTTATTCCTGATTTTAACTATACCTATCTCAGATGAGCATTTCTGAAATAACACCAAAAAAAAAGAGTGTTTTGTGGGTGAAGGGTAATTTTGCTGCATGTGCTCATCCTGGAATTAATCAATCATGAAGCATTTATTAATCTATAATAGGTCTAGGCACTATGATAGTTGCTGAAAGTCTTTGGGGTGTTTGTGGGCTTGGAAGGTTGGATATTTTAGGAAGCATCTTAAAGCTTGAGTCTGCTTCTAAGCCAATGAAGCCCTAAAAATAGAGTAAAGAAAAGAAATAATCAACATGTTAAGGCAAGTAATATAGCAAATGAACCACCAGGTGTAAAAGTCAGTGGTGGGATGGATTAAGAATAAATGTTTGATAGCTAAAAAACAGTATCTTTGGGGAAAAATTGAAGATTATTACTCTGAGAAAACAAAGAGGAGGCATGTGATGCTAGCATTAGTCAGCCACAAATCATTTTATTTATTTTCTAGGAGATATAAAATGCACAAAGTCTTATGGATATGAGAGAAAAAATAATCAGTATGCAGAATTCTTAAAAGTTTTATGTAAATTTGTTGTTTTTTTCAGCTCTACTATTGTCAGAATAAACAGCTCTAAACAGCTGACAAAATTCTTTAATCAATAAGTCACTGTAACATTAATTTGCAGCTGAAACTACAGTAAATAGGGGGGAAGTGGTGTTCTTTGTCTCCTCATCCAAATCTGAAGGCTAAAGAAAAAAATTAAACCCAGTTTAGAAGCAGTTTCACTGAATTTCTTCTGGTTGACAGAGATTCAACTTTGAGAATAAAACTTTCTGGACTCCCAAGCTTACAAATTGGAATTGAACTTTTCTTGACTTCATTTTAATCTGTGGGGGAAGACCTATGGGAAATGCTGAAAGATATTCCTTCTTTTCAGTTTGTGTCCATGATAATTTGAACAAATATGGATTTCCCATAGAGAAGATTTTATTTCAGACTTTACACATCTGTAGACAACATAATCCAAAAGCTTCTGAACACAGGATGCCGGCAAGCATGCTAGCAAATATGCTCCTGGAATAGGGTATTAAAACTCCGATATATAATATGGATACTTAGCAGAGGAGGACATATAATCACTGTATTAAAGTGTGAATTTTGTTTCAATACCTTGTTTTTTAAAGTTTTAACATTACCATAGTTTTCCCCAGTAACCTTCCCCTTCCCAGAGAATTGTCTCATCACAAACTATATTTTTTATTTAGAAAAAGAAAAGAAAAAGGGGGTGGAGGGGAAATCAACACAATAAATTAACACACAAAGTCCAAAAACATGGGCAATATACAACATTGCACATAGACCTCCTACTGCTGTCCATAGGCAGTGGGTTGGAATCATCATCTCATATCTCTTTTTTTCAAGTCACTCTTGTTCTTTATAATTCTGCAACATTCACTTTTGATTTTTGTATGTGTGTGGTTGTTCTTTCCATTTATATTGTTGTAGTTGTGTATAATTTTCTTTGTTCTGCTTACTTCAGCTCTGCATCAGTTCACATAGATCAGCAGTTCTCAACCTGTGGGTTGTGACCCCTTTGGGGGCCAAACGGGGTTGCCTAAGACCATTGGAAAACATATATTTCCCATTGTTTTAGGAACTGAGACACTGCTCCTCTATCCTTCTCCAGGCAGGGCCACCCATATGTAAATATGCCCACATACGAGTATTAAAGGGTTGCAGCATTAGGAAGGTTGAGAACCAATGACATAGATCTTTCCATGTTTCCACATTTTTCTGTATCCATCACATTCATAATTTTTTATAGCACAGTGATATTTCATTACATTCATGTACCAAAATTTGTTTAGTCATTCCATAATCAGTGGGTCCCTACTTTGTTTACAACTTTTTGCTATCACAAAAAAGTGCTGCCATAAATATTTTGATGTATGTGGAGGCTTTATTCTTATCATTGGATTCTTTAGGACGTAAGCCCAGTAATAGAATCTGAGGGACAAAAAACATAGGCATTTTAGTCACTTTATTTGCATTATTCCAAATCATTTTCCAAAATGGTTGTACTGGTTACAGTTTCCCCAACAATGTGTGCTTAGTGGCCCTATCTTCCCATAACTTCCAAAACTGACTATTCCCATCTTTTGCCATCTTTGCTAAATAGTGTGAGATGAAACACTATTGTTGTTTTGATTTGTATTTCCTTTACATTAGTGATTTGGAGTATTTTTTCATGTAGTTGTGAATACCTTGCAATTCTTTTGAGAACTGTTTATATCCTTTGACCATTTATTGTAATTAATAATAATAACATTTATATAGCACCTTAAGGTTTGAAAAGAGCTTCCTAATTTTATCTTTTTTTATCCTTCCAATAACCTTAAGAGATAGTTGCTATTATTATCTCTATTTTACAGATGAAGAAACTGAGGCAGACAGACATTAAAGTGATTTGTTTGGGATCATACAGGCTGGAAGTTTGAACAAGTCTTGATTCCAGGTTCAGTGCTCTATCAGCATGCCACTAAGTTGTCTCTCTTGGAGAAGGGTTATTGGGCATTAAACTCTGATACTGAATATGGACACTTGGCAGAAGAGTTCACAACATCATTGTATCAAAAGGTGTATTTAATACAATTCTGTTTGCTCTTCTGAAAGAGATCCTATACAAACTATAGCAACAACTATTGGGCATAATTTACACTGGTTTAGCTAAAGGTCTGATAATGCATTCCTCTAATTACCTCAGGTGGAATTCAACACTAATTAAGTGCCTCCTATATGCCTGGCACCTTCATGGGGCCCAAGACAAAAACCAAAAAAAGTCCCTGCTCTGAAGAAGCTTATATTCCACTGGGGGGAAATGGAATGAAAATGTATAGATAAGTAAATGCAAACTACATACCAAATAAATACAAAGTTTTCGGAGGTAGGTAGATTAATCAGGTCCTCATTTAGGATAACTTCCTTAATTGAACCTTGTGAAGGAAGCCAGGGATTCTGAAAGGCAGAGTTGAGGATGGATTGACAGCTAGCATTTATAGAGTACTTTATAGTTTGCCCACTGCTTTACAAATATGATCTCAACTGATTCTCATATACCAGTTGTTCCATGTTCAATTCTAACTGTTGCTTCTTGACCCACATACAGGTTTTCTCAGGAGATAGGTAAGATAATCTGGTATTCCTGCTTCTCTGAGGATTTGCCACATTTTGTTGATTCACACAGCCAAAGGCTTTAGTGTAGTTTATAAAGCAGAAGTAGATTTTTTTTTTAAACTCCCTTGCTTTCTCCACAGTCTAGTTTGCAGAATCTTAAGCATAATCTTGCTGGAGTGTGAAATGAGCAAAACTGTTTGGTAAATTAAACAATGACTTGCATTACTGTGGTTTTGATCAGTTTGCCCTGGATTCAAATAGATATCATTTTATCACTTTGGGGATTATACCTCAGTACTGCTTTTCTCATCCTTTTCTTGACTCCAAGAGTTTGAATTCAGTTTTTCCTTACTTCATGCCCAGTGGTCTTACTCAATGCTGGTAACAATTCAGTCAAACAATTTTAGAAACCGGTATTTACAAAGGGGTATAATAGTAACAGTGGAAATATATCATCTGCCCAAGGGTCAGGAGGATATGCTCCCACAAATGCACAGAGTTCAAGAGAAAGCAGGCTGAAACTTAGAGATCACATATAGCCAAGGGATAGTTCAGAGATATGAGCTGGATGGAAATCTTTTTTTCCTTTAGCAGAATACTCATGATTTTCCCCTTGAATTCCCTGTAGAGTTCTCAAGCTACCTTTCTTCAGTGGGTCTAGCTTGTTCACAAGTTAGAATACAGACAATGCTGTCTATTAGCCACTGCTGTTCCAGGGAACTGCGATGCCATACACGTGAAGTCTAAAATTTTCCAACCTTTCTGAAATTCACAGAGTAATAATCCTCTGGTCAAAAAAGAGGGGGAGAAGAGACAGAAGCTTTCTCCTCTCCTACCTCTTGAGCAATTCTTTCTCACAAGCTTGGTTGGAGCTGCTTTCACCTGAGTATGGACCACCACTGGAATGGTCAGGTTCAAACTAGTTCTTTGTTGTTGTTGTTTGTCCCATGCTCCACAAGATATGAATGAGTCTCTTCAGCCCATGGCAATATACTTGCTGTAGTATCACTTCATTCCATCCAATGACTCTCATTCCTTCTAAACATATCAAGAACTTTTCTCTACCTTCGACTGATTAGAGCAATAGAGTTGCTCTCACGTGATTAAGGTAGATACTTTAAGTGAGGGGAGGCAATTGATTAATTAAAGAAACCCACCAAAATGATAGAAAGTCATGGACTCATCACAACTTGGGTTATAGTCCTGTCTCCTACAAATACACCTTGGGCAAGTGTAGTTAGAAGAGTGCTGGCTTTAGCAGAGATGTGGAGCTCCCACCATAGTGTGTTTCTCCCAAGCTGTGCCTCTTACTATCTGTGTGACCTTAGGTCTCTTTTAGCTCTAAATATGATCTTTGCCAAAGCCAGCCCTTTTGGTTCCATTCCCTGGAATTATCCCACATGTCTACCCATATTACCTCCACTTCTCTCATTCCTCAACAATCTGTTGAGGAATTACAATCTGCCTCCTGAAATAATTACTCAACAGAAATCTTAATCTCCCACATGATCATTAATATCTTACAATCACTAAGTCCAAAGACCTCTTCTGAGCCCTTATCCTCTTGACCTACGCTGTTGATTGTACTGTCTTCTTGGAAAATCTCTCCTCTCTGGGTTTTCATTGCTTTCTCCTTCCTCTTACCAAAGTTGGTCAGTTTCCTCTGCTGGATAATCATCTATGGTCTGTTCCTTTACTATTGGTTAATCTTAGGTTCTGTCTATCCTAAGACATCTTTACTTTTCTCTCTATATCCTCTCATAGGGATCTTATTAGGTCCCAGAGGCTGTTACCATCACTTTGCAGGGGATTCCCTGATTCATATATCCAGCCCCAGTCTCTTTTCTGAGCTGTAATCCTGCCTCACTAACTGCCTATTGGATAAAGGCTGAAATGATGCAATTAAATATAAATATGGAATTTTGAGAATGTTAATAACAAAAGCAAGACAACATGTATTGGCTAAATGAGGACTTTTAACATGCTAATAAATACAAGGTAGATGTGAACTCTTTGCCATCCAAGTAGGCTGTTGGTGATAAGAAGAAAGGCAAACAAATTGGGACTTATAAAGAAGTTTGGGGCTTATGAGTAAAATAATGTAATGCTGGAGAGAACCCAGGATGAACTAATTGAGACTGCAGTGGTGAAGGTCAGTCAATCAAAAGGCATTAAAAGCAAGAAGAAAAGAAAGGCAGGCTCAGGGAATTTTTGTAGATAAAGTCCAGAACATTCAGCTGAGATTGGGGGTTCTGATGGCTTAAATAACAGCAATTATCATCTTCCAGAAAAACATTTAGAATCAGTTTGAGTATAGAATGAATTTGTATGAAAATTCCAAAGTGAGGGGCTAATGAGCCAGCCAGTTGAGTCGGAGCAAAGGTAGGGTTATGAGAAGAGAGTCAAGGGAGAGAGGGATGAGTGGAAAAAAGGAGCATATAAACTAAAGCAGTTAATGATGGAAACCTGTGCCAAAAACATGACATGCCTGTAATTGACATAATGTGCACACAATTTGCTTATTAGTTAAAAAAAATGTTTTGCTCTTTAAAATGGTTGACCACACATGCTATAACACAGTGAGCAGAAAAGAGGTATGCCAGAGAAAAGGGGTAAGGGGAGGCTATGAAATAATAACAACAACGCTAATAGCTAGCATGCATACAATGCTTTAAGGTTTGCAAAATGTTTTAAAATATTATCTCATTTAATGCTCATAACCTTTCCAGGTATATGCTGTTATTATCCATATTTTACAGATGAGAAAACTGAGGCAGACAGAGGTTAAGAGACTTGTCCAGGGTCACACAGCTAGTAAGTATACAAGGCCAGACCTGACAGAAGTCAGCAAATACTACCACTTTGCTATGTGTATAAAAGTAGATAGTTGGAAGGAATTTAAAATGAATTTGGAAAAGAAAATTAATAGCTTAAAAAAAATCTGTGTTGAAATAACTTGTTTTCCCCAGGGTAATAAGGTATATAACCTGCCAAAAGAAAGAGTTCTGGCTTGAAGTGTGATAACTCCCTAAAGCAAGTTATTTGAGTGAATTTCCTGTCTTTCATAAATATAATATGCCAATATCAATATATCAAAAATCAGCCAACTCAAATCTCAAATTTTACCTTTTCAGCTGACATTTTTATGTCCTAAGTGCTTTGACAGTTTTGGATTGAAAGGTTTCTGGTCAATAATTGTTTTGTAACTTATGTTTTGTATGATTATCAAGTAATCAGTCAGAATGAAGATAATAACACAGAAAGATGCTGCCTAATAACAACCAAAGAACTTACATATTACATTGTTTTTTTAATAACTCTCAGATGTGTATCATAATGTAACCATTTCAAACAGGATTTACCTGCTTTGGGAGCAATGATTAATCAGACTAATTCTGAATATTTTTAGTCAGAAAAATTAACTGCTCACTGAATATAATTAATATTTTGTCTGTACTACATGCCCAGTAGGGGAGAGTAAGATTCTCAGGGTTTCTGGCCAAAATAGAAATAACTGCTATTTTAACACTCACTCTGAGCCATCACAACCCAAAGAATGACCAAGTGAGGCCTGGGCTAGAACCTATTGTTGGCCAATAATTGAGAGCCAGAATGATTTGGCATGGTTTTTAAAAATTATAGAATAAATTAATAGGGAAGAGAAAAAAAAAATCTAGCCCATTAACCCCAAGATAACTCTGGCTCTCACTGATTGGCCAACAACAGGTCCCAGTCCAAGCCTCACTCGGTCATTCTTTGGGTTTTGATGGCTTAGAGTGAGTGCATATAGCAATTATTACTGTTTTGGTCAGAAACCCTGAGGGTCTTCCCCTTCCAGACTGATTTTTTTTTTTTTACTAGGTAAAGAAGTCTTTTTTTTTTTTTTCCTCATTTCTTACCTACCCTTAATCCCTGACTGGGCATTACCTCAGACAAGCTGAGATCTAGGAAAGGTCATAGTTTAAAAAGGCCACAGTCTCCCACTGCATCTAGGACCATCACCAGCCGTCCTTATCTATATCTTGCACTGGACCCAGACGGCGCCAAAGGAAAGAGTGAGGCTGGCGGCTTTACATAGACCTGCCTCACTTAAATCCAAGTCAAGACATCACCTTCTTGATGTCATTGGTTGTCTTTAAGAATGAAGGACAAATAACAACTATATGCCCCTTGAATGAAAGCAAGACCTCTTTTTCTCTTAATATATTTGCTACTTTCTATCAATTTGTGCTATATGATATTTTTAAATTAGAAAATGGGAGATAACAGAAATATACTCATCAAGAAAGGTTAGTATACCAGATAAGTACTTCCCTCTTCTCATACTGATTACTTATCTGCATATCCAGATACTGAATTCAGTCAATTCTCATCTTACAGATCCCAGACATGTCAGAGGCTTGGGTGATGGAACTTTCTTGAAATCAAAAGTAACTTGACATCATTTCACTATAATAACAACTGAGACAAAAACTGATGAGAAGAGCAACAAGGAACAATTCACTGGCATGGAAATGTGGAAGAAAAAGGCTAGACTTCCTAGGACTACATGGTTCAATGGCAATTGGCTCTTATTGCTCTGTGAGGGTCTCAAAAATGCTCTCAATAAATATCTTCCACTTGACAAATGAGGAAAAGATATATCACTGAGGCACTCAGGATCTAAACAATGATATCTCATGACTTCTCAACACACCTTAGCACATTATGACTGAATTACCAGAGCTTGACTAACCATGATTCTAAATGCTCTAAATTCTTGCTAATGATATTATCTTAACTTACAGGATAGCAAATGAAACTACTCAGCTTATAAAGTTCCCGGGGAACAGAATCCTGAAAGAAACCTCATGCAATTTCATGTGTCTTTGGGGTCGAAATTTAAACTATAGACAACAACATAAAAGATGCTAAGATACCACATATCAACATTGTAAGTAAAGTAATAGGGTTGGTTTGACAAGAACAATACAGAGAGAAGTGATTTTATTTATTCTGTGACATCATCAGCGCCATAAGAAGTCTCAGAGACAAAACAAAGAGACGGACACCTATAAAAGACTGAGTTGCCATTTCTGTCAGGTTAATAAAAGACCTGAAATTCCAGGTGGTAAAATGGAAAAACTAAGAGTAGATCAATGACAATTTCTTTGATCCAAATGACTAAATCTACTGCTGAAGAATATATATGGATCTGTACCCAAATGACCACAGCACTATTAAAAATGAAGGTATTGCTCAATGAATTAGATAGTTATTAAGAAGTAGCCTAGATTTGTCCATCTCACTCTCCATTTCTTTTATAAATTGCTTTTTTTCTTTATTAATAAGCATGTATTTTCTTTCCTTTTTCTCTCCACACCAATAAAAATGAAAAAAAAAAGATAAAACAAAACCCCTGTAACAATTTAAGTCAAGCAATACAAATTCCCATGCTGGCTATGTCCAAAAATGTTTCATTCTATATATTTAGTCTGTCATCTTTCTATCAAGAGGTGGGTAGTATTCTTCATCTACTCAGTCCTCTGGAATCATAGTTGGTCATTTCATTGACCAGAGTTCTTAAGTCTTTGGAAGCTTTTCATTTTTACCATATTATTGTTATGGTAAATTGTTCTACTGGTTCTACTTGCATAATTCTCCATTAATTCAGACAAGTTTCCCAGGTTTCTCTGATACTGTCCCCTCCCTAGTTTCTTTCTTTTTTCTTTTTGGAGGGGGGGAAGGCAGGGCAATTGGGGTTAAGTGACTTGCCCAAGGTCACATGGCTAGTTTTTGTGTTAAGTGTCTGAGGCCAGATTTGAACTCAGGTCTTCCTGACTCTAGGGCCGGTACTCTATTCATTGCGTCACCTAGCTGCCCCTCCCTCTCTCATTTCTTATAGCACTAATATTCTGTTAAATTCACATAGCATATTTGTTCAGCCTTTCCTAATGACTACCTTAGTTTCAGGTTTTTGCCAGCACAAAATGAGATGTTATAATTTTTCTTTTTGTACATATAAATCCTTTTCCTTTTTCTTTAATCTCTTTGGAGTGCAAGTCTAATAATGGTATTATTGGGTCAAAGGGTATGAGCACTTGAGTAATTTGTGAGGGGGGAAGTTCTAAATGCTTTCATAAATAGCTGGATAAATTCACAGCTCTCCTTGTACCTCTTATTTCAAGTCAAACTTAATATTAAATAGTAAGATAAATCTTATAGTTCAGAGCTGGACAAATCTGTCTGCCAGGTTGTTTTAGTAACACTATTCATAGGGTAGCAACAGATGACTCTAGCTGACATTAAAAGTTGTATTTTTTATTACTTCTTATAGAGTGGGATAATTACTTATTACTTCTTATAGAATGGGATGGTTAAAGTTGATAGATACAAAAAGAATATATTATGATTAATGTGATCGGAACATCAGGTTTATGCTGAGAGTTTTTAAAAATGCTATTCAAATTTCAGTTTCCTCCCATAGCACTTATAGCAAATTGTTCATATAAAATTTTGTCTGAAGACCCACATCAAAGATATCCTTAAAGATATACTATCCCTCATTACTGATCTTGAATTCTACATTTTCTAAGATAATGATTTTATAACGTTAATCTTTCTTCCAATATTGTTGTGTTGGATCTACTATTGTAGATCTCTTTACCTATCTATTTTCCTTTTAAAAATGGGCAAGACGAATAAGCTGAAATGGGGGGGGGGAGGGTCAGATCAATAACACATGGCCATCTCAGTGCCCCATGAGTTGGTCTTTTCTCTTCTGGCAGTACCTATAGATTTCCTGTGGCACAAGAAGCTGTTTCTTCCTCACAGATTACAAATTCCACCTCAGTGAAAGAGTTTCATTACTATTAAACAGCTTCACAGGTTCATTGGTCCTTTTCCATTCTTTTCTTCTGTGTTCCTTTCCTCCTGCCATAGTTGGGATTTCCCTCTGCTTCTTCAGATTCTTTCTTTTCAACTTTGTTTTCATTTTGAAGTACTTCTATTCTTTCAAGGATGCTTTACTATTTTTAATTTTTAAAAACATTATTTATTTATTTATTTTTAGTTTTCAACATTCACTTCCATAAAATTTTGAATTTAAAATTTTCTCCCCCTCCGTAAGATAGATACAATCTGATATAGGCTCTACTTACACATTCATATTAAACATATTTTCACATTTGTTGCAATATAAAGAAGAATAAGAACTAATGGGAGGAACCACAAGAAAGAAAAAATAAAACAAAACAACAAAAGAAAAGGGGAGAAAATAGTGTGCTTCCATCTGCATTCAGACTCCAAAGTTCTTTCTTTGGCTATGGATAGATGCTTCAGTCTTTCTGATAATCCAGAGAAACAGGAGGCATTTTCTAGTCCAGGGTCCTCTAGGTCCTCAAATGTGGCCCTTTGACTGAATCCAGACTTCATAGAACAAATCCCCTTAATAAAAGGATTTTTTCTGTGAAGTTTGGATTCAGCCAAAGGGTCATCCTTGAGGACCTAGATGATCATATGTGGTCTAGAACCCCTGTTCTAGGCTTTTCAGGATCTCTGCTAGTAGAGTGACCTTCTATTTTGTGTGATTCTATGAGTATGGGCAGAAACACAAACATACCACATTTGCCTTCCCTATTTGCAGAAGACTAAGGTCTGGGACTCCTGTAAATAAAGGGTAAGGTAACAACCTAATAGCTGCGCAGGGGCAGCCTCTGGTGGCAGGGCCTCCTCAGTGAGACTAACTTTAGTGACCTTGCCCTCCTATCATTATTGTTGTTTGTTGTTGCTGTTATTTTGATGGAAACTTTCTTGGCCTTTTCACCTGAAACTACTTGCCTGGGAGATTGATTGGGTGATTAACAAGTTTCTATCAAAACCTTAAAGCCTAGTACCGCCTCTCACCATGCTATCTCAAAAACATTTTCTAAAAAAAACAGAATTATGAAGAAATCCATAGTCTTCATTTCTTTCCCAGGCATCATGTGATCACAAATTTAGATCTGAAAGAGATCTTTCTATCCAAACCATTCATTTCATAGGGGAGGAACTAAGACCTAGAAAGATTCCATGACTAGTCCAAGATCACAAGTTATCTGACTCCAATGCAACATGGTTCCCAAAGTGGGTGATACCACCCCTGTAAAGGGGGGTGCTGGAACGATGCAGGGGTAGTAGTAGCCTCAGGTGCAATTGGGAGGCACTGAATAAAAATAAGGGGGTAGTGGAAGCATAAGGAAAGAAGAAAAGATAAGAAAAATTTGAAAAACCATCTGTACTCGTTTCTTCTGTTGTATAACAGAGGTAAAGTTGTAGTGATTACATCATTTTCCCAATAAACACACAAAATGCAAATTAAAATGATCTGTGGTCAAGTCTGCTTAACAGGTCTTAACAAGCAAGTGTTGGCAGAGAGCATGCTGAAAATTGTTAGGAAGTCCAGCATGCATTGGCAGGAATAAGTATGTGTAATGACTTAGTTACAATATGATATTATATTACATTTAATGTAATAAATGTAATATATGACAATATTGTTATTACATGACACAATACTGTGTTGTCAAAATTTCAATTCAGAAAACCCCCACAAATTTACAATAAATTATTCAATTTAAGGTGTGTCATTTAAAAATATATATGCTATATATTTTTAAATGACACAAATTTCAAAAAAAAGTTAAAGAGTTAAAGAAAGTATGTTATATTATAAATTCAATAGGATTTAGGGGCTATGCACACATTGTTCCATGAGAAAAACAACTTATTTATTGACCAACTATGGAAGCACAACCTATTTGCATATTGAGGGCACTCTCTTCCCCCAAAAGAAAAGAAATAAATGCTGAGAGAGAAAGGCTATATAAACCATGAATGATATTATTTCAATTAGAACTTGTGGCACCCTTTACTATTTTCCATACAATTTTCATGAAAATTTTTAATTTGATCTTAAAAATTGTTGAAGTGTTATGTAGTGATTTTTTTTGTTTGAGTTTGAAGTTCTGGAATTTTGCACTCAGTTATGCTAAATATCTTCCCTAAAGTATCCAAGGGTTCATATATTTTTCAAACCTCCTAGACTACAAAGGATTACCTAGTATCAAATTCAGTTCTGCTCTTCTCACTGGTTTTGCTCAAATGAAAACAAAGGAGCAATCATTCACCCAAAATAATTTTGGGTGAATCCAAAATAAGGACAGAATAAAACAAAGTTTTCTATTAAAAATCATTACATTTTTGTAAGAGTCTATTAAGAATGTGGAGGTAATGAGTTGTGAGATAAACTTTACTCACATTGATGCTGATGTCACAACAAAAGTTCTAGGGAATCATTAAAGGAAGTGTTATTATTATTATGTTCTGAAAATGTATTAGTTCCCTCTTTGCCTAAGGCCTCAGCAGGAATACAGCACAAATGTACATAAGCATGAATAGATAGATAAGAATAGCTCTAATCTTGATATAGCAACTAACCAACACCACTTTTTTGAATTTTCTACAAAGCCTTTAAAAATATTTGTTAAACAAATATCCATGAGACATTTTATATTCTAAATATCTTCAGTTTCTTAAAAAATATGGCCTTCATATATTTACATATATCTCTACATATAACAATATTTTTTTCTTTGGCCTAGACATGTAATTTCATTAATATAGGGAGCTCCTGCTCATTAACTTGTATCAGTACAGAGAAGCTTCTCCATAACTTCTATCTTAAGAGAGTAACCTAAGACACTTGCCCTTTGGTCATTCATTGAGTACAGCTATCCTACTGCTTCCTAACATCAAAACAGAATAGAAATTTTTTTTAAAAGAAGGTAAATGAGTTTATTTTATTCAAATGAATAGTTCAGAAGTAAACTAGTCTCAGAAAGATATTTTGATAACTTTTTCTGCAGTCATGACATTTAGCCACTGCAAATCTGACTACAATAGTAAAGTCAAAGTATGTAGACTATATGGCAATTAGGTAGGCTGCTGTGAATACATAATATATGTATTCATTTCATATTAGCAGCCGATAGTCATATATATACATGCATATATTCATACACACATATGTGTGTGTATATATTCACACATGATAGGTGGGTAGAAATGCCAGAATATAGAACATAAACTCTTAGAGGGAAGAGTTTCAAGGTAATATTACTAGTCTATGTACCAAAATCTCAATTTCCTCATTTTGTTTCCTTTTCCAAATCTAGAAAAACTGATAAGCAGAATGGCATGTAGGAGTCAGTTGAGGAGTTGTTAATTTTTTAGCGTAAGCATTTATAACCCAGAAATTGGCAAATACTAGAAATCGAGGCTTGGTTTATTTTTTGTTTGTGGCGCTTCCAAGAGGCTATAGCATGCAGCAACACCACAGTAAAAGCAATGGGCTAAAACAGGTTGAAGGTAAGTGACAGGCCTTTCATCTGTTAGTGAGTTGGGGGTGGGGTGGGGGTAATCTATCCTAAGCATATAAAGACTTCTCCCAGTGGAATAGGTGGATGAGAACAATTTATTCTAGTGGTCATGAAGGTGGCTAAAGCAGGTGTTGTAAATGGTCAGATATCCAAGAAACCATGGTCATCCACTGCATCCTTGGCCATCTATAGTCATCTTGATTTCTGCCTTGCTATTGGACTTTGATGACCCTGGAAGAGAGAGTGAGGTTGCAACTTCGTGCAATTCTACCTCACTTAAATCCACTTCACATACAAGTCAAGACATTACCTTGTGATGTCAATGGTCTTCCCTGAAAAGAAAGAACCAACAACAACAACGGACTTAAGAAAGTGATGAAGAAAACGTTATGTAGATTAAATTTTAAAGTGCATCTTTGGTACAGTTTTGTTTTTTTTTTTTTTTGGAAAGCCACACCTGGATAGGCAATTGCATCTTTTTCAAAATTAATTGAAACATCCCCTTTAAAAGGATTTTTCAAGGGTATTAACATTGCATAATAAGGAAATCAATGCAGTCTTGCTAATATGCTATTTTTTAAGTATCTCATTTAAAATTACCAGGCCATATGATTCTTTCTGCTTATCAATATTATACCAGGTAATGTACCTAACTAAAGTAAACAATAATATCCTGGGGAGGAAAAGCATATTACTGCAAGTGGGTCTTCTGCTTTCATTAGTATTCCTATACTTTCCAAGTCTGACTTCTGTCAAGTCAGCTATTTTTTTAATACCTAAGTCTCTGAGGACTCATGTTAATTTGTACAGCTGATGTAATGCATACCTTAAAAATATCTAATATAGCTACAACTCCAAATGAAAGGTAGAAATCCTTTCTTCTGTTGAGTGTTTTGAGTATGATTAATGAAATTAGAAACTACTAGTATACTTTGGAAGCCAGGTGGCACAGTGAATCAAGTGCCAGGCCTGGAGTCAGGAAGACTCCTATATCAGAGTCCAAATCTGGCCTCATACACTTAACCAGCTCTGTGTCCCTGGGCAAGTCACTTAACCCTGTGTGCCTCAGTTTTCTCATCTATAAAATGTGCTGGAGAAGGAAATAGCAAAGCACTCCAGTATCTCCACCAAGAAAACCTTAAATGGGGTCACAAAGTATCAGCCCAATTGAACAAGAACAACAGTATAATTTAAGTAGGCATCTAACTCTTTCGAAGATACTTATTTAAAGTCTCATATTGGCTTCTAAAAAGACCATTGTAAAAAAAAAAGTGCATGCCATTAAAAATGCAAGGTGTATGGGGAACAACCCATAATTTGTACAATTAATGCTGAATAGTTTACACTAAGCTAGCAGCTGCCACGTCGAGTGTTAAGCACTCCAGAAATGATGCCTGAAACAGGAAGGTTGCAGCATGTTATGAAGATCTTGGATTCGGTTCATCAAGTTGGATATGCATTTGAATTAACTTCACCTGTTTCTTTGGCTGCAAGTGAAAGAAGTTTCCTTAGCTTTAAAGTTGGAGGGATTGGGGGAGAGAGGAAAAAGGAAAGCTTTAACATAACATCATCTCAAAAAAGACCATGTGGCCAAATGTTTACAGTTTGACAAGAATGCAGACTTCATTTGCAGTGATATAGTGGAAATTTGGAAGAAGCTGTCACATAGTCTCAATTATTTATGAAAATTTTGAAGAGAGTTTAGGAAACAGCTAATCTGACTAATTAGTTTATTTAACCACTTATGAAAAATTATATCCCCAGCCTGTATTCAAGCCCCCTAATGAGATGTCTGAAAGCATTTCCATAAAAACATGTTCTCCCAAGTTCAGTACTAGAAAAAAAAATGAAATTTCTAATTGTATTTTAATACATCTTAAACCTTTTAATCCTAAAGTCACAAACAGCTTCCAGACACCCAGTCCATTATCTTCCTTCAGATCTCTGCCAAATAAAGGCCACTTGATGCTGTCTCAAAAGTGATAGTTCTCTCTCCAGGCCATAAATTTTCATCTGAAGCTATTTTGCTTAAGTTAGAATTTTTAAATGGGTAAATTTTACAGTTAAGTAACATGTCTGTCACCCTCTCTTCTCCAGGAGAAGCAGCAATATCACATTATTGGATTTCACTAATATAATTGAACAGATCACAAGCATACCCACCATTTCTACAGATTTGTAATACCTCAAACATCATGAAGACTCAATAATTAGTGACTCAAAGGAGAGAGTCCTGTGGGAGGAGAAGAGTGCAAATCAAATTAAGAAAATTCTATTCCCACATATTGGCAGGCAATCAATGGAATGTGAAGGAATTTTCTAAATGTCTTCTGTGAAGCCAAAAACTGAGATCAATCACCATAAAGCACTTAAAAACTGTTTGACTTTGGTGGTGGTATGTTGTTTTTAAATACTACATTAAGAATTATCTAGGCTTTTCCCACAAACTGCAAACATCAAATACCAACCACTTACTCCCTGCTGTTTCGTGAAGTTTTAGAAATAACAAATGAAATTTCACTAAAGCAACTCCCCTGATGGGCTATGCCCTGCTGCCCAAAGACCAGCAAATAAATCTTCAAGTGTATCACTTTTTTAAAAAGTCTATTGCATAGCTTGCGGAAAATGTAGGTGTTTGTAGGTAACCCAAGTAAGGCCATCCTTATTAATTTGACAGACATCTTCCTAAGAAGGTATCAAGTTTAAGAGGACTTAAAAAACAACTTTAAATTGTTTAACTCTTTCTACAAACTCAGAACAAATTTAATAAACTTTGTGTATCTCTTGCTTATGTATATCCTATCCTAATGCTCGTTCATTAGATGAACTTTATATTTGTTGTTTGTATGTGATTCTTATTGGCTCACAAAGCTGAACAAATTGTAATTTTTTCCAATTAATTAGGGGAATATTTTTTCATTCAACAAGTATTCTTAAATAAGTACCTGCTGTGTACCCAGCTAGTGAGGAGGTTTCTGGAATCTAAATATACAAGACAGAATAATAGTTTGACTAAAGTGATAATTTTAAAGAATAGAGATCAAGATTTTAGAACTAAAGAGATCTTTCTTTCTTCCTCTTGCCTTTCCTTAACCTCTACAGCAAATACAAGTTGTTTTTTTCCTCTTCCAAAAGGCTGACATGTTAAGAATCTGCTTTTGCCTTAGAGTCCATGACTTATTATTTCCTGCACCAGGCTCTGGTATAGGAGTTACACATTTCTGAGACCTGAACTTCCACATGGTCCTTGTGTCAGTCCTATAGCTCCCTCTCTGAGTTGGATCTCCATTAAAATTACTTCAGTGAAATTGTTACTACATTCAGTTTCCATAGCTAATAGCAGTGGAGAGAACCAAAAAACCTAGTAAATGGAACCAAAAGAAAATATGAGATCACTTTTGCATGAAAGGGATTTATCTGTTTCATACAAATTTCATGTAGGGCTTTTGAAGGTGTAATATTTTGAAAAAACTTGATTTGCATTAGATTACATTTTGGAATAAATATATTTGTTAAAAAGAATAATAATCACGGTGTTCTGTAGAAAATCAGCTAAATTTGTTACAGAGACATTTTCTGAGTGGCTCTAAATTCAGTTTCTATGGTGTGTTTATAACTGATTATATATTATATTTTTATGATGTAATTTATCATAACATTTTATATGCTATTTATAATAAATGCTAATACCTTGTTGTAACACCTCTGTAGTGAGTGATGTAGCTCTTCTTTTAGACCAAGGATCAGATATGTAAGACACATTTAAAAAACCCTGCCTTATTTTCATATTAACAATATTCTCATTTTAACAAATAGTTAACAAACATTTCAAAAATGAAAGGGTATGACTGAGTAAGCAGGATTTGGGGCCATTTAAGCAGCCTTAATACTTAAGCTTGAACTAAAAAATAAATAGGGGAAAAAGAAAGTCACTACATAAACCTTTTAAAAGTAGAAATAATTCAGTAGACTTAGGAGCATGGAAAGTGGCAAAATCCACTGCCTACAAGCAAAGCACTGTCATAACTTTAAAGCTTATTTACATAACTTAGTGACTTTCCATTGCCATTCATCAAAAGGAATTGAAGTTTTCATAATTACAAGTTCCATGATCTAAAATAATACTATGTGGGGGAAAAAAAAAGGGCAGGGGGAGAGATGCCTTTTATGTTGTTTCTTTCCACAACAATATTCTACATATTGTACTAAGAAGGATTTTCAAAAAACTGTAAAAGTGAGTCTAGGAATTGATCAGTATCACTGGGTCTTGCTAAAGGGGTTGTCAGACTGGTATGCAATAGGTTAATAAAAACAAAGCTTTAGTTTTTTGCATCAACCTTTATCAGTAGAATCTTTTTTTTACTTAAACCCTTACATACTTCTCTACTACTAGCCCAAGGGGGGAAAAAATCTCATATATTAACCCACTCTGAAAATTGCTCTGACACTTCAATTAACTATAGATTTTAAAAGTTTACATTGGTTTCATTTTTAAAATAAATACAAAAATTCATGAAAATTATTTTTCTTCTAATTCAAGGAATGATCTAGTCATGCTCTAGATAGTGTTGCCAAAACTACAACATAGGTAACATTTAATCATTTAAAAGAACTCATATACCAATCAATGTATATGGCCTATCGGAATGTACTTAATAGAATTTAGCTTGCTGTCTGAGCAGTTACCAGGAAAGTATCTGAACCATGATCTTTACACACTGAAAGATATATATGCCTCTGCATTTGTGTGTGTGTGTGTGTGTGTATAAAATTCACTACATATTTAACAAATATGGACACACAAATTAACTGCCCCTTCTCTAATTTTCCAGTTTTGTTTCTTTACTGAGTGGTAAAGAGAACGCTAACAAGGCAAAGTATAAAATAATTTTAGATTATATATTACTATGAGAATTGGCAAGGTGCTCTTATACTATCTTCAGGTCTATGAATACAGAACTTTCTTACCAGCCAAAAAATCTGCTTACATTACCTTCCAGCATAAGATTGTAATTCAAATAAACTCAACATGATTTAAATGCATTCATTCAAAGTTTACATTCATAAACGTGTGGGCTCCCGTAGTTTGAAATGCAGAATCACCATTGCAAGCACAAAGAACAAAGCTGGATGTTAAATTATTCTTACCAAAATAAAAAACACACGTGTTTAAAAACAAGAACAAACGTACTTACTACCTTTCAGCCTAATGAAGAAACTTCACTGGAGGATCTCTACAGGCTCGCTTCCCCAAGCTATCTGATTTGCAAATGACTGCAGAGGCAACTCCAGTAGCGGCAAGAGCAGCAGCCACACAACAGAAAGGAAAAGTTGGCTAGAGCTGCCCTTACAATGCCTGGAGACTAGGCTGAATGACAAGCACATGCAGATTGCCTTGAATTAGGCATGTTAGGGGGCTGGAACTTCCAGTGTTTGCTCTCCTATAGGACAGGAGAGTTTTTCTCCTACTTAACCCCTAGGGGCAAGGTCTTAATAATGGTAACAGCTGGCATACAGAGGGGCTTGATCCTAGCACAAGGTCAGCAAGTCAGGATATGAAGGTGACATGTAATTTCTAGCCTCTTCCTGCTTCTACAGGGAAGCTGCACAAAGTGCTGTTTTTAGTTATAACCTTCTTTGATCTTTTTGATTTAAAGTTGCTTAGCTGAGTAAAGCCACGTTAGATGACCTTATTCTTTGCTTGCTTAGACTGACTTTAAGTGTTACAGACTGGGTTTTCTGGGCACTTAAGGCACTATATTTACATCATATAAATCAGTTGCTTATTTCCATATTTCAGGGATACTTGTGTTACAAATAACTCATATTCATAATTTCAGGGTAGAGCATTTACAAAGTAAAATATGCTATTTTTAAAGGGGTACCTTAACTGTCTGTAAGAAGGAAGGTATTGGCAAACAAGTTATAATTGAATCCTTTCTAGAAAATAATGTTAAATTAATCTTCCATTGATCAATCTGCAAATTTAGGGCCTTGTTAATTCCAGAATTACTAAAAATCCTATAACCACAGCCTTTTTAAAGAATCCTTTAATAACCCCCAAACAACTGCTCTGAACTTAGAAGTGACATCAATAGCAAATGGGCAATAATTCAGATGCTCAAAAACACTAAGAAATGTAATCAGCTTAATAAAAATTACTGGGAAAATTAGATGGCTCTATGCAAAAAAACAGATTGGCTCTACATCTCACAGCATATAAACTTGAACTGAATCAGTATTTAAGCATTTTTTAAATTATTTTGGAAAACTGGAAGAAAAAATAATAATATATTTATTTGTCCCAGCTATAGAAGAGGAGCATTTTTATCAGTAGATGAAATCACTGGATACAAAATCAATTATTTTTATTTTATAAAAGCATATTTGCACAACAGAAAACAATGTCTTTAAAGTTAAAATAAAAAGAAAGATTGGGAACAATATTTGAAGTAAATATTCTAGAGATTGGCCTGCTACCAGTAAGGGGCAGATGCATATGTATAAAATGCACAATAATACACACTATGCAATAAAACAGTGATCAAATGAAATTCAGTCAATTTAAGGAAGATATACTAACTATTAATAACCCAATGAAATGATGCTGAAAACCAGAGAAACGTAAATCAAAAAAATTTAATATACCACTTTAAACCTATTAGAATTTCAAAAAAAAGATAAATTCCAAAGTTAGCAAAATTTTTGTAAAATAGCTGCTCTAATATAATGTTATTGGGAACGTGGATCAAGGCAAACATTTAAGGAATAATATGTAAATAAGACTCATAAAATATATCAGACCTTTTGACCAAGTGATTCCAATCCATAAAAATCTCTTAAAGGAAGAAAAGACTTTTCTGTACAAAAATATCCATAGCTACTCTAAAACTTTCCAAAAAGTTGGAAATAATTTATCAATTGGATAAACTATAACTGGAAAGATGGCTGATTAAGTACATTAATAAAATGGATATTATAGCACTGAAAAAGAGAAAAATATGAAACATAAGAAAATGCTTTTTAAAAAACTATACATGCTGTAACAGAGTTGAAAGCAACATTAAAAGAACTACTATATACCTTGACTACAACCCAATATTTTTTTAATGAAGAAAAGAAAAAGTTCAAGGACAAGGATAAAGTTTGAAGAATTTAGGTGAAATGTGGAAGGTGACATCAAAAATAAGCATTTTGCTTGATTGCTTCTTGGTTTTGTTAAATTTTTTTTGGTTTATGCTTGTTAAAAGCTAGGGGATTTGGGTAAGATTTTATACTTTGTTTAATGTGCATATTTGAGTTTTTGTTGACATTTTATAATAAAAATTAAATGTCATAATTTAGTTAAATTAGAAAATTTAACAAACAGCTGCTACTGACTGATGATATATGTCAAGTGCTCTGCAGACCTAAAAATTTTATATAAATGCTAGTTATTATTGTGATATTATGAAAATAATTTTGGTAGGCTTTTTTTTTAACTATCTGCAGAAAACAATGTGTAAGTACATATTTACCATGGTGGGGTCAGGGGGAACCACTCTAATTTCAGACTTTGAAGTCTTTAAAATATTACTGCAAGCACATGAAATTCCTAAGACAAAAGGTTTTAGTCCAAAGTCTGCCTCCAACATGCTATGTCATCTTGGGCAAGTAACCTTCCCCCCAACCCCACCTACACCCTTTCCCCTCTCTGAAAAATGAAAGGATTGACTTAATTATCTTCAAGCTGCCTTTGAGCTCTAAAACTTATCAAATACTGGATAGCTTCTCAGGTCCCTTCCAACACTGAGGCACCAGGATCTTCAAATTAAAATGAGGCTACTCATTCATCTTTGGTGACTTCTACAATACTCTGGTTTATAGTAAAGTTATTACTTCCATCCTTGCATATATGTTAACTTTACATACAAAGAAATGTAATCTGAATTTTTCTGAAGTTACAGCTTTCAAATCATTGGGAAAAAATTAAATCACTTAAAATAAATTCTAGAAATGAAATTCTAAAATCTACACCTCATATCATTTACACCACTAATTTAAACATTGCTTCAGATAACAAAAATAAATTATGATAGACTCTTGGTTACATATAAGAATTATACAGTTTAAAATATACTTTTGGTTTTTCTGTTACATTATACACTGCCATCTATAAATAACAAACCAGACTTCCAATCTTATTAATTTCTTATGTTTCTTCTCTTTTAAAACTCATAGACTAAATATCTTAGCTATTCTTCATATAATGCTATGGTCATACCTACTCTTTAACCTTCAAGAGTTATATTTTAAAAACTGTCAAATTTTTTTCAGGTCTTATTATCTATCTACCTTTTTTTTCTTTTGCTGTGGTAGTAGAACAAGAAATGCTATTACTGGAGAAGAAAAGCCTGGCTTTGAATCTTGATTTTACCATTAACTTGTCTTGTGACTTTGAACCAATCACTTCACTTGTCTTGGGTTGTTTCCTGAAAAATGCAGGGGCTGGACTGTGTAACTCCTAAGATCCCTTCCAAGAACAACACTGTATGATTATATGATCATTAAAGAGGTTGGAGAGAGGGTGATGCTAGAGCCTACTCTTTTGGTTAAATTTAACATACTGTATGTATCTTCTTTGCATGCTGTCTTCTCCTTTGACTATAAGTTCCTCAAGAGCAAAAACTATTTTTTGCTTTTCTTTATATCTCCAGCACTTAGTACAGTTCCTGACACATTGTAGGCACTTAATAAATGCTTGTTGCTAACTTACAAAGTATCATACTGAATAAACAAAAGTGAAGGAAGGGCTACATAACCAATCCTTTTATAGCTGATGGGTTTGATTCAAAATTACTTTCTACACTGTTATTAACAAAACATATATGTTATTAATTTTTAAGAAAATATCTGGTTATCTTGATTGTTGTTTTACTCAAGTGCTAAAAGATTTGTCAGTATCTATTTATTAATGACTGTGCTATTTCTCCTACATTACTGACCAAGTGAAGTTTTCATTTATTTGCAAATTAGAACCACAAATTTCAGGCAAAAAAAATTTCTGCATTAATGTTTCTGAAGAAAGCTTTTTCTAGGCTGCTTTAAAAAATATACGTAGGGAGTTTAAGGTCAATAGTTGCATATTGAAACACTTGAAATTCTGAAGCATACACATTTTCATAGCCTTTAACTATATTCTAAGCTTATAATTTAATAATAATAAGCTTTGAGTTTGACATATTTCAAAGTGATTAAAAAACTTATCTTTAGATAGCCACCAATCAGTTTCAAAATAAATGACCTGGTATGAACAACTTTTTTCAAGCAGTAATTATGAATTTAGTTTTCATGAATGGAATGTCAACATTAATGGATGAAAAGAAATCCATATTTCACTGGCCACATCTGGATTATTGCAGAAAAGCATTATGCACAAAATTCAAATGAAGATCCTAAAGAAAAAAATAGATACTAAGTTAAAGAATGAGGAAAAAATGAAAACCCTTTTCAAAAAGCACTATTTCTGCAAAAATCATATATATGTGTGTGTGTGTGTGTGTGTGTGTGTGTGTGTGTATTTTTTTTTAACCTGACAATTTAAGAACCAATTGCCTATACATTTGAGTGGAATTCTGGTTACAACACTTCTTTCTAGCCATTCAAAGTCATTATGCACATTAGCACATTGTGAAATCTAAGAACTAAACAGACCATACAAGCTGGGACACTGCATTTGGGAAGGCAATTCAAAAGGGAGTCAGAAAAACTCCAGAATCTGGCCAAATGTAATTGTGCTCCAAGTTCATTTTTAAGTGGAAGGAATAGATGTTGTTTGGGGGGAGGATTTAAAGTATGCAAGTGGGAGGTCAGCTAGTAAAATGCAAAACAGAACAAAAGCTCTGGTACTTGGAAATATCACTAGAAATACACAACACAGATAAAAGTCATGAGAATCCATAATGTTGACATCATCATACTACAAGACTAGGCCAAATACATACTGTTTCATGAAAGGTCATAAGTTAAAGGAAATTTCTGTTTTCTCTCATTCCAGTTTTAACTTGAAAACTCCAGATTCTATCGGTAAGTCCCATATCTGCTCCTATTACATTATATATATATATATATATATATATATATATATATTGCCAATTTTCATTTTGATCTAGAAGCCAAGAAACATATGTGCATGATTACTCTAAATCATGACAGCCAGTCCAGTTTGTTTATTGGGAGGAGAGAGAAGGGAGGAGGTGAGAAGGAAGAAAGAAGTAGGGAGAGAGGCTAAGTGTATGCGGCAAAAGAGAAAAATTAAAATGGGGAGGATAACTTAGAATTCTGTGAATTCTTCATAAAGCATTTCCTGCACTGCACAGCATGATTTGGAGTTTAGTGCCCTCTTTAGACTTATAGAATGTTAGCAATTAAAAGACCCTAAAGTTTATTTGTTCTAAACTAGATGATTAGAGATCACCTGGTCCAATCATTTTATAGTTTCAGAAATTAGGGTTCAGATAGGTGAGATGATTGATTCACAGTTAAAAAGGCATTGATTGACAGAGCCAAAATTCAAACACTCAATCCTCAGACTGCTCTTGCTGATGATGGTTATCCATTTAAACAAAATGATCTCTCATTTTCACAGCTTCCTCAGCTTCAGGGACCTTGATATCTACTCCTCCTTAGGATTTTCCTAGTGATCTACCTGCATATTCAGGTTTCCTCCATTTCCTAATAAATCATTCTTACTCAGAATATTTCTACTTCCGACCTTCCCTTTTCTGACCATAACTTCCTTCTTTTTGCTGCCCCTCCTACAAGCCTACTGAATCTGGCCTTTATACTGCATTTATGGGGATATCCAGTGCCACTTTCTCACCGTATTCTTACAGCCTTCTCTTTTGGTTTCATTTGCCTGCCTACACATTATGGACCCTGACATCAAAAATTTCAATGCTGTCTTTCCTAGTCCTCTGTCCTCTGATCTTTGCCCTGCTTAAAACCCTAAACTGGAGAAAGTTAAAATATTTTACTGACTGGGTTCACTACAATGCTATCTAATCTCAAGTGTAATGAGATTGCTCAACAATCATTTCACTCATCTCTTCTTAACTCCCTGTCTAATTCCCCCAAATAGCTGTATGATTAATGGGTGGGGTGGGGGGAAGGTACTGGTTACTGTTTAATAACAGGCTTTTGGGGGGGGGGGAACTACTTATAACAGACTTTAATGTTTAATCTGAATTTTTATTATTTTCTCCATTGCTTAAATTTATACAGCTAACAAAATAATAAATCAAGCTCTGATGTATAGCTCACACTGAAATTTTAACAATCATCTTCCTTGATCCAAAATGAACTGGCTCTAACATACCTCTTGTATCTTTGTGTCATGTTGGAGGGGTGGCTATGGACAGTTTTTTGTTGTTCTTGTTTTGAGATAATAGGAACACTGTCTTGATCTGTCTATATTTCCTTCATTGGAGGAAGGCAAAGTTATCAGGTTAGTGAAATGGAAGCTAGAACACCTAAAATCCAACAATTCAAACAAATGCCTTCCAGATTGGCTGAAAAGAAGCTCAAGCCAATGTGCTTAGGGTGACCAATCTCAAATCAGTGGGGGCTGAAAAGCCATTGTAACTACAGCTGTGAAACATTCCACAAGATTGATGGGCCATATGTCACAATTACTACCTCAGAGATGTAGCCTACGGTGTCTTTATGAAACTGACTATTCAGATTGCCCCTCCAGCCAGGAAAGCTGCTGGCCCTTATCACAGATATGCCTATATGGGATGACTGACTATCAGTTACAAGGACAGTAATAGCCACACAGCAGAAAAGCATCCAATTCAAAGAGCACACAACCTTAAATCAGTGGAGATTAGGGTTTGGGCAACACCTCTAACTCAATGTGACTTTGTACTGAGACTTACAGTGTAACTTTGGTCAAGTCACTTAATTTATGAGCCTTACTTTCCTTCTATGAAAATGGGGATAATAATAGTTATGATACATAGTTTAAACTGAAGTAAAACATTTTGTACACCTTAAAGTGGTTGAAATCTGTATGGAGCAGCTACTAATGTACTACAAGCTCATCTTGAACCTGCAACATGACATGGCAGATAAAAAATTAACATACCCCTAAGCTGCTTTAATTGAAGCATAATGCCCTAAAGGAGGGAAGTGATCATCCCATTGTACTTCACTTCCAATATTGTGTTCTCTTTTCAAAAATTCATTTTAGGGAGGACACAGACAAGTGAGTTCACATGCAAAGAAGGTCAACCAGAATTACAATGAGACATGAAAGCTATGTGAAACAAGGTTTAGTTGAAGGAACTGGGGAGATTGAGGCTATCAAAGAGAAGTTTTAGTGGTCATGACATTAATATTAAAGTATTTAAAGGACTGTCATATGGAAGGTCATTTTTTTTCAGTCCTAGAGAGCAAAACTCAGAGCTATGGGTCAGGTTGCAGAGATGCAGAATTCAGTTCAATTTAATGACAAATTTCCTAATGATTAGAGCTGTATAAAAATAGAAAGGACTTTCTCAATAGGTAAAGAATTCACTGGAAGCTAATGACCATTTAACAGGGATTCTGTATAACAGATTCCTTCTTAAGCCTGAGTTGAACTAGATAATTTCTGAGATTCCTTTTACCTCCCAGGTTCTGTAATCTGTATTATAGTTATTTCTGTACCTATGTTCTTTTAACCTATTTGTTTCATGAGGTCAGGTACCAAGTTTTACCTAAACTTTGTATGTCTCTACCTCCATGCCACCTCCCATACAAAGTGTACCATACACAGTAAGAACTTGATAAACATTTTTTTGGGGGCAAGGGGGAAGGCAAGGCAATTGGGGTTAAGTGACTTGCCTAAGGTCACACAGCTGGTAAGTGTGTGGACACTCTGAGGTAAAAATTGAACTCAGGTCCTCTTGACTCCAGGGCCAGTGTTTTATTCACTGTGCCACCTAATTTCTCCTCTTAATGAACATTTTTGTTGAGTTAAGCCTTCTCTATTTTATCCTAGTACCTAAAATGGAGTCAAATTCATAATGAACTCCTCACCTATAGCATATTAAGGCTTCAGTGACACCTTTGATAGGAGTTGTAATAAGAATACTTACACAAAAGGCAAGCTTAGTTGAATGAAGTTAAGGCAGCTGTTTGCCTAATTTGGTGCTGTTCCACAAGAGGAGAGACCCATCCCTGAAAGAATGCAACTTGAGTCCCTTGAGATCCTAAAATGACAGGGGGAAACACTAGGCATATTTATATGGCAATGGGAAAAGAAGAGTCTATGATGGGAGATAGGGAGTCAAAGTGCTGGGACCCTAGAGACATCAGCCTAGGGCCAGAGGGAGAGGGAACAGCTCTGCTACATGGTATAATAGTAATGAAATTGGAAGATACCTTTGTATTGGAAAAATTGACAGGTACTTAGCACCTAGTTTCAAATTAAGCCTCTGTTAAAGAAACAGAAGGTATGAACCCCTGTTGCTGACATGACAGGGAGAGGCTGAATAGGGAGGACCAATACTGTATATAAGGAAAAACCCCAGCTGGAAAAGTTAGAATTTCCAGCAAACTTGTGGTGGCAGAACTTCTTCTGAGGGCCAGCTGAAGCTACTGAGGAGCTGCTGAATCTAAAGGCCAGCTGGAACTGTAGAAGACTGAGGAAGCATGGCTGTGGTGTCAGTATTTTGTCTGTGGCTTTGTTAAGCCTGGACCTCCAAGGACAGAGACTGTGAAAGATTTAAGGTGGACTAGACACTGAGCTCTAGTGTGGGGCAGGAGCTGCATGGAGAGCTGGACAAGGGGCTAGGAGCTATCTGCTTTTGAACCCAGGTGACAGTTTGGTGAATCCAGGTAGGGGCTGGGACCATGAAAGGGGATCCAGGAAATCTGAGAGACTACCGCATGTCAAGCTGAAAGAAGACTTTACTTGGATACTGTGTACTGACTGAGAAGATTGTGATTTACTTGTGACCAAGGGTTGGATGGCCTGTGTATTTTCTGATGATTGAATAGTGAATGATGATTGAATAGTGACTGATTTGTAACTTAGTGTGCCCCCATGAATGGAGAACTTTGACTATTGTATTTTGTGACCCTTAAGTAAGGAAGCCTCCTTAAGGATGACTGAATGATTGAGTTGACTGAACGATTGAGTTACTAAGTGAATGACTGACTAAATGATTGTTACTTTGTTCAAAACTATGTGACCTCTGTGGTGAAAACTATGTGGCCATTTTAGTGATAAGTTGTTATGAATGCTGTATTTTGATTTTCTGTGATAAATTATAACATTGTGAATGCTGTACCTTGATTTTCTGTGAATGTTTTGCTCTGATTTTGTTACTGAATAAATAATAGTGTTCACTATACTGTACAATCAGAACCTTGAAAAGCTGTTCACAGCAGCAGTCCTATGGAAAGCTGCTTGTGCATGGCTTTACACATGGCATGGCCAATAGAGAGTTGGAAAGTATAAGGATATTTGGGAGAAACATGGATGAAGAGGAAAAGCTCTTTTGGATGTTGGTGCCCTAAGAAAAAGCTTTGATCTCCATTCCTAGTTGCAGCTCTGATCCTGTCTTTGTGAAATCACAAATGAATAGGTGTTTGCTATTAAAAATAACTACATAATTGACATTTATATAATCTAATCCATGCTTTCTTTTTTGGCAACTTCCCTAAAATAACTTTCCATATATCTCTAAATAGATCATTTCTATACCATTTTTATGAGGTAAACCATACTGAACGTCTCTCTGAAAATACTGTTTTAATAGGACAGGTTTTAATGTGAGAGAAATGGAGGAGTACAATAAAATATTATTAACTAAGACCCAAATAATTGAGAATTTGTGAGAAATGAAAGACTGATAAAAACTTTTGTAGCACATAAGAAGGAAAGAATTTGCTAAACCTAAGAATATAAGCAAGATTGCACAAAATATCCTACCTTAAAAATACTTTCCCAGAATGTTCAAAGTTCCTTTAATAGAAATGCATTTAAATCATCACTACCATCACCACCACCAAAAAACCTTATATTTATATAGCACTTTACCTTTAGAAATAATTTCCTCACAACAAGGGGGGGGGCAGCGGTGCTGGGGAGAAGACAGTACAAGTACTATTATTACCAATTTATAAATGAAGAAAGGAGGCACAGAAAGGTGAAACATTTGCCCAGGGCCAACATGTAGTAAGTGACAAAGGCAGGATGTGTTCAGACACTGGGTAGGACAGGATGACTTCTGAAGTTCTTTCAAATTCTGAAATTCTTTAATTCTATGAAAATCACAGTACTTGATTCCTTGAACACTGATAAAACTTTACTACAAGTATGTATGCTTCATTAGGTAAGATCAAATAACATAATTCAAGGAAACACTTTGAAAACCTTTAAAGACTATATGTCAGCTATTATTATTACTATAGGGAAGACATATTCCTGAAAAATTATATTTAAAGTATTATTTTTCCACTAACTTGAATAAAAAAATTAAAGCCTTGCCTCTAGAGTCACCAAATATCACTGTTACTATCTATGATAGTGGTAACAGTGACATGATTAAGGGAGCAAGGAAAAAGGTTCAAAATTCCATAAGTTAAATTTTATTGTGTGAAATTTGTTCCCTGACTCTCTGTATACTGAATTCATAAGTATCAGAGGATATCTGCAGTAGGGTCTTTCTTTGCCCTTCCCCATACCAGTAGAGGTCACACAAGCAGCCTCTTCTGGGGCTAAACCAATAAACAAAGCAAACAATCTAACTGGCATTTTTCTTGATAATAATATCAATGATCTAAAACTGGAAATTTAACATAATAGGGAGATCTGCATGGCAAAAACTTGAAAAATACTGGAATAATAGTTTGGAGGCTAATATAATCCTTCTCTCTGCTTAATTAGCAATAAAGCTTTTTTTTTCAACAGTAAAAACATTTTCTGTGATGAGACACTATCTTAGGAAATAAGATAGAAACCTGCATCAATATAGTCAATTAAATCTTTGCTTTGGTTGCTAAGTGGGGCACAAGGTGCTAGACCTGGAGTCAGGAAGAGCAGAGTTCAAATCTAGCCTCAGACATTGAATAGTTCTGTGACCTTGGGCAAGCCACTTAACTCTATTTGCCTCAATTTTCTCATCAGTAAAATGAGCTGGAGAAGGAAATGGCAGACCATTCCAGTATCTTTGCCAAGAAAACCCAAAAAGGGCCACAAAGAGTCTGACACTACCAAAAATGACTAAACAAAAATTTTTATCTTGATTTGGGTAAGAACTAGAAGTCCAGAGCATTTTTTTTTTTGCCAATTAAGAAAGACTTTACTGTTCAAAAATAAAATTTACTTAACCGAATCTCCTAACAATTATTAAGCACCTACAGTGCCCAGAGTTTTATGCTAAGGAGGAAATATTTTGATAAGGCACTGGGGTTACCAAAACCAAAATCTCCACTAAAGATAATTGCAAAAAGAAATATAAACCAGAGTGGATATTTTGAAATTAAAAAAAAAACAACCTCCAGTTTTGAGGGGGTAAAAGATACCCTGAAGGAAAAAAGATAGAGATTATGCAACACTGACAAAGACCAACAGATGTAAGCAAATTACAGAAACAAAGAAAATAGGGAGATTCACATCCTACTTGAAAAACAACCATAAAAAGCAATCTAAAATGGGAAAACTAAAATACTGGTTTAAATTCTTTTAATATCAAAATTTTCCCAAAGTAGCAAAGATAGAGCAATTCCCTCATCTCCCCTCCCCCAAAGTATAAGGAATTCATTGTATTTTCTGGGAGTAGGAGAGAAGGGGGAGGCAAAACACCTCACATTTTATAGTCTGGTATCAAAACAAATTGTCATATTTGAAATAACTCAAAATACTGGAGCCCTAAGAAAGGCTATCAAACATTTTCTTGCGATGTGCCATGATTTAGAAGCAGAGCTTAATACACCCATAGGCTCTGGAGCCCTTCCAAAGCCTCCTTTCAGTTTGCAGTACAAGATTTCAAAATAAGATATTGTACCTTCACTGTAAAATTTCCTGGCACTAAGTGAAACCCTTAACTGAAAGCCTCTCTGCTTTGACTCTAATGTCAATTAGAACCCTCTTTTTAACATCCCAGCAAATGTTATTTGAAATCACAGTAATTTACATGAATATTCAGAGATCACAGCTAATTAATTAAGATGCTTGATAGAAAAGCTACTCCTGTGTTTACCTCAGGACACATTATATTCACTGGCTTTCCTCATGCTATTATGTAATGATGACTTTACACCAAAGTGAAACTTAAGACAGTAATAATCTAGGCACTCACAGAGAAACGCCCTCCTGTCATCTTTTCAAAATCCTTAGATTGAGCCAAACTACATAACATCACTTTTCTTATATATGGAATAAAGTTCTAAGAAGGAGAGTAAAAAAAAGTACTAATCCAGTTTTATTTGTTTTATCTATTTCGTAATGTATGGTAATATTATCTTTGGCAAGATGAGGGATTTATGCTAGCCAAATTTTAAAAGTTTGAGATAAAAGACATTAAAGTTAAGTATTTCATGTGTGTGTGTGTGTGTGTGTGTATACACATACATATATGTCAGGAGTGGTCTTATGATATGCTGAAAACACATTCATTAGCCTGCTCTGCTTAAAGTTTAAACAGTTCAAAAATTATGGAACTCATGTTATGTCTGGTTTCAGAAATTTGTTTAGACGAAGCAAAATTCTCTCTGAAGTGGCTCAAAGAAAGCAAGAATAAAGCAATAATAACAACGGAAGAAAGCAGTGGGGTATTTATAAGAGACCATAAGGATTCAAGAAATAATTACATTAGACTCTTTCAGGCCTCTAAAAACTTTTAAAACTTCCTACAATTGCAGTTTTATTATTTTTATTTCATTACAAAGAATTCTTCTCAAGCATATACATTTGATATGTGCCTAGGTAAAATACTACTTTATATGTTGCATTTAGAATCATGGAAGGTAAACTGATATTTTCATCACATTTAAAGGATTCATGACATCAACCTCAGTAAATTCCACCTGGGAATAATGAGAGTAAAAATGGCCAGATCAAAAAAATGTGTTCCACATCTGGTACATAAAGACTAATATTCAGGTATACTCATCCCAGGAAATCTAGAGGCCAGGGTCCATCCTAAAGGGGGGGGAAAGAAAGAAGGAAGGAAGGAAGGAAGGAAGGAAGGAAGGAAGGAAGGAAGGAAGGAAGGAAGGAAGGAAGGAAGGAAGGAAGGAAGGAAGGAAGGAAAGAATAAAGAGAGGGAAAAGGAAGGAGAAAGGAAAAGGAAGGAAAGCGACAAATGTTGAGTATTCCCAAAAGACTTTCAGAGCAACAAAAAGTTTCCCAAATTTTAGTGAACAGAAAAAATTCCATGAAGAAAAGAGTCGTCATTCACTTTATCAAAAGAGGCCAAAAATGTGCTGAAAGATTACCATGAAAATGACCTTTGCTTTTAAAGAGAGGAAAAAATGATCACATCTATCAGTGAGTTGCTTACAACATCCAGCATTTAGACAATACTCTTTCAGCAAAAGACCTCAAAGAAATTCCTACTTTAGAGAGTAATGACTAAGTCATCTGCAAGATCTGAAACAAAGAAGTAGTGTTAAAACCATTTGATGGAAAAGTTAAAAAAAAAAAAAGGTTAACTACCATCAAATCCATGAGAAGCACAGAAAAACAATATTGGACTTCTGACTCTCAATTTTGGTTTTATTTTTTAAATTACAAGTGAATATATACAAGAGGAAAAATACATTTAAGGTGCAGGAAGAGAAAGAGAAATACATAAATTCCTTGTTTCATTCAAAGTTAGGCCATCTGTTTTATTCAGTCATTCAACAAGATTTTTCCTCCCTCCTCTTCTCTTATTGGTTTCAAATGCCCTGGGTCGATTACCAAAAATTCCTATCTATGCACTCCACTTAATATCTTCAAGTCACATCTACTTACACAGCACATTTCTGACACTAGCCTTTAATCATGTCTATAAGACATTATGCATTCTCCCCTTCCTATCTCTATGGGATATTAAGCAACACAGTATTCATTTTTCCCAATGCCAAACTGCTATCTTAGTAATACATATCCACACCCTGCTTGCTTTAGAAAAAGTAAAACCCAGTATCCAGGGATTAAGCTCAGAGTCTCTAGATAAAAGTAAACAAAACTGTCACTATGATTTTAAAATGATCTTCAATCTTGAATTGGATAGGAATGTGTCTTTTACTCGGATAGTAAAGATGGCCATATTTTCTTTCAACACCACCACCATCTTTCTTGTTGTTCAATTGGACAGTAGTAGCAATGAAGACAAATAGTATGTTGTTATGTTAATAATAACTGGTAATCATGTTGTGCATGTATAACCTATATCAAACTCCTTGCTGTTTTAGTTAAGGGAAAAGAGGGAGAAAGAAGGAGAGAATCTGCAACTTTTTTAATTTAAAAAAATTTTTTTATTAAAAAAAGAATGCTAAAAATTGTTTTAACATGTAATTGGAAAAAATAAAGTATTAATAACGGGTAATCCTGGAATCAGTGCATAGGATAGCAAAAGATATTCCCCACTCCCATCCAAAAAAACTATACTAACAAGAGCCATTGCGCCCATCATAACTACATCCTACTTTTCATCATGGAAAAGTAAAAGGACTAAATTGAATGCCACTTAATAGTTGTCATTATGATCATAACTCTTCCTTGCACCGTAAAACTTTAAGGGCAAAGATATTTAAGACCCCTTTTGGGAGGATATAGCTGGGTTTGTCATAATAAATTTTAGTAAACTGTATTTACACAATTCCTACATACAAATCCCTAAGCTACAGAATCTTTGTGAGAAGACAAGTAAAATAAGGTTTTGTGGGAAGGCTGAGGCCCTAGTACTCAAGATGCTTTCCCTCTTGAAGGAAACATGCCCTAGTTGGCCTAAAGAAAAACTGCAACTCAGATTCGTAACTGACATGCATACAATATCTCAAGAAAAAAATGCTCTTCTGAGGGCAGCTAGGTTGCACAGTGAATAGAGCACCAGCCCTAAAGTCAGGAAGACCTGGGTTCAAATCCGATTTCAGACACTTGACACTTAATTAGTTGTGTGACCTTTGGCAAGTCACTTAACCCCAATTGCCCTGCCTTTCCCCTAAAAAAAAAAATTTAAAAAAAGAAAAGAAAAATATTCTTCTGATCCCAACTTCAAAGCACAGAGGTGCTACACTTTTGGTATAATGAATTTTGAATAGCAACTTAATTTGTATATAGTAATATACTTACTCATACTGCTGTATTCCACTGTGTTTGAAAGCTCCATTGTGCTCACTACTCCTTACACTAAAACAAGTTTTAATAAAAATGTTCCCTTAAAAAAAAAAACTTAAATCCTAGTCCTTTTGATCTAAGCTAACTTCAAATAGAGGAACAGGGAATTTTATAACAACTCACAGTGACTTTAATGATTTCCACCAGATCACCTGGCATCACTGTAAGCCCAAACCCACTAGATTAGGGAATGCATCTAGCAACATTAGGTATACAAAGGAGATCAAAGTGTTTTTATTTAAAAGCTTAGCTTACACTCCCTTTGTCCCCCTTCCCCCAAAATATCCAACAGTCTTTAAAAGGAGAAATTTTACTCTAAGACCAGTGAACTGCTTAGGTTCAGAGTATAATATCTGAAATGGAAGTGTAATACTTTAAATGTCCATTTCCTACAAAAGTTACTATTTTATAAGCCAAAAAAAAAAAAGAATGTAAAGTATAGGTTTTCAGCAAAAATTATGATAATGATGTAATTTTGCTTTAATTACATTATATCTCAGTTCATTTGTACTCCTTTTCTCAGGAAAGCCTTCTAGATCACCGTAATTAGCCCAAAGATGGTGGTGTTCTCCTTCCTATTTTTCCTTCACCCCTCTAGAAAATATATCCACCCTATCTTTCTCTTATACTCATACTTGTACCAAAATTGTTTTTGACAGAAAATAATTCTACATAATAAAGAGAACTTATAATACTGCCTTTATTTAGTAGAGGTTTAACAATAGCCATGATAGAACAGGAGTCAATTTTACCACAGATGAATAAATATCATAAATTAGAACAAACATCCCATAACCACTTAGTTCAGTAGGTTCTACTGAATGATATTTATGTTTATGAGAGCATTATCTTAAAATCTTTGGGCAATACACCTCCCCTAAAAGTACCACATGGAAATTAATTCTGAAATCAATGTGATCTGTTGTTTAAAGAAGATGTGGTTAAGAAAGGAAGGAAAACTGCATGGAAAAAGATTTCATTGCTAAAGAACTAAATATAGCTGTTACACTTAAATGGGTATTAAATTGTAGATGATTTTAATATACAGGGAACTGATGTAACTTAATTTTTAAATTAAGCACCAAACTAAGCTCAATAAAGATCACACCACTGGGCAAAGAACTAGGTTTTCAGCTTTAAACAACAGGGATCTAATACTTGTCCTGTCAAACCCTACATTTTTATATGACATGAGAGTTCAGTGAAAGCTAATCATCATCATCATCCCAGAAAGATGTCTGTATTCATTAATTTGTATGACGACTTAATATTTCTGAGAAGAATTTGGTCTGGTTTTTTTTTTCATTTTTCTCTTGACCATTTTATATTTAAGGTTTCAAAGACCTGGCTAGCTCTAGGAAAAAGAAAAAAAAGAGTCCCACACTTCCCCTAACAAAAGAAATCCTTTAAATTTATGATAGGTTTTGATTTCAATAATTTTTATGGTCTACTTAAGCCATAAATCATATTCAAAAATTTTTTGTAAAACTTACAATGCATTTTTGTAGCATTTTTATTAGAAGAATAAAGCCATACATTCAAGTAAGTGTTAGATGAATTTAAGAATATATGCTTGATCTGCCTTCCCTGTGGATAGTAGATAGAGCACCATCTTGCATTTTTTTTACCACTATATTCTATGCCATTGTTGAAAGAATTTCCCTTTAGCTCTCATATTTTTTTAACTTGTATGTAACATTCTACAATGGTTAACCAGAATCTTCAAAGAGCAGTCACAGAGATGATCTAAAGTTCAAACAAAGTCCAAGAACATATTACTTTGCTATTTCAGGAGACCCTAAGTCCAAAGGGTCTATGGATCAGCTGAAGGTTTACAAAGGCTGGGTTCTTCCAGCAGTGAGAATGATGAGGGGAACTTAATCCAAAGGACAGGGGATGGAAGCAGTGAGGGGAAAAAAAAGGCTCAAGGAGGTTAATGAAGAAATGTTAGTGAATAGTAAAGTCACACACACACAGGGTTGGGTGGATGTCAGTAGTGAGGGGAAAATAAAGTAGACAAGAGGAAACAAAAGTAAACTGAGGACTTCATGATGGGCAACCAAGGAGAGGAAAGAAGGTGATAGCTCAATACCTCTGATGTAAAACCCAAATTGAAATCAATCACTATATGTCCACACATTGATTTAGAAAATCACAAATTCACATTATCCCTGTTTTATTATATTTTATTTATTTTGTTAAACATTTCCCAATTCCATTTTAATCTGCTTCCACTTGGTAGTTTTGCAAGCTGGTCTGCAGAGCCCAAATTTGATACCTCTGTTGTATACAAAGGAACAATATAGAGGTTTCCCAAATAAGCTTGGCATTTTGTACCTGTCATATAAGACCACGTCATCCAACTCTATAATTTGTAAGAAAAAAACTTTGGAAAAATCAAAATAGCATAAGGGAATTCTGTTAACTCTATCTGTAGACACAACTCTATCTATATACCTAGAGAAAAGAATGAGCCTAAGATTATCATGATACTCCCTTGAATTTTGGGGTTTTATAGATTTTCTACTTTAAAAACAAACAAATAAATAACCCTTTCTTCAAACACCAAATGTGGTGCTAAACACACAGGAACTCAATAAATGTTCAGAGCTTTCAAAAAGCTTTGATGATCAAATGAGATAATCAGATGAAATGGGAGAATAAGCATCTATATACTGCCTACTATATGCCTGGCATTGTGCTAAGTAATTTATAAATTTATCTCATTTGATCCTCACAAAAAGCCCTCATTTTACAGCTAAGGAAACTGAGGTAAATAGAAGTTAAGTGACTTGATCGGAGTCTCCTAGTTAGTAAGAATCTGAGGCATATTTGAATTCAAGTCCTTCTGACTGTAGTCCCAGTCTACAGAAAACAATCTCTAAGGAGTGGCTACGTGGCATTATGGATAGAGTACCAACCCTAGGGTCAGGTCAGAAGATCAAAGTTCAAATCTGGCCTCAGATACTTACTAGCTGAGTGACCCCGGGCAAGTCATTTAAACCCAAAATTTTAAAAAAGAAAACAATCTGTAAACTGTTATACTTTAAATACTAGCTAAAATTTATTCAGAGCTTTAATGTTTGCAAAGCAGTTTAGGCATATATCTCATATGATGGATGAAGGGAAATTGGGGGGGGCAGCAGGAACACTTATTGGCCTCAAAAGTCCCTTTTCTTTCTAAATCTATGAATCTACGTTACAATGTTGTTGTGAAGTAGGTGCTGTTAATATCTTTTTTTTTTTTTGCTTTTTGGAGGGCAGTTGGGGTTAAGTGACTTGCCCAAGGTCACACGGCTAGTTCTTTTGTGTTAAGTGTCTGAGGCTGGATTTGAACTCAGGTACTCCTGATTCCAGGGCCGGTGCTCTATTCACTGTGCCACCTAGCCACCCCAATATCTTTCTTTTTACAGATGGCTAAACTAAGAAGTTAAATGCCTTTCCTGGGATCACACAGCTAGTGTCTGAGATGGAAAACTAACTCAGGTCTTTCTAATTCCAAGTCCAACACTATTGATTATACCAGGTTGGACTCTTAATAAGAGGGATTTATTCTGAACGTCTAAAGCAGAGTTCAACAAAGCTCTTGTCTCTATGCATCAAAAACAATGTAGAACAAGCACTGTCACCACCAGACCCCACCCCTAGCTAGTTCTAGTCATCGTAACAATCTCCCAAGAGAGGCCAGATCTTCTTCTTCCCTTTCCCTTCCTCCTCAGTGAGCTGTCACACTAAATGACCTATGTTTCAGGAGAAGAGGGGTCAAGTTTTTGGCAACTCACTTTTGAATAGTTACTGATCCTTTTTGGGTGGGTGGGGGGGAGAACATTCAGCTTGTTTTTAATATTATTACAGCCCCAGATGTATTAAATTATTATTACCTAAAATATTCTTTAAAATCCAATTTAAATGCCAACTCCTATATGAAATCGCCCCTGGTCTCTTGCCTACTCAACACTTCCTTATATGGCCACCACCAATAGCCCTTACTGGTGAGGATCTTTCCCCTAAGATCTTAGACCACTTTGTTTTACAACGCTTTAACGTACTTAACATACAATGCTGTGCATTCCAATCATCTGTGCTATTGTTTTAGCTACTTACTACACCAGGAGTTCTAAACCTAGAGACAGGAAACTTTTTTTAAAAAAATTTTTGATGATCGAATTTCAATATAATTGGTTTCCTTCATAATCCTATGGATTTCATTTCTTGGCTAGGTTTCACCAGACTACCAAAGGGGTCCAAGACACAAAAATGGTTAACAATCCCTAGACTACATTGCAAGTTCCAAGATATGGATGATGTCTTGTCTAAACTTCACATATCCTCCAGTTTCCAGGACAGTACTATGAACACAGTGTAAGCTCAGCAAATGTTTGCTGGATTGAAAATACCTGAAGCCTCCTGGGCATGTGACACTCCTGATTCTTTCTTAACTTTTGAGTTGTTATTTTATGAAACTTAACCTTTTTAGCCAAGTGAAGGGAGGATAATGCCAAAGTTTAATTATCTAATTACCCTCAAGACAACAGAAAAACAAGGAAACAAACTTTGATTTAGGGGGAGATTTTCTTTGTAGTCACCTTTTTAAAATAATGAATTAATTGGAGCGTTGCTAGCTGTATTTAGCAAATGGATCATACTGTGCAGATTACAAAGTTAATAAGCACTGTCTTATTTGATCCTCACAATAATTCTCTGAGAAAAGCAGGGAAAGGATTCGTATCCAAGGGCTGGGTTTTTTTTTTTTAAGGTGATGCTCAATGAGGCTGCATGACTTGTCCATGGTTACAGGGCCAGTAAGCTGTCAATGCTGGACCAAAACCTAAGGCTTAGTTTTCCAGTCAATGCTCTTTCCACTATGCATCCTGACCTTTTACAGTACAGAACATTGCGTCCTTTTCCAAAAGCCTTACTGTTAAATGAGCTGCTATCCTAAGGATTAATTAGGTGACAAAGTGACAAACAAGTATCAACCAAGAGTTGAAGTAAAACATAGCTAGATCCTTTCAAACTGTCTATCTCCTCACCCAACAAAAATTGAGACTTAAAAGCAGTCTGGGACGATAGCAAGTACTTACTTGAAAATGAAAACACAGAAGTAAATGTCTCTTAAATTTTATGAGAAAAGCATATAACTCACTCATATCAACCCTAGTCTCTGACAAAAAAAATTTATTAGATCTTTCCTGAAAAAAAAAATGATCTAAAAACTATGCTTTTCCATTTCCCTTAATAGTCAGAGAACTTTCACCAGACTCCCACTGCTTACAGGATAAATCCAAATTCCTTGGCCAGCATACAAGGCTCTCTCATAATCTTGTCTCAGTTTATCTTTCTATCCTTATCCATCACTAGTCGCCAACACAAACTTCTACAGTATTCAAACTAATCTCTTCATTGCTCCCCAAACATGCTTTCTGTTAGAGCCTTTCACATAATTGGTGTTCAATAACTATTACCCAAGTAATACTTCGAATTAGCTGTGTGATAATAACAATGCAATTTACATAGTATTTTAGCTTCCAAAAATCCCTTTGCCTATATTGTTACAGTTAAGTCTTATAACAACCCTGTGAAATAAACACTACAGATATTATTATCATCATTTTACAGATGAGGAAACTAAGACTCTGAGAGGCTACAATACTTGTCCAAAAACACACAGCAAGCCTAGTATTCTGGCCATAATGACATAATGCTTCAAGTGGCCATAAGGATAATAATTTTGTTCCTCTTATTTACTCCCAATCACAAGAGGTCACAAGAGGTTCCAAAGACTTTCTGTTGCCTAGGCTCTCCAGAGAAGCAGCTCAAGTCAATGGAATTTGCCTTTAACCATACACCTGCTGGATCTTGGGGTCAACAGAACATGTTCCACATCAGCTCCAGAACTTCCTCTTCACCCAAGTGTACAAAACTGCCATGAAGTGCCTTCAAAACCATGTATCTTTAATACTACAGGACAGGGCACCTGCCCCTGTGCTGGGTGTCCATGCTTGATAATGCACACCCAACAGACTGTATCTCTGGCTTGCAGTACTCAATTTAAGTGCTTGCCAATTCAGTGCAATTGAACTCACTCCGACAAACGTGTATTGATCACCTGTGTTGTACACAAGCACAACTAGACACTGAGGATACAAAGAAAGAAGCAAAGAGCCAATATTTAATCTCTACTGAGACACAAACATATTCTATAGACCTGATACTTAGTGATTCAGAGTCTCAGACCTTTAGATCTACTAACCAATCGAACACCATCAGCCTCTGCTATTCCGCTTTCAATGTCTTCCCAAATAGGATGGGATCATACAAATGACCTCAACACCTCCAACTGTTCATTCCACTTACTACTTTTTCCATGGGCTGGGGAAATACAGAAATATCTCTTGGGTGCATCAACTCCAATTAGTTAAAAACAATAACAATGCTGAAATTGTAAATGTTGGGGGTCTCATTTATTTATTTTTAGTTTTCAACATTCACTTCCATAAGATTCATATCTCCCCTACCCCCATCCCAAGATGACAAGCATACTGATTACCCCTTCCCCTATTCTGCCCTCTCCTCTATCCCATCTATACCCCCTTTACCCCTTACTTTCTAATAGGGCAAGATGGATTTCTATACTCCAGTGCCTGTATATCTTATTTCCCACTTGTACGAAAAAACAATTTTTTAATCATTTGTTTTTAAAACTTTGGGTTCCAGATTCTGTCCCTTCTTTTCCCTTCACCCACCCCCACTGAGAAGACAAGCAGCAATTCAATATAAGTTATACATGTGTAGTTATGCAAAACATTTCCAAAGTAGTCATATTGTAAGACTAAGTATATTTCCCTCCATCCTATCCCACTCTACATTTATTCTACTTTCTCCTCTAACCCTGTCTCTTTTCAAAAGTGTTTGCTTCTGACTACCCTCCCCCAATCTGCCCTCCCTTCTATCATCCCCCCCTTTTATCCCCTCTTTTCTACTCTCTTGTAGGGCAAGATACTCAATTGGGTATATATGTTATTCCCTCCTTAAGCCAAATCCAATGAGAGTAAGGTTGACTCATTCCCTTTCACCTCCCTGCTCTTCCCCTCTATTCTAAAAGCTTTCTCTTGCCTCTTTTGTGTGAGAAAATTTACCCTATTCTATCTCTCCCTTTCTCCTTCTCCTAATATATTCCTCACTCACCTCTTAATTTTATTTTTTAGATATCATCCCTTGATATTCAACTCACCCTGTGTCCTCTACGTATATATATATATATATACACACACACATATGTACATATACATATGTATATTCCCTTCAATTATCATAACACTGAAAAGTCTCATGAGTTATAAATATCATCTTTCCATGTAGAAATGTGAACAATCCAACTTTAATAAGTTTCTTATGATTTTTCTTTCCTGTTTACCTTTTCATGCTTTTCTTGATTCTTGTATTTTAAAATCAAATTCAGCTCTGGTCTTTTCATCAAGAATGCTTGAAAATTCTCTCTCAATGAATGTCTATATTTTCCCCTGAAGTATTATACTCAATTTTGCTGGGTAGGTGATTCTTGGTTTTAATCCTAGCTCCTCTGACTTCTGGAATATCATATTCCAAGTCCTTCAAGAAGCTGCTAGGTTTTATGTTATTCTGATCGTGTTTCCACAAAACTGGAATTGTTTCCTCCTAAACCGCTTGTAATATTTTCTCCTTGACCTGAGAAGTAAATGTTTTTCCTTATTTTCTTCACCTATGAAGATTCTATCATCCTTATACTATGCCAGTCTAGCACTGAAAATCATTGGCTGCCTAGCAGTCAAACCAAGGCATCCTGAACTCATGGTATGATGTACTGATCCACCTTAGTTCTCATATTCAAAGTTCAATGGGCCACACTCATCAAACCTTCCAATCTTCAGTACTGTGACTGAGTGAGGCATAGGGGCTATGGATCTTCATAATGAATGATGTCAGTAACTAAACAGCTCCTTAAGGTCATCCTAAGAGTCTCTTTATCAGAGGAAGCAATTTTCAAAGACTGCTCTTGAAAAGGTTGAGTGAGGTAGATTAGGCACAACACACATCCCTCTCATATAATCACAGCATCCTTCCTCAGATTCCTCAGGCCTTGGAAATTCTCCAGTCAAACTTCACTGGATCCATCCCTAAATTCAAGAGTTCAGTACTTCCTTGGTATCCCTGGAAGTACTGTCCTCATTTTTCCTGCAGATTTTATAGTGGAGGCATTAATTATCAGAATACTTAGGTATCTATAGTTACCTTACTGTCTGCAAGACTACTAATAATCTGAATAAGCTAAAGTTGGTTCCAATCAATGCTACAACTTCAGATATGTTTCCTATAGTTTTTACTTTCTCACTGATACCCACAACTTTCCCTAGGGGACTTCAAATACACCCTGATGTAACCCCCAAATGGAGCCTATACTTCACTGCCCCAGCCTACTTTGTACACCATCTCCTTTCCTCTAGGATCCAATGAACCAATTTGACTAAGTAGTTTTCTAGAAGCAGGGGAGGGCAAAGATATTGCTGCAGTCCTGTGTACATGATATCATACAGTTTCCCCCAACCCCAAGGGCTTGAGTTAGTGTAATAGGGATCATAAGACTCTGTAGCAGTTTCTCCAACCTTAGAACAAAATTAGAGGCTCTCTCCCCATACTTGACAATGTTGGTAAGCAGAGAGGATCTTCATATAAGTGTCCTAGTCAAGGTAATGTCTCAATCATGTCCCCCTGAGAAGAGACTAATTGTTCATAGTGCCCTCCCCCCCCAGTTGTGTTGTTTGAATGACAGTTTGTCCCCACATCCTAAACCAATGCCTGTTATTGCTAATGGATCAGTTCCAGAGAGAAGGGTGTTAGCACTAGATCTCCATCTATTGGAGTGGTTCTCTCTCCTAATTTTAGCAGGACTTTTACATAATCCTTAGGCCATTCAGTTCTCAACATGAGCTTTAAATTCACCCATCAAATCCTAGTCCAGAAAGAGGGAAGATAGGGTGGGGAGCACAAGAATGAATACTTGGGGGCAGTTAATAACTAATTTCTAAATATTCCCCTTGTCATTTATCTACCTGGGGTTCTGGGAATGTCCCCACAATTTCAGGCAACTTAAACAGTAATTTTATCATCGTCCTGTATACTTTCCTTATTATTTTACATCCCCTTAAGAAGTCCAAAGAATAGTCAATCCGTAAACATTTTTTAAGTGCCTACTATGTGCAGGCACTTACTATGCCTACTACCTGCTATGTGCTGGGATACAAAGACAAGTAAAAAATAGTTCCTACTCTTGAGTTCATTATCTAATGGGGGAGACAACTTGTTAATAACTAAATGCAGACAATCTAGACACAGGATGAACTGGAAATAATCAGCAGAGGGAAGGCAATAGAATTAAAGAGGAATCAAGAAAGGTTTTTTGCAGAAGATAGGATTTTTGATGGGACTTTAGGGAAAATCAGGAAGTAAGAGATGAGAAGGAAGTGCATTTCGTGCATGGAGTATAGCCAGTGAAAATGACTGAAACTGGGAGATAAAGCTGTCTTGTTTAAGGAACAGCAAAGAGGCTAGTATCATTGGGCTAATGAGTCCTTAGGGGTTAGTGGGTGTATATGGTATAAGAAGACTAGAAAGGGAGCAGAGTAACTTTTGAAGAGCTTTGAACAACAAGCAGAGGATTTTATATTTGATCTTGGAAGTGACAGTGAGCCACTGGAGGTTATTGAATAAGAGGGTTGGGAGTAGGAGGGTGTGTGTGACATAGACAGACCTGTACTTTGGGAAGATCACTTCAGCAGGTGAGTGGAGAATGGACTAGATTTGGGAGAGATCTATGGGAGGCAGATCAAGGGCCTAGTTCCAACACTGAGCACCTGAACTAACCGCCCTAGTTGACAAGCATATAGCTCCATTTCAACACATAAAATTATATGAAATCAAATTTGTTTGGATCATTATAGTAGGGTAACTAAAGATATAAATTATTAACCAGCAAACTAGACCCATTAAATAAAAAACTGCTGCATCATAACCCCAAACTTTGATGTAGCCTACACTAAGCTGTCAATGATAGCGACTCAAGGCTACTATAATATAAGCAAATTATACTTCAGATCCACAATCCATCCTGGATCAACCTCCAAAATGTTATCTATATGCCACCTGGTACATTTCCTCACAGGCTTGGGCTTCTGTTGGTGTGGTTTAAATGCTCATCTTTATGTGAAATACAGATCTTCTACAGTTAATTAAAAACTAGATATTCAGTTACTGCTATTCTAACTGAAACCTTTTAGTAACATTTAATTTCTGTTTTGTTTCATTTGCTATCAATTCTCCCAAATGACGTATTTCAATTCCTATCTTTCCCATACAGTTCTTCTCTCTCTGTCTGTCTGTGTATGTGTGTCTCTCTCTGTCTCCCTCTATCTCTGTCTCTCTCTCTGTCTCTCTCACTCCCCCTCCCACCCATCTTTCCTCTCCCTCAGAAAACTGAGGAAAATAGTGCAATATCTTGGCTATCTTGAACAACCATCATCCACAGCTCTTACTTTACAACTCTTTGGAGACCAGAAGTTCTGCTGTGCTGCTGGATCACCTTCCTTTAGCTTGACCAGCAGTGGTTTACCTGTCAATCTATTTCAAGCTGGCTCCATGACTCAGGTTCCCTTGCTTTTAATTCTATATATCTCTGCTCAAATCTCCTTCTCAAACCCAGACATGCCTCCTGATACAATCATCCTGCACCATAAGCACAATCCCAGTGGAACTTAAATTCTGGGAAACTTCTACCAGAGCAGCTCAGGAAACACAGGAAATGCAGTCAGCTCCTCATCTTGGCCATGCTAGCTGTGTCTCAAAATAGCAGCATTGTCAAGGTTGTCATGTGTCTGTCAAAGTCACTTCAAAGGACTAATGGATAACAATTTATAAGAACCAAAGCATTTCACATTTAGCCAAAACCTTGAAATTTTTTCTCTACAATTTTCATTCTTTGAGATTAACCCAGAGGGTATACAAACCCTCAGAAAGGACATACTCTAAATCTTGAGATGGAGTTAGGAAATCACTCTATGAAACTGAAGGTAACAAGAAATGGAAGCGATTCACTATATGTAGAAATCATCCAGAATTACCCAACTTTTAAAAGATGATTTGTCAATATGTTGCAGATAATTTGGAATTATGTTAAGTATATGACTAAAATAGTCAAACCTATAAAAGACAGAAAGGTTTCGTATACCCCAAAATATTCATAGCAGCATTTTTTTTTGTAATAGAAAAGAATCAGTAACAAAGTAGATGCCCACTAATCAGGGAATGTCTAAAAACAGACTTTTACATGAACATAAATACTACACTATATGAAATGATAAATAGAAAGAGTTCTGAAACTCATAGGTATGTTTATGTGAAGTGAGCAGAACCAGAAAAAAAGATACACAATCAATCATTCAACAAATTTATATTAAGTGCTTACTGTATGCCAGGCACAAGCTTGGTGTTGATATACAAGTACTAACAATCTCAACTCACAAGAAGCTTACATTTTACTGGGGTGACAAGTTCCTGACTTCAGGCCCAGCACTCTATCCATTGTGTCACCTAACTGCCCTACGGTAAAGGAGAATAAATTATCAAGATACCACATTCAACTCAATTTGAATTTTTTATCTGTGCATATTTGGTTTCCTTCCCACAAAAATATAATCTCCCTGAGATTAGAAATAATTTTGCTATTGTCTCTAGATCCTCAGACATTGCCTTATAATTGAGGAAACCCTTGAAAAATATACATAGAATTAAGTTTAACTGAATCAAGCAAGGTTATAACCCAAAGATTCTCTTAAGCAAATCTTTCCATGGGCAGGTAAGTTACATTTCTTAGGTCAAATAAACTTCCTAGTGAATTGGTATGTAGCCATTCTACTTTTTTGAGTTTTAATCAAATTATATTTTTTCAATTATTTAAAATTTACCTTCCTTCTTCCCCTACATTCTCATGTTCCATGACCTCTAATTGAAAAAAAAAAGTAAAACAAAATCCTCATAATAAACGCATAAAGTCAAACAAAACACATTACTGCAATGGCCATGTCCAAAAATGTCTCAATTTGTACTCTAAGTCCATCACCTCTCTGCCAGGAGGTGGGCAGCATATTTAGTCATGAGTCCTCTGGAACTGGTTGGATAGTACATTGATCAGAGTTCTTAAGTCTTTCATCAAATTAATTTATTTTTTACAATATTGTTGTTACTGTATAAATTGTTCTCCTAGATGGACTTCATAATTACCTGGAGAGACTTATACAAATTGATGCTAAGTGAGAAGAGCAGAACCAGGAAAAATTTGTACACAGTCACAGATACATCATATGTGTGGCAACCAACCTTGATAAACTGGACTCTTCTCAGCAATGCACAGTTAAAAGACAACTCTACAAGTCTCAGAACAGAAGGAGATATCTACACTCAGAGAAAGGTCTAGAAAGACCAAAGTTTAAATAGAGACTGAAGCAATACATGCTATCATTCTTTTCCCATGTTTGGTTTTGCTTCCTTTTTTTTTCCCCCATTGTTCACCCCATTGGTTACAATGCTTCTATACAACCAGACTATTGTACAATGTGAAAGTGTTTGCAGATCCTATACATGATTGTACACCACTGGGGGGGGGGAGGGAGAAAATCTGAAACTCAAGTGATTCTGGAACTGAATCTTGTAAACTAAAAGTAAATAAACAAGTCAATAAATTAAAAATAAAATAAAATAAATTGTTCTAGTTCTGCTCACTTATTTTTCATGAGTTCACATACAACTTCACAGGTTTCTCTGAAACTATCCCTTTCACCACTTCTTACAGCACATTAATATTCTCTTACATTTGTGTGCCACAACTTCTTCAGCCATTCCCTTATACAAAGGCATACCCCCCAGTTAACAGTTTTTTGTCACTATAAAAAAAGATGACATAAATATTTTCATATATATGATGCTTTTTTTCTCTTTGGTCACTTTGAGGTACAGACTTAAGTCAAAGGGTATGCAAGTTAATTACTTTGAGGGCATAGTAATAAAATAAATAGTAATAAAATGCTTTCTAGAATGGCTAGACCAATTCTCAACACTGCCAGTCATGCATTAATGTACTTGTTTTCCTATGGCCCTTCCAGGATTTGTCATTTTCCCTTTTATAAAAACAAAATAGGCTTTCTAGCTTGTAAATAAACTTCTTGTGCTTGTTGATCTATTAACCAAGAACTTGATCAGGGTATATCATTCTACCAAAACCTGATCATCTTTGGACTAAGAAAATTGGTGGAATCACTTTAAGCTCAGGGATCTGGTCGTGATTTTTTCAAATTTAGAAACTTGATTTTCTTAGTTAGATCTTCATCCATTAGCTCTACCACCCTATAACATTATAATATATAGAATTTTTAAATATCGGTTTGAATATTTTGATATAACATGTCCCGAATGGATCACTAAAGTTCCATCTTAGTGACATCACTCAGATTTTCCTACCCTTTTAGAAGTAGTGTAGTATAGTTGAAAGAATACTTAGCTAACACATAATAAGCACTGGATAAATGCTTACTGATTGCTTGTAGTCAGAAAACCCAGTTAGAGAGGAAGTGATTTGATAAACTCTGAGGACCTTTCCATCTCCTGGAAATTCACTTAATTTTTTCATCCAGAAAATGTGAAAGAATGAAAAAAAGAATGGAAAAGTTACTTATTAAGTGATTACTATGTTCAAAGCACTGGGGATACAAATGGAAGAGCCAGTCAGTCCGTGTTTTCTAGGAATTCACATTCTAATGTGGGGAGAAGGGGAGGGAGACAATACATACAGGTCTGAGTTCTAAGTCTGATGGAAAGACCCTGTGGGAATGTATATTCTTTAATGTAATTTTCATTGATGAAACTAATACTCCTTTCTAATGTTGAACACAGACAAATAACATTACCTGCTTCAGTGGGACACAGATAATAAGATTACCTACTTCATGGGGACATTATAAAGAAAGTGCTTTGTAAACTTTAAACTGCTACTGCATTGTGAGCTATTATAATTTTCCTTCCTACTTGCAAGGGCACCACTCTAGCCCAGGCCCTCATCACCTTGCATAATCAGATGGTACTAAAAAGTCTTAGAATTCACATCATCTGGCTTTTCACATAGAGTGAGAATCCCTTTTCTGGTCTCTCATGTCACAATTAAAGGCTAGATTAGTCTATCTCCCTACTTCCAAGTTCTTCTTGTTCCATTCCATCCTTAGACATGGTCAACAGGAATGCCAACATTTACGTAGCTGCAGCCTCTGCTCAATCACCTCTTCCAAACACCAAAGCTCAATTACTCAGCCTAGCAACTGAGCTTTCTCATTAAATGGATTCCTCCCTACTTTTTCCAAACTTACTTACAAAGATTTTCCCATTGATCAGATCTCCCATTTTCAACCAAGGCAGTATTCCAACACACATCTTCCCTCTATATTACATGTTGATTCTCTCTCCTCTGAAACATTCTCCACTCTTTTGTCTGCCAACCTATTCCTTCCTGCTAAAAAAAACCATCATTAAAACCATGCTATTTTAATTACCATGTTTTGTGGTCCCTTACTACTTCCCTTGCTGTGGCTTCTTTAATATGTAAAAACAAATGAAAAACACATTGCATATCCACCAAGGACTTTGTTTTACTGAAATGGTGACAGATGCGCAATAATTTGGTCATACTGTCTCATTTGCTCCCTCATGAAATGAAATTTTTATTTTTGAGAGGACTAACTAGAAGATACATGCATGCTACATTGTCTTAAGTTTTTTTATACCACATATGACTGCATATATCTCAATATTAAACCCTCTCACGTAACAAAGAAAAACCTGTAAATAAAATCAACTGACAAACACTAACTGTTTAGACGATATTCTACAGTCACAGTCCTCAACCCCCAACTCTCTATCTAGAGTAGAGATTTTTAACTTTTTCGTACCGAGACTGGCTTCTCAGAATAATGTTTTTAACTGCACAAAATAAACATATAGAATTACAAAGGAAAATAATGAAATACAGATTACACACACACACACACACACACACACACACACACACACACACACACATTTATAAACCCTAAGTTAAGAATCCTTGATTAACAGGAAAGAAAGGTGTTTCATCATCTCTTTTTGAAGAATATGATTGGTCAATGCAGTTAATCTAAGTTTTGAGGTCTTATATAGTATTATTTTCATTTATATTACTGAAGTCATTGTGTATGTTATTCTCTTGGCTCTAGTTATTTCACTGTGAATAAATTTGTATATCTTCTCACATTTCTCTAAAATTCCTCAGATTCTTTGTTTCTTATAGAACAATAATGTTCCATTACATTTATATAACAGAATTTGTTCATCAATAGCCCAATATCAATTGAGTATCTATCCACTCTTTTCAGTTTTTTACTAGCACAAAAAAATGCTATTTTAAATATCCTATTTTACATAGGATCATTTTGTCTTTGACCTCCTTGGGGAGTATGTCCAACAATGAGATCACTGGGTCAAAGAATATAATTAATTAATGACCTTTTTCACATAATTTCAAATTACTTTGGAAGTAGTTAAATAATTCACAAGTCCAACAATGCCTGTGAAAAGCCATAACACTTCTAATAGTTGCCATAACATAACGCTTCTAATTTCTGTCATTATCATCTTCAACAATCAGTATGAGATAAAACTTCAGAATTATTTTAATTTGCATTTCTCTTATTAGTGATTTGGAGCATGTTTTATTTTGGTTATTAATATTTCACACTTCTTTTGAAAACTTTCTCATATCCTCTGGACTTTTTAATCTACTAGGAAATGGCAATTCTGCAAATTTCTTTTTTTTTTTTGGAGGGGGGAGGGCAGGGCAATTGGGGTTAAGTGACTTGCCCAAGGTCACACAGCTAGTAAATGTTAAGTGTCTAAGGCTAGATTTGAACTCAGGTCTTCCTGATCCCAGGGCCAGTGCTCTATTCATTGCGCCACCTAGCCACCTGCAAATTTCTTATATGTTTCAGATAACAGACTAAAACATTTGATGCAAAGATTTTACCCCCATTCAGTCTAGTTGCATTGATTTTATTTGTGTAAAATCTTTCAACTTTATATAATCAAAACTGCTTCTTGTGTCTAGTGGGCTCTACCTCCTGTTTGATTATGAATTCTTACCCTACAGAAATGAAACTTCTGTTGTCTAATTTTTAAATAATTATACTTATGATATAATTTTAATGATATTTACTTTAATGTTAAATAATTTATTCATTTGGAGCTTATTTTGCTATAGATGTACAATGCCTAGAAAGTTTTCAGTGTTTCTTCATTGCAAATGATATTATTTCTTTTATACATATATATGATACATATATTGCATAAATATATTATGTATACCTATATATGGATATGTTTATATAAATATACATACATAATATATTATAAAAGGTAACTTCTATGCAATACTTTTTAGATTTTTCAAAAAGATAATATATTTTTTCAAAAGTTTTTTCTGACTATTGATATAACACATTTTAGTTGTTTTTAAAATGAATTATGCTAATTATTCTAATACTGACCCATTCTTGTATCTGTGGTATAAATCCAAGTTGGTGATGCTGAAATGAATTATGTATGTTCTTGTATCAACATTAACTAGTGAAATTGAATCAATAGTTTTTCTTCTCTACTTTATTCTTCCCAGATTTGGGAATAAGGGTTTTATCTTATGAGAATAATATGGTACATTTTCTTTCATATGTTAGATTGAAAAGAAATGCTTATAATTCAAGCTGAGATTTAGTTCTCTAAGAAGAAGAAAAGTGCTAATGTTTAACTTTCTGAAGAACATCCATTCATTTTCATTTTCTGACCCTAATTTCTCTAAGTTGTAAAATAAGGAGTTTTAGCTAGATGATTTCTAATGTCACTTGCAGTTCTAAATTATCTGATATAATCTTTACATAGATAGAAATATAGGCAATTCCTACAAAATTTGAACTTGAAACTAACTACTTATAATCATCATTAAGAAAAATCCAAGGTTCGTTTTCTTATTTTTAAATTTGTCATTATTAAACCTTTTAAAAACAAGTTTCCATAAGCTAATACGCATGAATGAAGTCATGCACATTATCTAATATTAATAAGTCCATGGAGTAAATATAATTTACTAATGAAAAGGATGCTTTCACAGGCCAAATTAAATTAATGAATAATAATTGTACCAGAAGTATGACAAATGATTCTCTACAACTGCTATAAAATTTTATGTAAACTCTACTAAATATTAGGTATTTTATGCAATTAAAATATAATTTATAAATAAGAAATATTTTTGCAAAAAGTCTGTACTATTTCAGAAATAAGCTAACACATAATTACTATGAAGTTCATACATTAACATTTGAGGCTGATGTCTAGAATGATCCTATATATTATTTATATAGTCTGGGATTGAAAAGTAAAATTATTATTTAATTAGCTACTTCCAAGTCAAAGTTAACGGTTGTTTAGAAATCAGACTCATTACATGATTCCATAAATGCACACTGTACTGAGGTACATTACCATGCAGCTGTATAAACATATTTACTAGACACACATTCTTTTACCACAGGTGAACATTTTCCATTATAGGCATTACTACTATATGCATCCCCAATTGAACTGTTTTGAAAATTAGCAGAAAGTACAAAATATTTTCTAAGATTCAACTTTATTTTAAAAATAAAATTTACTCAACTGATCATTTTTCCTTTAAGTTTATTTTTTTAAATATCTTCATGTGAAAAACAGTACAATTAAGTTTGCAGTAAAAGTTGTTATTTGACTAGCATTTCTCATCAAACATGTAACTTTCTGAGACTAACCAGAGCTTTCTAGGATTTCTAGATCCATACCCAAAGAAATCTAAGAGGTATAATACTTATTTAAAATGTGGTCATTATTGTTGTTCCCTCATTTTTTGTGTCCAACTTCTCCTGACCCTATTTGGGGTTTTCTTGGCAAAGATAGTGGAGTGGTTTTCCACTTCTTCTCCAGCCCATTTTACAAATGAGGAAACGAAGGCAAACAGGGTTATGTGACTTGCCTAGGGTCGTACAGCCCTTAAGTGTCTGAGGCCAGATTTGAACTCAGGAAGCCGAGTTTTCCTGACTCTAGGTCCAGTTCAGTGCTCTAGCCATTGCACCAACTAACTAGACTAATGGAATCATGTCTCTGTCACAAGTAAAACCAGAGTTCCTACTTGATCCAAAAGTTTCTCTTTTCCTGAGATTGCACAAATTACTAAATTAAAATAAAATAATTTTTTTCCAAGTTAATATTCTAGGAATATCACGATGACTAAATATCAAATGCCATTTAACAAGCTGGCATATACTGCAAAAGTTCTGAACTGATTATTTTTCTACTGATCTGTCATGAAGGTAAGTGGTTGAAGAACAAAGTACCAATTTTTAAAAACAAAAACTTGGGAAGCAAACAAATATATCTTCTGTCCAGAAAATAGTTTCTACTTCAACTTGGGAGGTTGCTGGTTAATTTGGGTGGTTAAATAGAAGGGAGGAGGGAAAAGGAACTAATCTATGATTCTACAATCTGACACAAAGGCAAGTACTCTAATCCTTTCTGTTTTTTCAAGGGATTTCTAAAACTAATGCACATAAGAGTATTTTCCTTCTTTTGTCTAGCACTTATACCCCCACCTTTTCTGATTAGGAAAATGAAATCGGCAGACTACTTTTCTTCTGCACAAAAGGGCTCTGAGGAGTTTGAGTAAACGGACATTGCCACAGCTCATACAGAAGGTTTTATTTGATCTCAACAGTGCTGACACACTAATGAAGGTTGAAATATACAAGACAAAAGAAAATTGTATTTGAGCACAAATTTAATATTTATTCACGACACTGTCTTCTTTTGAGGGACTGCCCAAACACAGCTCTCCTAGTACAGGAGCCGATCTTTTCTGACTGGTTGCTAGCAAACAGATGGGAGCCTGAGAATTTCTCCTGTACTCAGATAAATCAAGAACTTGGGCTGCTAACCTTCAGTTACCTTTAGAAGGAGATGTCAAATTTCTCTGGGACTCTTTGATTTCACACAGTTTATAGATGAATCTCAAACTACCAGCTTTCTAAAAAGCAGGGACTCTGACATTTAAGCAACACCAACTCCTAAAATCAATGTACAATGTTGCTTTTTCACTCATCCAACAGAAAAGGAAATAGATGAACAATGGGAGCAATTTATTACACTAATATAATTCAATCCAAACCTACAAGGATTTAAGTGCCTATGAAGTTCAAGGTATCACATTAAACCTGGCAATATAAAAACAAAAGGATAAACAGTCTCCATAGAATATAACATTAAAAAATAAGAATTTCTGGAATACAAGTAGAAAATTGGATAGAGTGCCAGTCTTAGAGTCAGAAAGAATCTGAATCCCATTTCAAACACACTTACCAGTTATGTGACCCTTGGCAAGTCATTTACCCTCCCTCAAGTTCAATTTCCTCACTGATAAAATGGAATAATAGCAGTACTTTACTGCATAAGGTTAATATGAGGATAAAATGAGATAATACATATATATATATATATAAAGCATTTTGCAAACATTAAACTGACATACATTAGTTATGATGATGAGGATGAGAATGAGGATGATGACAATGATCTTTAGAGAAAAGAGATGTTATTGTTTGTCTTTCATTTTTGAAGAGGATCAAGGATATCATGGGGTGATATCTTGACCTCTATGTGAATTGGATTTAAATAGGCAGAGCTGTACAAAGTTGTCAGCCTCATCCTCTCTTCCAGAGTCATCAAAGCCCAGTGGCAAGACACAAGTCAGGATGACTGGTGATGGCGCAGGATACAGCAGATTACCTTGGCATCTTCGATGTCTGACCACGTTCTAAGCACTCTACAGCACCTGCTTCAGTCACCTTCATGGGCACTGGAACAAACTGTTCTTATCTGCCCATTCAATGGGGGAAAGTCCTCACATGCTTAGGGTAGTCAAAGCCCTAACTAACTGATGGGTTTGAGTCCCATTGGTCACCTTCAACCTGGTTTAGCCTGTCTGCTCAGAGAAGGTTTACTGCATTGTGGCTGCTGCACATGCTACAGCTTTTTGGATGCACAGGTGGGTGAACACCAAAGGTGGATAAGCAGTATTGAAAAGGGCTCAGCAAAGTACTCCTTGAACACCCCACATAACTCCAGGAAGAAAGAGCACTAAGGGGTAGTCAGGAAAGGCTTTCCATAGAAGACTGTGTGACTGAGTTGTCTTAAAAGAAAGCTAAGGAGTCTAAAGATAAGGACCTCGCCTCTTTACAACAAAAAATAAGGATACTCACCATGAGTTCCTTCTCTCTTACTCCTCATATCATATCAGTGTGGTATCATTCCCCACTATTTCTTTTCTTTCCTCCAATCTCTGATGGAGAAGGCCTTTCTTGCTAAGGTCAACCCTTCTATTTGCACCCTTGATCTCATCCCCTCCTGTCTTCTCCAGCAAATCACCCCCAATATCATCCTTACTCTTTCTCCCTGCTTGCTTTCTCCCTGCTGCCTAAAAAAACAAAAAACAAATAAAAGCCATGTCTCCTCAGCCTCAAAAAACCTCCATTTGGTCTCTTTCTACCAATCTGTGGGATTTTGAGCAGATTATTTATTTATCCTTTCTGGGCCTCGCTTTCCCCTTCTGTAATATGAATAGAGGTTTGTTAAGGTCTCTTCTAGCTCTAAATCTATGGAAGCTAGTTTAGGCATTTTTATCTGTAAGTATAAATCTAATTAGACAAAAAATTAAATATAGTACAGTAAACTTCACTGCTTGCTAAAAATTTCTGTATCACTTAATCTACCTTATAGATTGAAGACTATATAGAAGACAGGCAGAGAAAAGAGCACAGAGCCCAGTTTTGTAATTTAATTTCTGACATCTCAAAAAAGAAAAAAATATATCCTTCGTTAATTAAAAAATAACTATCTCTTGTTAATTATCTCCCTACTTTCAAGGATCCAAATGCAGCTATATATACCTAAAGAAAAGGAAGAGACCTTCCATTCCTCAAGTGAATTTCAACTGCCCTTCAAAGAGTTACCAAGAGGTAATAGTTCCATTTATTCCAATAAGAATGAACTTAACACAGAACTTTGTCTAGTCCTTTTTATTCATAATTTCTAAAAAGGCTACAAAATGAGAGCATCATTCCTTGAAGGTCCATCTCAATGTTCTCATTTTCTCAGTCTCTCCCCATACTCCCTGTGTGTTTGTCTCTCAGTCTCTCCTTTTCTATACATTCCTGTTTTTGTATATCTGTGACCTCCATTTTCCTGTTATTTCCCCTTTTACCTTTGCCCATCTTCCTTAACTAGTGCAATATAGAATTGAAGTTCACTTTTTATTATGTTATATTTATTGAATAGCATTTTTACTTCCTTGTTCTTTTAGGCAGTATGGTGAATTGAAAACACAGCCAGCCTTGGAGTCAGAAATGTTCAGTCTAAAAATCCCTCTCACATACATTCTAGAAGTGTGACTTTAGGAAAATCACTTAACTTCTCCCTGACACAGGCAAGTCTGTTAAGTCTTGCAAGGCAAGTAATGATCTGTATTAATGTGAACTTTCCCACTCTCCAATATATAGGTGGTCAAATGATATGAACAATTATTTTTCAAAACAAGAAATGCAAATTAACAATCATATGAAAGAATACCTCAAATCACTAAAAGTAAGAGAAATTCAAAGCAAAGCACCTATGAAGTTTTTACCTTACACCCAGTAAACTGGCAAAGATGATAAAAATTGGGAAGAATTAATGTTGATGGGATTACATAAAGGTAGGCATACTAATGCACTGTCGGTGGAACTATGGCTTTTCTGGAAAGAAATCTGTACAACCATTCTAGAAAGAAATTTGAAATTATGCAAATAAAGTAGCTAAAATGTCCTTAATCTTAGACCTAGAAGTTCTACTGCTAGGCATAAACCCTAGAAGGATGACAAAAAGTAAGGATCCAGGAATGCCAAAGTATTTATTAAAATATTTTTTGTAGCAGCAAAGAACTGGAAACAAAGTAGATGCCCATAGATGGGGGAATGGCTAAACAAATTTCTGTACATGAATGTATTAGAATATTACTGTGTTGGAGGAAAAAAATAATAAATAAAGAGAAGTATGGAAAAATGTAGCTGAACTAAAGAAAAATGAAGTAAATAAAATTAGGAAAACAATAGACATAATGACTTCAAAGATATAAATGGAAATGAAAAGGAATGATGAGAAATTATAAGAAAACAAACTTGGCCCCAAAGAAGATATAAAAAAGAACCCTTTTGTATAACTTTACAAGGGACAGGGATCTTTGCTAGTTTTGGAAATTGCATATAATATCAGATTCTTTTGATTAAAGATTTTTTCCCTCTTCATCCTCTTTTTTTTTAAGGCTTTGTTATAAATGATAGATCTCTGGAAAGGTCAAGAGAATGGCTAGGAGGAGAAAATGAGGCAATGTGAAAACAAAAGATTTCAATACAAATTTATATTTTTTTAATGGTATGACTTTTGTAGGGCAGGGAAGGGCAGGTTACTGTAGTCCCTCAGCCAAAGAAATCATAGTTCCTGTGAAAAAATTCTTAGGCTAAAAAGTAGATAAGAAGGACATTGCCTGCTGTTGTCATTAAAAAAAAAATCCACAACCAATTCTAAATTTAACTTTCTGTTAGTGACCGACCTCCCATAGAAAAATATTTCCCCACTTATACTCTGAGGAAAAGGTGAATTAACTTAAAGTGATGATAAGCAGTTAAAAGAAGATTCACTTAACAGTAGTGCAAAGGCAGAAAACCTTTAGGGAATCCAATCTGGATAATTATGTGTGACCTCTGTAACTCAGTCATAAATCCAATTAGAAATAATCTTCTGTTCTCTGTCCCAAGATACAGCAGCATATCAATTATTCAGAATCATGTGTGGCAGAATGAAGGACACAAGATTTTAAATGAGAGGTTTAAATTCAAATCCTGCTTTGTGACTTCCAGCCTAGGTGACTTTTAGCAAGTCACATTACTTTGAGAGTGTCTGTTTTCTAATCTATAAAATAAAGGTGCTAGACTTCACAATCCCCAAGGTCCTCCCCATCTCTAAATCCTATGAACCTATGACCATGAACAAGATACTTAACCTCTCTGAGCTTTTGTTTGCCCATCTGTAAAATAATATTCAGACTATCTCACTGGGTGGAGAGATTTTTAAAAAATAACAGCTATTATTATCTTACTATATATAGAAAAATCATGGCCAGAAATACTGATTGCTTCACAATGCATTCACACTCCTTCAAAAGTATAACAGGAATGCATTTTTTTCAAATTAAATTCGATTAAAGTGAAATAACAGTAATTATGTAGTGAAACTATATCAAGAATTTTGCTCTGCCTCTCTTCAGATAATGAGAATCATCCTAGACAATCACAAAACTAAGAGTGGGAAACCTTGATTTAATATTACTGGACATTTCGGGAGATAAATAATGAAAAAGATTAAGATTCTAATAGGTGTCATCTCCAAATCTATGTCCCATCTAACAAAATCCTTTAACACTTAACAAAGACTGAATTTAAAAAAAAATTTTAAATGAATAACAGTAGAGACCCTCTAATAACATTAACGAGAAAAATACAACCTACTGACTTAAAAAAAATAAAGAAATAGAATATGTATTTTGAGGAGGTCATGAGCTCTATTACAACTCATTTAAGTTTTTAAAACTATCCACATAATCTTTTGGAACTACCACAGTTAACCTAAAATTTCACAGTAAAATCTTAGAAGGCAAATCAGTATTAGGAAATAATGAAAATACTTCCACTATAGTTCATAATAGATCTCATATAATCACAATAGATTCGTATATAGTTCATAATAATTCATATAGTTCATAATAGATTTCATCAATCCAGGACTCACCTATTTGGCAGTCACACCTATCAGGACACAGCAAAGAACCTGAAAGTAAGCAAAAACCCATCTGAGCAGCCAAACATATGTCATAAAGTCCATATACTAAAAGCTTATACACTTTACTCATGGAATCACCCTTCAGGTTTTTGCTCAAAACCTGTTTATTCTTTATTTCCCACCCAAATTTAGCAAGCTCAGACATAATTCCCAAGTCCACAGCTAGTATAAAGCAGATTAAAAAGGTGGAAATTCCTTCAAGATACAAACCAAATAACGGAATTAAAATCATAGCAACATAAATCCTTGTTGCAAACAACTCTACAAATCCAGGCTCCAAGGACATCAATGTGTCACAATGTATTGAAATAATATGTACTGAAAGCGATGTTATTGTTGTTGTTGTTATTATTATTATTATTACTACTAACAGATCAATCAGGCTTATGATAACCTAAGCCATCAAAAAAGGTTAAATCATGATTAACAGAGTACACAGATAAGTAAACTACCCTCTATGGACTACAGCCAACCACCTGTTTGTGTCCAAGAGCTAAGCATGATTTTCCTCATTTTTAAATAAAATTTTACCATACTTAAAAATGTAAAAACCATTCTTAGTTCTCTGATATATAAGAGCAGTTATTAACAGGCTAGATTTGGCCTTGAACCAGTAGTGTCCTGACCCTGGTATACTTTGTTTAGGAATGAAGGAAAGTAGGGAAAATTCCAATGTCAAATTGGGAAATAATTTTTTAAAAAGTACTGAGGCCTAAAAGTGAAGCCCCTCAGATATCCAAAAACCTTTGCAATTTAGATGACTCATTACTAGAAATGTTAGATGGTATACTTAGAGAATCCTAGAGAATCAAGTAAAAAATTACTTGAAATAATAAACAAATTTGTAAAAGTTGCAGGAAATAAAATAAACCCACATAAATCATCAGCATTTCTATATAGTATTAACAAAGCCCAACAGCAAGAGATAAAAAGAGAAATTCCATTTAAAATTACTATAGACATTATAAAATATTTGGAAGTCTATCTGCCTAAACTAACTTGGGGACAATATGAACACAGTTACAAAATACTTCTCCTACAAATAGTCTGACCTAAATAATTAGAAAAATATCAGTTGCTCATGGGTTAGGCTGAGCTAATATAATAAAATGACAATTCTACCTAAATTAAATTACTTATTCAATGCCATACCAATCAAACTACTGAAAATTATTTTATAGAGCTAGAAAAACAATAACAAAATTCATCGAGAAGAACAAAAGGTCCAGAATTTCAAAGGAATTAATGAAAAGAAATGCAAGGGAAGGTGGCCTGGATATAGCAGATCTTAAATTGTATTATAAAGCAGCAATCATCAAAACCACTTGGTCCTGGCTAAGAAATAGTGTGGTGGATCAGTGGAATAGGTTAGGTATGTGAGACACAACAGTCAATGACTACAGTAGTCTACTATTTGATAAACCCAAAGACTCTAGCTTCTGGGATAAGAACTCATTATTTAACAAAAACTGCTGGGAAAACTGGAAAATAGTATGGCAGAAAGCAGGAATAGACCATCATCTTACATCCTATACCAAGATAAAGTGAAAATGGGCACATGATTTAGATATAGAAGCTGAAACTATAAGCAAACAGGAGAGCAAGGAATAGTTTACCTGTCATATCTATAGAGAAGAGAAGAATTTATGAACAAACAAGAAAGAACATTATGATATGCAAAATGGATGATTTGGATTACATTAAATTGAAGTCTTTTCAAAGTTTTTAAAACTATCCACATAATCTCCTTTTGGAACTACCACAGTTAATCTAAAATTTCACAGTAAAATCTTAGAAGACAAATCAGCACTAGGAAATAATGAAAATACTTCCACTATAATTCATAATAGTTCTCATATAATCATAATAGATTCATATATAGTTCATAATTATGTGGATAGTTTTAAAAACTTTGCAAGTCTTTGGAAGCATACTATTTGCTCTCTCAAAAACATGATTTTGTTTCTTCTTTCGCATGGTTCCTCCTATTTGTTCTAATTCTTCTTTACAGCATACTAATGTGAAAATGTTTAACATGAATTTTAAAAAAAGAATTAAATCTTGGTAGAATATTTGATAGTGCAGGATGTAGAGCATCTTCAATGTTTTTCAGAGTAGATCGATATTTTGATTTTATAATCATCAATGCTATGTTCAGAACCAAGGCTTCAATGAAGTCGTGAGATGCAACACATGGGCAAACTGCCAGAAACATCTCAGATTCATTACATGTTTGATTCTGAATTAAGTTTTGGTAGTTGCACATTCAGAAACCTTTTACTGCTACCAATTCTTTTTTTTTTTTTTTTTTTTGCAACACCCACATTTAGTTACTGGACCTCATATAGGGTCATAATCCAGCTTAAGAAGTGCTGTTAAGACCATACTTTTGGTAGGACACAGGACCAATTCTTTCTTTCATTTCTCTTATTTCCCTTTTTGTAATACAGCTCTTCCTTTGCCTTAAAAAGTGATGCTGCTATTATTTTAATGAATAGAATCCTTTTATACACAGTCAAATATCAGATTAGCAAGAACTAAATTATCTGGTTAGAAGTTTAAAGACTACCTGCTATAAACAGCCTGCAATTCTAGAATTATTTCACTGCTCATTAACACCTCCAACAGAAAATGTAATGAAATGGAACTGCAAAAGATCTGATAAATGATAGATGAAATTAAAACCATTGACCTAATTAAGATTTTGCATTATCCATATTTTGTCTCTATTATATGGGCACAGATAATCTAAACTGGATGTACAGGTATAGATATGATAACAGACCAGTTTTACATTTAAATAGAATCCAAAAGGAATGTTTTATTTTCTTTTTAAAAAATTAAACTATCTAGAATTTAAATTGTCACTAACCTAACAAGTTTATATAGCAGACCTTTTAATCTTTACTAAATGATGGGGCATAATTACCTGAGATTTTAAATAAAAACTTTTGAAGAGTGTTAAAAACAAGAGAATTAACATTTCCAGAGACTTATTAATACAAAAGCTTTGTTTAGTCTACTGAACCCAACACTAAATTTCCAAAGGTTCCTGCCAGATACTCGTACCTTAAAGCAGGGTAAAGTATTGACTCTTTGCAAAAAGCACATAATTTCACATTTTTATCTTGTTCTCTTGCTCAGCAGGAGAATCCAAGTTTAAAGGGTTTGTTTGTTGGTGGAATGGAGGAAGGGGAGATGATTTCAACAATATGGGGAATTCTCAGAGAGATGAAAATTTCACTTATTACTTCAGATCCAACAGATCAGATATACAGATCTATATCATCTGAGACCATCACCTAGGTCACTGAATGTTTAAATGGATCATATAACCAGGATATAGGAGAAGCAAGACTTAAATGTACACCTTCACAGGTCTTCCCAACTCCAAAGCTAGCATTCTCTTTGCTCTTCTACCCTTCTTCTCTTGGAGTCTGTGACCATAATTAAACTACATATTTCTTTAGTGCTTTCATACACTGGGACAAAGTCCAATACAATACGTTAACTCAGGCAAATATATTCTAATTGCTTCTTAAGCTACTGAAAACTTTTAAAACTCCTTTTAAAATTCTTCTCAGCATTAGATTTTGAAAAGTTTTCCATTCTGTTCTTTTTTTACCTTTTCTCTCCTATAATCAAGAAGAATCAAGAGCAGTTTATAAAAGTACTTACAAATATTTTCAGGGTATATATTTAATTTACTTTCATATTTTGTAAATGTGTGTATGTATCTTAAAGTGGTTCTAAAAACAATCAGAATATTTTTTAACACATGACCATAGTACTTATCAATAACAGTTTACCTAAAGCTAACTTTTTTTTTCCTTTGAGGCACTAAGAGGTTATTCTCCATGTACAAGTTTTCAGCCTTCTCTTAGAATCATAAGCCTTGTTACACTTTCAAATGAAAGATGCCAAACACAAGACTAAATTTATGAATTTGATGGAAAATAAACATATGGTCCAAGCTATTTCCAATCCATCAATCAACAGTATTTATTAAGCATGTACCATGTATGCTAGGCAACAGATCAAGCAATGAAGAAACAAAAATGAAACAGTCCCTATACTTGAAAAGCTTACATTCTAACAGATGAGAGGAAGAGAGAGAGAGAGAGAGAGAGAGAGAGAGAGAGAGAGAGAGAGAGAGAGAGAGAGAATACACATTACTTATACTAAACAAAAATAAGGTAAATTGTGAAAGGAGAGGAAAAGTGGAAAGGTTTCCTGGGGCACTTAAGTCTTAAAGGAAACCAGGGGATTCTAAGAGGCAGAGGTCAGCAGAGCAGGCATTCCAGGCATGGAAGAACAGGTAAAAAGTCAGGTAGATGGAAGAGGGGTGTAGGGATGCAGGTATGTGTGTGTGTGTGTGTGTGTGTGTGTGTGTGTGTGCATGTGTGTGTGTGTGTGTGTGTGTGCGTGTGTGTGTATGTGTGTGTGTGCATGTGTGTAACATTAAGTAACCAGCAAGACTATACTTCCAACTGCATAAAGGGGAATTACACATAAAGCTAGAATGGTAGAAAGGGGCCAAGTTATGATGAGATTAAGAAACATAAGAATTTATATATGACACTGGATGTTACAGTAAGTCACTGGAATTTACTATGTAGCAGTAAGGGTAAGGGGTGCATGTCATAGTTAGAAATTACATCTCAGAAAAATCATTTTGATGGTTGTGTGGAGAACAGATTCAGGTAAGGATAAGGATGAAGTACAGAGAGCCAAAAAGGAAATCATTGTAATAGTCTACTAGAAATCAAATTACAAGATTTGGCAACTGGATATCTGGGGATTCATAGAGTAAGTGTGAGGAGTGAAAAAATGTATTAAAGTTGCAAACCTGGGCTACTGGGATAATTGTAGTACCCTCAACTCTAATAAGTAAGTCTGTAGGAAAAGTGAGTTTGGAAGAAAAAATATAATGAATTATGTTTTCAACATGTTGAGTTTGAGATGCCTAGATATATGGATCCACATTATCATCTGCACTGAGATGATAGTAAGGAAAGAGAAGAAAGCTGAGTCCAAAGCCTGGGAAACATATCCAAAGTTTACGGGAATGACAAAGATGAATCCTTGAAAGAGTGGTCAGACAGGAAGGAAGAGCACCAGTAGAGAGCAGTGAAATGAAAATTTAGAATTATCCAGGGGGAGAAGATGTTTAACAACACCAAATGTTGAAGGGATCAAAAAAGATGAGATTAAGACGAGGTGATTATGAGATCACTGGCATTCAACTTTGAAGAAAGGAGTTTTAATTGAGTAGGTGAGATTGTAAACTAGAATGCAAAGAGTTGAGATGAGAATGATAGAAGTGGAGGCACCTAGTACTGATGGCTTTTTCAAGGAATTTGACTGAGGAAGGCAGAAGAAATATAGCTAAATAACAAAGATGACAGATCTAGCAAGAGTTTTAGTTTATTTAATTAAATGATAGGGGAAATCTGGATATGTTTATAGCAAGGAAGAAACAATGAAAAGGGAGAGATAGGGAGAGGGAGATGACTGTGGGACCAATTTGCTGGAACAGAGAATATTTGGGGAATATGTTGGAATAAGGCAGGAAATTACCTACCTCTTCCAAATTTCTCCACAAATAATTTAAATAATGTCTCAGTGAACTTTAGAGCTGCAGAAATAATTAAAAGTCAGGGTATAGCAACTGTCCAGAATAAGATAATTTAGAAGGATGTTAGGAAAGACCTGACCTCCCAGGGTGTGATGTGAAGTACAGCTACCTTAGGGCAGATACCACTGAATCAACAAACAACAAGCCCTGGGGGAAGCTGTGTCAGGCAGCAGCCTCAGCTTCAAGAACTTTTGCCCCATGGACAGTACTGCGGTGTCAGCTGATCAGGGTAAGTTTGTAGAGCCTTCCACTAATATTGCACATGGAACCCAGGTATACTGACCAGATATAGTCATGGACTGTGACTGTAGGCAAGGAGGGAGAACATATTGGTGAATAAAGTTGCAAAGGGGCAGGTGGCTATGGTCACTCATAGGACAGCGGAGTCCTTGGTTTCAGTTCCAAAGAACAGGGGTAAGCAGAAGCTTGCTGCCTCTGGAGGGACCACAAGGAGTAGGAGCATTTGTGGTGACAGTGTTGCTTTGGGGCCCTGGTCTTGGCTCAGGGGCAAAGAGAAATATGTGAGATCAGGCCCCCAGATAAAGCTCAGAAAAAAATAGCACAAAAAACCTGAAACATGAGATATTATCCCTCACAGCTAGGGAGTAGAGGCTGATTCTAACATAAAATGAGTAGTCAAGAAACAAGCCACTAAAAAAAAATGAGGAAGCAAAACAAAGAACCTGACCATAGGTATTAATATGGTGATAGAGAAGATCTGGATTTGAACTCAGAAGAAAACAATGAAGTCAAAACAGTTACTTCTAAAGCTCCAAAGAAAAAAAATGTAAAGTGGTTACAAGTCTAAAAAAAAAGTTCTTGGAAGAAGTTCAAAGGGACAAATAAGAGAGGTTGATGAAAAATAAAGAAAAAATGAGAATAATGCAAGAAAACCAAGAAAATTTAAAAAAGAAAGTCAACCAACTGGAAAAATGGATCCAAAAACTTATGGAGGAAAATAACTCCTTAAAAATTAGAATTGGAGGGGCAGCTAGGTGGCACAGTAAATGGAGCACTGGCCTTAGAGTCAAGAGAGACCTGAGTTCAAATTGACTTCAGACACTTGACACTTACTAGCTATGTGACCTTTGGCAAGTCACTTAACCCCAAATGCCTTACCTTCCCCCCTCCAAAAAAAAAAGTAGAATTGGGCAAAGAGAAGTTAATGACTTCATAAGAAACCAACAAATCATTTTTTAAAAATCAAAAGAATGAAAAAATAGAAGTGAATGTGAAATGTCTCATTACAAAAAAACTGATACAGAAAACAGATTGAGGAGAGACAATATAAAAATTATTCGACCACCTACAAATTAGGATAAAAAAGTCTAGACATTATACTTCAAGAAATTATTCAAGAAAATTGCTCTGAAGTTTTAGAACTAGAGGGCAAAGTAGAAATTGAAAAAAAAAATCCACCAATCACCACCCCAAAGTGATTCCAAGATGAAAAAGCACAGGAATATTGTAGCTAAGTTTTAATACTCTGAGGTCAAAAGAAAATATAATCAATTAGAAAGAAACAATTAACTATTCACTTCTTATATGAGAAAAAATTATCTATAACTCTTAAGAATGTTATCATTGCTGGGTATAGGGTGGGAGACACAGGAGCACTTCTCCAGTCTCTCTCTCTAGCAGGTCCATTCTTGATCTGGGGCAAAAAGGAAAACAGGAATGGAGACATAATGGAGGGTTTAAATAAGCTTATCTTATTCTTGTTTTCTCCAAGGGTTTGCTGATAATGGTAGCATGAACTCATACAGCATTCTCTAATTACTCTTCTCACTGGGCCCAGTGAGGATGTAGTAGGAGCTACAACTCCTACCATCCCCTAAGGCAGTGGTTCTCAATCTTCCTAATGTCATGATCCTTTAATACAGTTCCTCATGTTGTGGTGACCCCCAACCATAAAATTATTTTTGTTGCTACTTCATAACTGTAATTTTGCTACTATTATGAACTGTAATGTAAATATCTGATATGCAGGATGTATTTTCATTGTTATGAAATGAATATAACCCACGGGTTGAGAACCACTGCCCTAAGTCACAATGGGGGCCAGTCAAGACTAACATACACTAACAAATCCCCCCAAGTCTTGAGAGGGGCCAATCAAGGCATATACAACAGTCCAGCTTATGCATTCTGCCTAAGCCTCAACGGGGGCCAGATGAGGCAAGCAAACATGCATATTCCCCTTGTCCATTACTATCCCCCACTTACTGACCAGTAGTGCCTACTTGATTTATAGGGTAGCAGACAATGAAGGCAATTTGCCAGCAATAGCCTCACAAGTTTATATTATCTCATCATTCTATCTCACTGTGCAGTCGTTATATATTAAGTAGATATTTATAACTTCATGCACAAATGTTTATGCTATTTATCATTATATAATGCTGCACAAGCATGGTGGAGATGTTTACAAACCATAAGACTGGGAACTAGAGATAGTTATGGCCATGGATCCTAAGAAGTAGTATCTATGATGCTGGGAACTATTATCTAAAAAAGAATACCAAAATCTATCTTATTTACACTAGGGTAGTTAGAAAAAGCATATATAGATAGAAGGCTTGGAGTGGAGTTGAATATGATGGCATAATCCTTAAAAAAATAAAATTTGGTAGGGGGACTTAAAGGGGGGTAATTATCTCATACAAATGAGTCATGGATGGAAGAACTGTTACAGAAGAAAATGGAGGACTGGTAGTGCTAGAACCTTATTCTCATCAGAATGGGTCAAAGAAGGAATAACATATACATCTAAAAGGGTATAATATCTTCTTAACTTACAGAGAAATAGGAGGATAAAGGGACAGGGTAAGGGAGGGACTTTTAGAAGGGTGGATAGATTAAGAAATAGGAGAGTAAGGGTAAAAATAGGGGAGGGATACTTAGAAAGCATAGATTGCAGAAGCAGTGGTCAGAAATAAATTAGACTTCTAAAGAGGGATAGGGTAAAAAGAGAGGGAGAGAAGGATTAAACAGTGAGGAAAAGGAATGAAGGAGAAAATATTGGAGTTCAATATCAAGGGGCTGGGAGGAGGAGAGAAGATGAAAGAACTCTCAGTTAATGAATTCCATTTTCTCAGTAAAGTATAAGGAGTGGATTTCAGGGAAGAAGGTGGTGAGACATGCCCTGGCAGGCTTAAGGATAAAAATGAAAAAAGAATTGGAATAATTTTTGTGAAGAATAAGATAGAAAAGAATAAAAGGATTGTCTTGCTATAGTAGGGACCCTATTGAAGTTGTATAACATAAATTTGTAGTGTACCTAGTCAGCAAGGTGTGATTCAGCAGCAAATAAATAACAATAAGAATAGTAATAATAATAATAAAGTTATCATTTGTTATCATTTATATAGTGCTGTATAAATATTACCTCATTTTATCCACATAAACATTCTGAGAGATAATTACTATTACTATCCCCTTTTTACAAATTAAGGAAACTGAGGCAGACAGAAGGTAAGCGACTTGATTGGGGTAACACAACTAATACGTGTCAGATGCTGGTTTTAATTTAGGTCTTCATGACTCCAGGTCTAGTATTGTTCCTCTATGCCACCTAGATGCCTAAAAACTGAGAAAGTGGATGGTAGAAGTATTCTAGGGCTGGGATTTAGCAAGGGATGAATTACAAAAGAACAAAAGTCTGAGGGATTCAATAGTAGGGAACAATGTAGAGTTGAGTTGGTCAACTATAGAGTAGAGACTGAGAAGGGAAGAAAGAGAAGTCAGAATAAGGGTAACAAGTAGAAGAAACCCTAACGGGTAGAGGGCTTGGCAGCCAAGAGGAGGGCAGAGAGAATAGGTTTTAGAGGAATGAGGCATAGGAATGGATAGAAGATCATGTACAGATAAAGAAATGTCATACTTTTTCGAAAAATCAGTTTCATTATGAAAATTTCTACAACTGACATCTGTCTAAGAAGTTCACATTTGTTTTTCCAACATACCAAATAAACTCTCCTTTTCTTTAACAGGTATAATGTGTAACTTTCAAAGAGGGCTCATATGAACTTAAATCAGCATAATTTGGTGGTGGACCCAGTCAGCACAGTTGCAGGACTTTCCCCAGCTCGGTTCAACAGCAAATGAGTAGGAGCAGAGGAGGTAGGTAGTAGGAGTAATCCAGAGTTGAGGTTTGGCAAGTGATGAATATTGATAGGGCAAAGGACCAAGAAATTGGAGAGAGCAGAGGAGATTGGTGAGTTTAACAGACTGCCTAAGAAAGGGATTGAAATCGGGAAGGAAGGAGAGTGAAGCCAGAGCAGGGGTGTTGCCTGACAAAATACTGAGAGCTGGAAAGACTGCAGGTCATGGTGAGGTCAAAGAAGGAACAGAAACAGAAAAGCTAAGATTTAAATGGTATGAAAGTTGAATAATGGGTCTGTGATTGCAGCAAGCAAATGGCTGCTCTTTTCCCTGTCCTTTGGTGAAGGATGTGCTGCAGCAAGCATAAGGCTAGGATTCCCAGAATGAAGTGGGCTACAGGTATCTACTCCCCTCCTCCCCTCCACTGCAAAAAAAAAAGAGGCCAGAAATGCCTTTTTTTTTAATGCCAGAAATGTTAAGAGGCCAGGGGTTAGGGGGAAGGAGAGAGAGAGAGAAAGAGAGAGAGAGAGAGAGAGAGAGAGAGAGAGAGAGAGAGAGAGAGAGAGAGAGCGCGCAGCACTAATGCTAAGAAGTTTGGGGCAGCAAAGGCTACTACCTTCAGCAAGACATAGGACTTCTGAGCCAAACCAGGAAATAAGAGGATCAGGCTCCAACCAGAGTGAACAGGTGGAACCCTTGGCAGATGAGTACGTAGCACCAACATATGCTATGTAATATGCAGGATACCAGTGAATCATGGCTTCTAGATCTTTCCCAAGATTTGTTCTATTGGTGGCCTGAGCTTCCAGATTTTGAGACAGAATCATTATTGAGCAGAGGGTTAAGAAATGTCACTTATGTGGAGATGAAATACATTTTCTACTGCTTCACTAGGACAGAAGTCTAACCTATCTCTTATGTTCATTACTGTCCTGAGTAAATATTCTCTATTTACATATTGATTAGAAACTATGAACTGTTTTCAGGCACAGAATCTAAAACCCCTGGCTGGGAGAGAAAGTAAATAAAGCCAGATAATTTTCCCATAAAAAGTTTGAGAAGGGGCAAAAGTCATGATGTTGTTACTGATGCTTCCAAATATGAAACCAGAACATCTATCCTTATCCTATCAATATATGGATTATATCATTAAGCATTACAAAAGAAAATGTGGATTTCAATAACCTAAAATAGTATTTGTCCCAAATTGCAGACTTATATGTCATCTGGAGGGGAATTTAAATAACAAGATAATATTAATGCAGATTTAAATATTAGTACTAGTAACAAACAGCTGACATTTACATGTAGTTTGAAAGTGTATAACACACTTTATATACATTATCTAATCTTAGTATCTCAACAGGTGAGATGAGTGGTACAGTGGATAGAGTGGCAGGCTTGGAATCAGGAGGACTCATCTTCATAAGTTCAAATGTGGCCTCAGACACTTACTAGCTAAGTGACCCTGTGCAGGTCACTTCACCCTGTTTGCCTCAGTTCCTCATCTGTAAAATGTGCTGGAGAAAGAGATGGCAACTCACTCCAGTATCTCTGCCAAGAAAACCACAAATGGGGACAGAAAGAGCTAGATGCAACTGAACTACAAATATCTCAACAATTCAGTGAGGTAGGTGTTATATTCATTTCACAGACGAAGAAATTGAGATATACACAAGTCTTAAGTAATGCTTATTGACACAGATGTTCATGGATATGAATCATAAGGATAATCAGTGCAGTATAGTGACTAGATAGCAGGCCTTAAAGCCAAGGATATCTGGGTTCAAGGCCTGTCTTTGACACATAAAGACCTGTGGAAGTCACTTCCTGTTTCAGTGCTCTAGGCAACTCTTTTAAGAGAAGGAAGAAAGGAAGGAAAGACTACTTTGGAACCTAATCTTTCCACCACCTTGAAAGGCACATTTCTGAAATAAGCTTGAGATTTGCTAACAAAATTGGATTGCTTCCACCAAAAAATGTAATTTATATTCTTGTGTTTTAGAGCTCCTTTAAATGCTAAGATAAGCTATTATCTCAGAGAAAATGACCAGGTTTTTAAAAATAACAGGGTTTAATAAGAGGGCTTATGTTTTTCCTCAAAGAATATAGCTAGTGAATATCAAATGTCAGCAGCTGGTCTGCAAGATATCAAGACAAAAAGATATCAAAACAAAGAGGACGGTACAAATGCACTACTGATGGTGAAGGCTAGTGGGTTTAAGATCTAAATGGAAAATGTGTTCTGATGTTCCATACTTCATGCGGTATACTTCTTAAAATACTGATCCAAAATGCTTCTTCTTGTGTTTTTATCATGTTCTAAAATCCCAAACCCTCCAATTTCAAAGACAGAGAAATTAAATATATTGAAAGGACAGTGGAGTTTTTGACCACAAAAATATTCTGGAAGTTTACATGAGAGATGCTTTTCAAAAAAAGTCTTTCCTGACGGAATGGGACTCACCTCATAACTTCTGGATTGTACCAATACTATTAAGTGCAGAATGAAATTATTAGTGACAGGTTCATTAGATTACCTCCTAGAAGTAACTAAAGCTTCCTAGAACCATAAAGCAGTCATTATAAATGTAATAATGACAAGTGACTTTTTATTACATAAATTAATTATGAGACTAAAAGTTATTGTACAAACAATGTGATGGTGTTCATTATTAAAGATAAGCTGCACATTATCTTTGCTTTGGATAAAAGTAATGATATCTAAGGATTCTTGGCATGTTCCAAACATAGAGGGAAGAAGCCACCTTTCAGCTACTGAAAATAATGACATTAGTAAGTATTTCTGGCTTTCTCCATTATAAAATGACAAGTAAATCTTCAAGGTCATAAATATGAACCACACTGTCACAAAAGTGGCATTTAACTATTTATCTAGACAGTTAAGATTCTTTTTTTGAAATTAATCTACTTCTGTGGTAAAGGAATTTTAAAATTTGTGGAATTAGCAAACTAACATTTCAAAATTCAAACAGGATTTACTTACAAACAAGCAATTATCAAAAAAAGTTATTATCAAAAAAGAACAAAGATTTTTGACAGGTACATTTGAGATGACAAACTTTCTTATATGAAAGTAAATGCCATGAGGGGGCAGAGCCAAGATGGTGGAGTAGAAGCACAAACTTGGTATGGGCTCTGGCTCCAACCACTTCCAATACCTGTAAAAAATTACTCTAAACAAATTTTAAAGCCACAGAACCCACAAAGTGACAGAGAAACAAATCTCCCGCTGAAGACAGCCCAGCAGGCCAAGAGGAAAGGTCTATTGCAGCATGCTGGGAACCAAGTACAATCCTGCAGGAGCCATGTGGTTGTAGTCCTATGGCAGCCTCTACCAGCAGCAGCCAGAGTAGACTTCAGGGGAGTGAATTACCAGCAGCTGTGGTGGCTTCCAGACTTCTCAACCCATAAATGCCAAAGACAAAGTAAAAGGTCGGTGTGGCACTCTGTTGGAACAGGGGGAGATGGAAGAGCATGGTCCAGCCCCCACCCTGTGGGTGAGAAGTGGTGGAGGTACAGCAGCTGTGTGACCTCATCAGGACCCCCTGGCCTTCAGATTGTAGGGAGACCAAGCAACTATTCAGAGTGTAATCACTCTTGCTTTAACCTAGTTGGATCTGGATCATGGTCTTGGGTGGTGGTCCTGGGGTGTGCCAGTGAGCCAGAGTTCATAGGGGCTGTAGAGATGGTGCCTTCCTAATAGCTCCAGCAGCTATGAAAATGCCAGCGATTTGGGACAAAGCTCTCTCCATTCTGGAAGCAGAGTTCTACTGTGGCAAAGAGCTCAAAAGTCAAGTAATTGGCTGACAATATGAGCAAGCACAGGAAACACAAACAGACCATAGAATCCTTTTTGGGAGACAAAAAGGATCAAGGCATGGAGCGGGAGGAAGACAGTGAAGTCAAAACTTCTGCATCAAAAACCTGCAAGAAAAATATGAACTGGTTACAGGTCATGGAGGAGCTCAAGAAGGATTTTGAAAATCAAGTAAGAGAAATAGAGGAAAAAATGGGAAGAGAAATGAGAATGGTGCAAGAAAACCATGAAAAGCAAGTCAACAGTCTACTAAAGGAGACCTAAAAAATACTGAAAAAAATAACACCTTAAAAAATAGACTAACTCAAATGGTAAAAGAGGCTCAAAAAGCCAATGAGAAGAATGCCTTAAAAGGCCAAATTTTCCAGATGGGAAAAACATTTCAAAAACTCACTGAAGAGAATAACTCCTTCAAAATTAGATTGGAGCAATGGGAAACTAATGACTTTATGAGAAATCAAGATACGATAAAACAGGTCCAAACAAATGAAAGAAAACAGTAGGCAACGTGAAATATCTCATTGGAAAAACCACTGACTTGGAAAACAGATCCAGGAGAGATTATTTAAAAATTACTGGACTACCTGAAAGCCATGATCAAAAAAAGAGTCTAGACAAGAAATTATCAAGCAAAATTACCCTGATATTCTAGATATTCAAGAACCAGAGGGCAAAATAGAAATTGAAAGAATTCACCAATTGCCTCTTGAAAAAGATTCCAAAAAGAAAATTCCTAGGAATATCATAGCCAAATTCCAGAGTTTCCAGGTCAAGAGGAAAATTCTGCAAGCAGTGAGGAAGAAACAATTTGAGTATTGTGGAAACACAATGGGGATAACACAAGACCTAGCAGCTTCTACATTAAAGGATCAAAGGGTTTTGAATATGATATTCTAGAGGTCAAAGGAACTAGGACTAAAATCAAAAATCACCTACCCAGAAAAACTGAGCATAATGCTTCAGGGGAAAATATGGTCATTTAATGAAAATGAGGATTTTCAAGCATGCTTGATGAAAAAATCAGAGATGAACAGGAAATTTGATTTTCAAATACAAGAAGCATGAGAAGTTAAAAAAGAAGAAGAAATCATAAGGAACTTATCAAAGTTGAACTATTTACATTCCTACATGGAAAAATGGTCATTGTAACTCATCAGACTTTTCTTAGCATGAGCACAGTTGAAGAGAATATATACGTATATATGTATGTACAGGATAGTGTATGTGCACACAAATAAATAAATAAATAAATAGATAGATAGATAGATAGATAGATAAATATGGGTGTGGGCATATGTATGTTCATATATACATAGACAGAGGGCACAGGCTGAGTTGAATAGGAAGGGATAATATCTAAAAAATAAAATTAAGAGGTAAGAGAAGAATTTATTGGGAAGAGAAAGGGAGAGATAGATTAGGGTAAATTATCTCATGTAAAAGATGCAAGAGAAAACTGCTACAATGGAGAGGAAGAGCAGGAAGGTAAAAGGGAATGGGATAACCTTATTCTTATTGAATTTGGCTTAAGGAGGGAATAATATACAAACTCAATTGGGCATCTTACCCTACAGGAAAATAGGGGGTAGGGGATAAGAGGGGGGATGATAGAAGGGAGGGCAGATTAGGGGACAAGGTAGTTAAAAGCAAACATTTTTGAAAAGGGATAGGGTCAAAGGAGAAAAAAGAATAAGTGGGAGGGCAGGAGAGGATGGAGGGAAATATAGTTAGTCTTTCACAATATAAAAACTATGGAAATGATTTGGGTAAATACACATGTACAACCTATATTGGATTTCTTATCTTCCTAGTGGGGGCTATTGAGGAGGGAAGAAGGTAAAAAATCTGGAACTCAAATTTTTAAAAACAAATGTTTTTGTTTAAAAAACATTTGTTTTTTAAATGCAACTGGGAAATAAGATATAGGCACTGGGGTATAGAAATCCATCTTGCCCTACTAGAAAGTTAGGGAGGGTGATGGGGGAGGATATAAGATGGAACATATTGGGGGAAGGGGTGTTCAGCAGGCTGGCTATTTTGGGGTGGGGATAGGGAAAGTTGGGGAGAAAAAATATAACTCAAAATCTTGTGGAAATGAATGTTGAAAACTAAAAATTAATTAATTAATTTTAAAAATTAAAAAAGAAAAAGAAAGTAAATGCCATATAGAATTTAGTAATAGTCCTCCTTCCAGTTAGGATTTAAAGGATTTAGCTAGGAAAACCTTGAATGTCAGTCATCTTAGCTAACAAGAACTAGTCTTTTTTAAACTTGTTTTCTTTTTTATTTTCAATGAACAAGCCTCTGTTTTTCTCTACCTACTGAAAAACAAAACAAAACAAAACACTCTTGTAATAGAGCACCAGTACTGGAGTCAGGAAGACCTGACTTCAAATCTGGCCTGAGACACACACTAGCTGTGTGATCCTGGGCAAGTCACTGAAACCTGTTTGCCTCGGTTTTGTAGAATGAGCTGGAGAAGGAAAGGGCAAATTACTTTAGTATCTTTGCCAAGAAAACCCCAAATGGGGTCACAGAGTCAAACATGACTGCAACTATTTTGTGTTTGTTTTGCTTTTTTGGAAGGCAACTGGGGTTAAGCAACTTGCCCAAAGTCAGACGGCTACTGTTAATTGTGTGAGGCCAGATTCGAACTCAGGTCCTCCTGACTCCAGGACAGGTCCTCTATTGACTGTGCTATCTAGCTGCCCCTTGACTGCAACTATTGAACAACAACAAAAACAACTGTAAACAAAACTGTGAGGGAAACCAAAGTCCACACTAGGTCCAAGAAATGTGTAACTGTGCATATTTATTCCTTTACCTTTCTGGAAGAAGATGAGTAACATTCTTCCACAGTAGTATTCTGGAATCATGGTTGATCCTTGCATTGAAAAAGTTCTCAAGTCTTCAAAGTTCTTTTGTTTTTACAATATTATTGTATAATTTGTTCTCCTAACTTCACTTTACATCAATTCATAAAAGTCTCAGATTTCTCTGAAACTGTTCCTTTCATCATTTCTAATAGTACAAAGCTATCCCATTACATTCATATATTGTAATTGGTCAAGTCATTCTGCAATTGATGGGTACCTCTTTAATTAGCAGTTCTTTGTCACCACAAAAGAGCTGTCAAAAATATTTTTGGACATATGAGTCCTTTTCCTCTTTTTTTCAAGATCTCTTTGGGATATAGAGGCCTAGTGGTGGCGGCATTGCAGGGTCAAAGAGTATAGTAATATACTATAATAATATAGTTCAGTAATGTCTGGCATATACTTTCAGATTAGTTGAACAAGTTCACAATTCTATCAACACTGTATTAACATGCCTGTTTCCACACAGCCTCTCCAACACTTGTCATTTTCCTGTTATCTTTGTAATCTGACTTATGAGGCGGAACCCCAAAGATGCTTTGATTTGCATATCTCTAATCATTAATGATTTTTATATGACTATTGATAACTAGCCTACCTCCCTTTGAGAACTGCCTGTTCATATCCTTAGGCCATTTATGACCAGTCTCAAAATTATATTTCAATAACTGGGGCAAGAAAATGAAATATTTCCTCTTGCACAGACTGAAATTCATTTCTCAAAAAGAAAAATGAAAAATAGGATGACGTAGAAGCAGCAAAATTTCGCAGCTCCTACAAAGTCACCTTAAATACCCAGAAAATACAACTCTAAACAAACTTTAGGGCTCCAAAACTCACAAAAATACAGAAAACACATCTCTCACTGAAGGCAGCTCGGCAGGTGGGGCTCATTGCAGCAGGTTGGGAGCCAAAACCAGCCCAGCCTGAAACTGTGGCCTGGCCCCAGGGTGGTCAGGAGGAGTCGCAGGTGGAGTCTTCAGGAGAGTGGATCAGCGGCAGCTGCGGCAGTTTGCAAGTTTATCAAGTCAGAAGAAATAAGGCTAAGAAAAAGGTCAATGGAATTCAGCTTAATTTGGGGGAAAAAAGTGGGTCTGGTCGAACTTCCCCCAGGGTGAGGAAGCAGCAGGGAAGCAGCACAAGCAGCAGCCACCTCCACCCAGCTGTTTCAGAACTCCTGGCCTGCAGACTGCAGGGGGGCCAAAATGATTGATCAGAGGCCAAGTGTTCTTGTGTTGAGCGGCCTGGATCTGGATCATGGTCTTTGGTGGTGTTCCTGAGGTGCGCTTTCAGCAAGCCAAAGCTGGTGGGGGCTGCAGAACCCCTCTAATAGCTCAGGCAGCTGTGAAAACCCCAGCAATTTGGGACAGAGCTTTCCTCCCTGGAAGCAGAGTTCCACAGAGCTAAAAAAATCAAGCAATTAATTGACTGGCCAAAATGAGTAGGAAAAGGAAGAAAAGTAAGAACAACAATCAAAGTCTAGAATTCTTTTTGGGGGACAAAAAGGATCAAAGCATGGAACGGGAGGAAGACAGCACAGTCAGAACTTCCACACCAAATGCTTCCAAGAACATGAAGATGGCCTACAAGCCATAGATTGACTTAAAAAGAACTTTGAAAACCAAATAAGAGAAGTGGAGGAAAAACTGGGAAGAGAAATAAGAATGATGCAAAAAAATCATGAAAAGAGAGTCAACAACCTGACTGAAGAAAATAACACCTTAAAGAACAAATTAACTCAAATGGCAAAAGAGTCCCAAAAAGCCAATGAGGAGAAGAATGCCTTAAAAAGCTAAATTTGCTAGATGGAAAAAGAATTTCAGAAGCTCACTGAAGAGAATAATTGCATCAGAATTAGACTGGAGCAAATAGAAGCTAATGACTTTCAGAGAAATCAAGATACTATTAAACAGATTCACACAAATGAAAAAAAATAGAAGGCAATGTAAAATATCTCACTGGAAAAACCACTGACCTGGGAAATAGATACAAGAGAGACAATTTAAAAATTATTGGACTATCTGAAAGCCATGATCAAAAAAGGAAGCTAGAAATCACCTTTCAAGAAATTCTCAAGGAAAATTGCCCTGATATTTTAGAATCAGAGGGCAAAATAGAACTTGAAAGAATTCACTGATCACCTCTTCAAAAAGACCCCCAAAAGAAAACTCCTAGAAATGTTATAGCCCGGTTCAGGAATCCCCTCATCAAAGAAAAAATATTACAGACTGCCAAGAGGAAACAATTTGAATACTGTGGAAACACAATCAGGATAACCCAGAATCTGGTAGCTTCTACATTGAGGGATCAAAAGGCCTGGAATATGATATTCCAGAGATCAAGGGAGCTAGGATTAAAACCAAGAATCAACTACCCAGAAAAATTGTGTATAATGTTCCAGGGGAAAACATGGTCATTCAGTGAGGTGGAGGACTTTCAAGCATTCTTGCTGAAAAAAACCAAACTGAACAGAAAATCTGACATTCAAACACAAGCATGAGAAGTTAAACATGGGAAAGAAATCATAAGGAACTTATCAAAGTTGAACTATTTACATGCCAATATGGAAAAAATGATAATAGTAACTTATGAAACTTTTCTTAGTATGAGGATAAGTGAAGGGAATACAAATGTGTGTGTGTATGTGTGTGTGTATATATGTGTGTATATATATATATATATATATATGTGTGTGTGTGTGTGTATGTATGTATACCTACACATATATCTATATAGGAGGGTATATGCATATGAATACATATCTGAGCATGTGTGTATATGTGTACATAGAGGGTACAAGATCAATTGAATACGAAGGGATGATACTTTAAAAGGTGAAATTCTGAGGTGGGAGGGGACTAGAATGAGAGGAGACAGGGAGACACAAAATGGGGTTAATCATCCCATATAGAAGAGGCAAGGGATAATTGTTACAACTTTACTATCATTTACTCTCATTGAATTTGGCTTAGGGAAGGAATGGCATAAACTCTAACCTGTGTATCTTGCCACACAGGAGAGTAGGGGGTATGGGGATGAGAGGCGGGATGACGGAGGGGAGGGGAGAGTTGGGGGAAGGGTTGCTGGAAGCACACACTTCAGTAAAGGGACAGAGACAGAGTAAAGAATAGAACAAGGGGGGGCAGGATAGGAAGGAGGAACATATAATCAGCCTCTCACAATATGTCTACTGTGGAGATGTCCTGTGTAATTACACATGTACAGCCTGTATTGAATTGTTTGTCCTTCCAGTGGGGGTGGATGACGAGGAAGGAACCGAAAGAATCTAGAATTTAAAGTTCTACAATCAAATGTTAAAATATATATATATATATAATATGTAAAATAATAATAACAATTATTAACTACATGCAACTGGGAATTAAGATATATAGGTACTGCGGTAGGGAGACCCACCCTACCCTACCAGAAAATTAGGGAGATGTTGTAGGAGGACATAAAAGAGAGATTGGGGAAGGGGCTTTACAGTGGGATCGCTGTTTTAGGGTTGCGAGCAGGGGAAAGACAGGGAGAGAAAATTTGTAACTCAGGAAATGAATGATGTAAACAAGAAAAAACATTTTTAAAAAAGAAAGAAAAAAAAAACCATGTATACCCTTTGACCCAGAAATACCACCTGTAGGGCTTTATCACAAAGAGATCATACAAGTGGGAGGAGGATCCATATGTGCAAATTAATTTATAGCAGCTCTTTTTGTGGTGGCAAAGAATTGGAAATCAAGGGGATGCCCATCAATTGGGGAATGGCTAAACAACTTGTGGTATATGAATGTAATGGAATACTACTGTGCTATGAGAAATGAGGAGCAGAGACAAACTCCATAATAACCTGGAGAGACTTATATAAACTGATGCTGAGTGAGGGGAGCAGAACCAGGAGAACACTGTATGTAATGACAGACGCGTCATATCTGTGCTGACTGACTTTGTTAGACTGGGCTCATCTCAGCAATGCAAGGGAATAAGACAACTCCAAAGAACTTATGATGGAAAAGGCTACCCACGTCCAGAGAAAGATTTACAGAGTCTGAATGCAGATTGAAGCAAACTACTTGCTCTATCTCTTTTTTGTTTTGTTTTGTTTTGTTCCTTCCTACTTGTTGTTCATACCATTGGTTATAACTCTTCTTTACAACTTGACTAATGTTTAATGTGAAGGTTTTTGTAAAACCTATATCAGATTGCATGCCGCCATAGGGGAGAAAGGGGTAGAGGGGGAGGGGGAGAAAATTTGGAACTCAAGGGACTGTGGAACTGAATGTTGTAAACTAAAAGTAAATAAATTTAATTTAAAAAAAACAAAACAAAAACAAAAATGAAAAATATTTAAGACAATTATTTCAAACATTCTTGCAATTTCTTCAAAACTCTAAGTGGTCATCTATCTATGTTATCCAGTTATAATTTTTTTTTTTTTTTTGCTTTTTGGAGGGCAGTTGGGGTTAAGTAACTTGCCCAAGGTCACACGGCTAGTTTTTTGTGTTAAGTGTCTGAGGCCGGATTTGAACTCAGGTACTCCTGACTCCAGGGCCGGTGCTCTATTCACTGCGCCACCTAGCCACCCCCGATCCAGTTATAATTTTAAGTACAAAATAATAAACATATTAGAGATCTCTATTTTAAAGAAAAATACTCGGCCAAAAGCCAGCGGATGCCATTTCAACTCTATCAGTATTTCTCATTTGCAACCTTTTAATGGAACTCTTAAAAGAAACATAGATGCATTATAAAATTATAGTAAAGCACTTAGGTCAGGTTAAATAGATTTATTTCTCATTCCATAGAAGAGATAAGGCATATAAATAAAGTAGCTGGGTGTCAAACAAAAATGTAACTTTCCCTGGACTGAAGGGAAATTTTGAGAAATTTTTTTTACTTTCTTCTTAAGTTACATCTCCCCTAAGCAAAAATTAACTCACCTTTTTTTCTTAGAATCTTTAAAATTGTCAAATAGAATATACATCTTAAAATGGGTTTACCAGTCAACTGTATAAAAATTAATTCAACATATGAGCATGTGAGCTTCTGGAGCTTAGGGAGACTCTCACTTTTGTTATTACATCCCTGGATACTCTAGCACTTTGCCTGGAATGTATTAGGAGCTTAATAAATAAATAAATACTAGTTGATATATAAAGTAACTGTTATGCTCCAGGTATTATACCAGGGAGAAAGGAACACAAAAACCAGAAATAAAAATCTATATCTTCACATAGCTTGTAAGATAATACAATGAGAGGAATTAAGACAAGTACACAACCATAATAAAAAGCAAAATATCAGTGTAAAGGAAAACTGCCATAATATTCTCCTAAGAAATTGGAGGAGGTAAAGGAGCCCTTTCAGCTGAGGAAATTCATGGACTTGATGATGCCTGAACCAGAACTCAAAGGAAGGGAAAGAAAGAAAGGCAAGCCCATTCTTAAATCATAGAAGAATTAATTAATCAACAAATATTTATTCAGTACCTAATCTGTGTAAAACACTTGTCAAGGTACTAAGGATACAAACACAAAATATAATCCTTGCCCTCAAAGAGCTTACATTCCATTAAGGGAGTCAACATGTATTTAAAGGTATATGCAAAATAAAGAGAAGGCAATTTGTGTGGGTTGAGAGGGAGGTATTAAAAATTGGAGGGGGAGAGAAATACTTTCTAAAATAAAACCAAGAGGTAAATTATTCACCTACTCTTTGGACATCAAGTTTTATCTAGCTATTAGAAAAACAAGAATTCATTTTTTTTAAAGCTCAAAATGTAGACTATTTCTTCCCATTATATCTATTTATAATTTACCTTCTCCCTCTCCACAAGTCTGAATGACAAGTCTGATAAAAAGCTAACAAACAGTGAAATTATTTCCCATTTTTAAAAAGTACAAAGATGATAAGCCAGGAAATTTTAGTTTTATTTTCTCCTTTTTTTTTCATTTTCCCTTTCTATAAAACCCATGGGAAGAAACTCTATGGAATTCAGTTCTAATTGGTACCCAGAGAAGGAGCATAGGCATACAATGTTGATTACGACTGGTACCAACAGCTGTACCATATCTTGAAAAAAATATTAGTTAGGAGCCTGTTATATTTGGCAGTCAGAAGTAAGGAGGAAAGAGAATCTCTTAGGACTATATGTGCTAAAATGTTTCTGCTGTTCTCAGAAGTCAAATGGCATATGGTGAAATTTTTCTTTCTTCCATAAGCAGAATCTACATTAGATATGATCACTTCCAAATCATATGATGTTGGAGAACTAAGACCAAAGGATTCCAAAAGCATCCTACCTTGAAAACTATTCATTTTAAGCATCTCTGCTGGTTATCTAATGAAAGACTCAATGATGACAATGATTTGGTGGTCCTTTTCTGGTTACTTTCACACTATTCTCCTTTGAACAGATTCTGACCAAAAAATCTCCAATCTGTATTCCAAGGAATCAAAACTCTAAATAAGGTACACAGAGCCACCAATTTGGTGCCAATTATCAATGGTATGAGAAACTAAACCACTTGAAAACAGTTAAGATTTTGAACAATGAATTTAAGAGTAATGGAGAAAATACTTTGTCAGACTTCTCTTAATTGGAAGGATATAAAAAAGTTCCAGATGATTTGGCCATGATCAGAAGAATAGCAGTCAAGGAAGATAACAGAGAGGCAAGAAAATAATGGCTTATACTTCAAGTAGTCTCACAAATATTTCAGAAATGTGTTTGCCTTAACAGGCAGGATTGTAGGCTATAGGAGGGTAACACACACCAGCTTTTAGTTTGTAAAGTCCCTTTAACTTGACATCTAGGTAGCAATCTGATAGTTTGGTATCTCTAAGCCTGAATCTTCATACATTTTTCCCACTCAAAATCCATTTTAGCTTGTTTATCTATCCCAATCAAATACCATATTTGTATAATATCCAACTTATGAAGTCACATATTTATCACTAAATTGACCTTTATCTAGACTCTACAACCGTAAAAACATAAGTGTTCCTGAAGCTTTTGGCAAACTACCATCAAATCACTTTGAACAACAAATTATCTGCCTCTTGGCAAACCAGATTAACCCTAAAAGAGATCTCTCTCCCCCTCTCCCTCTTCCTACTCTCTTTCTTCCCCTCACCTTTCCCTTCCCTTCCCCCATTCTCCCTCTCCATCTCCTTCATTCCCTCAACCTATTAAAGCACATATGACAGCTCAAATCACTTTTAACTATCTTCAACTCCCTTCTGGCAAAGGATTTTCTCTCTAAACTTCTAGTTCAAAAGACTCCCCTATGTAAGCAGAGATTGCCTTGAATCACTCTGCTTCAAAGAAGGTTCAACACAAGACAGACTGGACTAGCACTGCTCTAACATTAAAACCCTCCCCAGTTTCCTGCACCTTTGGAGCTGAGGGGGTCAGTTAATTCAAGCAAAGAAACATCAAAGAGTTGGCACATGGCCACATTTATACTCAGCTGATTTTTAAAGATAATCCTTCTTAAGGAAATTTAGCTATTGCTACCCAAAGGAGAGCTATACTTTACCTTCATATAGTTATCCATTTATTATAATAATTTTCAGAATTCACACCTGGATTTTATTCTTTCAACAATGGTAGAAACCTTAGGCTGTTTCAATATATTCCAAGACAGGAATAAAAAAAAAAGCTACTATAGGAAGCAGTAGTGCTAAGAGGGAAAGGGAAGTCAACGCACATTTTTTAAGTGCCTACTATGTGCCAGACACTGTACTAAGCAATTTACAAACATGATTTCTTTTGAGCATGTAGGAGAGAGTAGAATTTAAGTTCTTTGAAGGCAGGAAGTGTTCAGGTTTTCTCTTCAAATCCTCAGCACCAGACTCGGTCATCATGTAAAGCAGGTGCTTAGCAAATGTGTTAGAATCAAATGATAATAAAATAATAGAAGTAGAGCTAGAAGGGAAACTGTAGGAATAGCTTGTCTTAACAGCCATTTTGGTGTTTTAAGTTAAAATTTTAAAATGTCTTACTGATGCATCCCAGTATTTGTAATCCACCCTCCCCTCCAGACTAAACCTTCCCTTGTAACAAAGTAAAACAATCAAGCAAAAAATTAGATGGAGTTTAGCCCCACCTGACAATGTATATTGTAATTCTCATGGTCCTTTGATACCCTTGGGGTATATGTCCAGAACTGGCACTAATGAGTCAAAGGCTATAGAAAGTTTTGACACTTCTCTTACATAATTTTCAATTGAAACCCAGGAGAGTTGGATCATCATACAGATCCAATAAGAGTGCAGTAAAATATCCATCTTCCCACTAATATTAGGACCATATTTTGTCATCTTTGCTATCATGAGATGAAATCTCATACTAGTTTTCATTTGTTTCTCTTACTCTTCATGATTTGACTTAATGTTTTCATGTGATATTTGTAGTTTGCAATTCTTTTGAAAACACTTTGTTCATACCCTTTGGCCTCTTACCTGTTGGGGAATGCCTCTTGGGATTATATATTTGTGTCAACTCCCTACACACTTTGAACAGTAACTTTGACCAGCGATATGTGATACACTTCATCATTTCTTTTCTAGATTCTGTCTTCACTGATTTTATTCACGGAAAAGTTTTTTTTTTTAATTTCAGGTATTTAAAACTGTTGATTTTATATTTTATGATCTCTATTCCTCTTTTACCAAGATGTCTGTCCCCAGCCATAGCTATGAAAGGTACTTAAATCATTATTCTACTCTGCTTCATGGTTTGACATATTCAAATTGTGTATTCACTGAGTTTACCGTGGTATATGGTCAATTCACAAGTATTTGTTAACTATGTGCCAGGCACTAAATTGGATTTTGGAGTTAAAAAGATAAAAATGAAACTGTCCCTGACCTCAAGGAGCTTAAATGGAAAGGCAAAATTGGGCAACAAAATGATGGTCTAGAATGTATTGTTAAAGACAGGTTTCACGCTGCCTGGCTTAGCACATTTGCTGAGACTAGAATATATATACTCCCTCCTCAGCTCTGCCCATTGAAATCTCTATATTCCTCAAGGCACAACTTAGGTGCTATGTCCTCCACTATGCTTTTCCCAGTCCCCCTAATTGTAATTTATTTTCCACTTTGAATCTCAAAGAACATTTTGTTTAACTTCTTATGAATTATTTTTCATTATATGTATTTGTGTGTCATATCTCATTGATAGAAAATAAGTTCCAGGCTTTGCAAAGATGCTGCCACCGGGAGTCCTCGTCTTGGTTCCATCCACTGGATGCCCATCCCACCCGCCTCTTCCTCTGCCATAACGCCCAACCCAAGCATTTGTGACCATGGCCAACCCCAATGTGTACTTCGACATCACCATTGATAATAAGCCCCTGGGCCGGATTACTTTAGAGCTCTTTGCAGACAAGATTCCAAAGACAGCAGAAAACTTCTGTGCTTCACTGGAGAGAAAGGATTTGGTTACAAGGGATCCTGCTTCCACAGAATCATTCCTGGGTTCATGTGCCAGGGTGGTGACTTCACATGCCATAATGGCAATGGTGGCAAGTCCATTTGTGGGGAGTAATTTGCTGATGAGAACTTCATCCTGAAGCATACTGGCCCTGGCATCTTGTCCATGGCAAATGCTGGACCCAACACAAATGGCTCCCAGTTTTTCATCTGTACTTGGATGGTTGGATGGCAAGCGTGTTGTCTTTGGCCAAGTGAAAGAAGGCATAAACACTGTGGAAGCAATGGAGCGTTTCGGTTCTCAGGGTGGCAAGACCAGCAAGAAGATCTCTATTGCTGACTGTGGACAGCTCTCGTAAGGTTTTTTTTTTTTTTTGGTTTTGTTTTTTGTCTTAACCATCAAACCATTCCTCTGTAGCTGGAGAGAGCACTCCCAAACCCCATCTGCTCTTATACCCTGTAATCCTTGTGCTCTCACTTGCTGCAATTCTCTTTGGATTTCATTTCCTTTTTCCTTCCACAAGTCTGGCTAGACAACAGAGTTAAGTTTATGATTACGAAATAAAAATTAAACTACAAAAAAAAAGAAAATAAAAGAAGTTCCATCAGAGCCATTGTGGTCTTATTTTATCCATATATCTCTCCTAGCACTGTATCCTTGATAAATGAATCACTGTCATCATTGCTAACACCCATGAACAATTTTTCAAAAGCCATGAAAAGACTTTTTAAAAAATCCCCAAAACAATCAATTATGGTTATTATGCATGTTACTGTGAGTCATCTGCAAAACCTTGGGTATTATATAGCTTTGAATAGTGAGGGGCAAGAAGGTGACCCAGTGGAAAGAGCACTGGCCTGGAGTCAGGAAGACTCATCTTCCTGAATTCAAATCAGCCTCTAATAGCTGTGTGACCCCGGACAAGTCACTTAACGTCTGTTTGCCTATATCCACTAGAGGAGGAAATGACAAACCACTCTAGTATCTTTGCCAAGAAAACCCCATGGACAGTATGATCCAAGAAGTCAGATACAACTGAACAAGAGAAGTAACTACTAAATTATAAATGTCCCCAAGAAAAATATTATGAATACTGATATTTTTGTCAAATAATGAAAATCTTTTTCTCTTCCTCAAAATCAGGCCACTATATAATTAGTAGTCTTACTACTTTGCTACAGCAAAGAGACTTTTTATAAAAGACAGAGAATTCAAACAACTTGATTATAAAATGTTTTGCTAGTTTGAGCAGGTTCCCTGGAGAACTGAGATGGGAAAATGGAAAATAACAAAAACAACATAGCAATCTTCAAAGTTGTTAGAAAAGAGAAAGCACAGAGTGGGGGGAAATGTAGTGATGTTTTAAAAGTAAATTTTCCTTAAGTCATTCATGAAGAACAAATTCAATCCCACAACTTTAACCTACAAATTTGCAGCATTTTTCCCCCCTTCTGACAAAGGCACACACACTTTAAGCCCAAGGCACTCTTAAAAGAAGATCCCACCAAACTTTAATTTCCTTCTCCTTCAGCTATTGTAATGAAATTCTTCTAAATATTTACCCTTCCCAGATGACTGAAAAAGGATGAGGAGTTCCTTTGTAGTGCAGATGATTGCTGTAGACCTCTAATAATAAGAAGAAATTCTCACGCCAACAGAGAGTGGAAATTGATTTAGAAGTGGAAGTGCAGAGAATGAAATAAAGTAAGTCATTAAATAAAGTAATCATTAAAATATTCAAATTGAAAGTCAATCTGATTTTTCTTTGTAATATAAAAATTGTATTCCTTGGCTGTTAGGGAATTATTATGGACTAATGGGCTGTAATGAAAAGATATGAAAAACTTCAAGCTTTTATGTTTGTTTTAGTTGCAAATCAAATAATTTACTACATCAAGTCACTAGCAAGGAATTTTTCCTTTTAAAATTTAGATACTATTCAAAGTATGTAACATAAAAATATTTTCTATCTCAAAAGTAAGTTTAATAATGACTAAAATTCAATCCAGGACCCACACCATAAAATTCCCAAAGGAAGATGAGTATCAGGCCAGTAACCTGAATTTAGGACACGATAACCAACATTTCTTGCCAATATGATGAACATAGGATCTACGCGTACATACACAAACTCCTGCCAAGTCTGCCAAGCACCATTTTTTCATTTCATTTTTAAAGATGAAGAGGACTTTTGCACATCCAAAACTAAAAGAGAACATGAATACTTACAACTCTGAAGTACCAAAACAAAAATGAACTATGGAAGGTGTAAACTGTGACCAATTTGCTTTATAATCAGTACATAGTCTACATTCTAATGCCTGCAAGCCTTGCCAGCAGATCCATTAAGGAAACTGTAAAGGAAAATGAACATTCTCTTTTTTCAAGGTTACAACGAAAATAACAGAGGGGAAGGAAGACACTGTTTCAAAAATCACTATCTGCACATCCTGTCCATGTATTTGAAATTAATCCCAGTGAACAATTACCTGAAATAGAAAGTCCTGCAGAAGCAGCATTTCTAAAACCAACTGATATGTCCAACTTCAGTAGAATATATGACCCAGGATACTGTTGGTCTCCAAAGTTTTTTCAAAGTGAAATTAAAATCAAATTTACTAAATACATAATTTCCAATTCAATTAAGTGTGTGTATTTTGTATGTTCTGCCAGAAATAGATGGAGAAGGGAAATTGTATCTATAACAACTTAGAATGTTCATAACCCCTTGGATAGAGCAATACTTAAAGAATGTAAACCAGTAGTCTTTGAAAGGACTCTGACAAAGAGGAAGCATTACAGTCACAATGGTTCTTCACTGCCACAGCAGCCTACAGGAAAAGCAATCGGCCAAAGAAGACAGGTCAAACCCTCTTCAACAGATCATTAAGTAAAATATCTTCTTACTGTTCTTTTCTCTGAAAATATTCACAGACTTCAATATTTCCAGGGATCGGTGATCTTGGTCAGCACAGGTCACATCCCATTCATACCCTTGTTATATGATGTGATGTGTTACGTGATCTCTTTTTCTGATCAGACCACAGGATCATAGATTTAAAACTAGAAGGCATCTCAGTCATCATCAGCCCATGCCTTCATTTCGCAGATAAGGAAACTGTCCAAAAGAGATTATGGAACTTGTCCAAGGCCACACACCTTTGTAAGTGGCAGAGCAAGGATTAAACAGAGCTAGCTTTTCCTGATTCCAAATCCAGCATCTATGTACTTTTCCATGTTGGTTCATCATCCTAGATAAGATCCCTTATATCGCTTCTCATATATAGGTCATAACTTAAAATGTACTTAAGAGCCTACTTGAATCCAACACATATATCTCTCCATTGCCCTTGGGGCCACATATAATTTTGATTCTTCAGAGATTATAATACTCCAGGGCTCACCTCAATATAGCATTACCAGAATAGAGGTAGTTTATTGGTTAATATCAGTTCGATGGGTCCAATCTGCTCCCTGAACTATTGGCATGCATGCGTGTGCGGGTAGATTAGCACACACATGCGCGCGCACATACACACACACAGATAAACATATATACATACACATATATAGGATTAGCTAGGTGGTACAGTGGATAGATTGCCAGGCCTACAGTTAGGAAGATCAGAGTACAAATCTAGTATCAGACATTTACTAACTGTGTGAACCTCAGAAAGTCACTTAACCTCTGTTTACCTAAGTTTCCTCATCTACAAAAAGCAGTTAGCAGAGTCAGGCACATAGTAAGAATTATTTAAATATTAGCTGCTACTATTATACTTATTATTAGATAAACATATATATATATATATACACACACACACACACACATAATATATATGTGCACGCACACACACACACACACAGAAGGTATCCAAATGTCTTAATACAGTTTTAAGATTTAATGGCTTAAAAAGTTTAAAGTTACACTGAGACTTTTGAGATGCCCTAAAGAGATATATAGATATAGATTTGGACAAGGGAAAGAGAGAAAATATAAGTATAGATACATACATATTGTATCTAAGTCCAGTATTGGGGTAACTCCTCAACTTTTATGTATTTCCTTTGCTAAATATTGCTACTTATATCCTCTATAGCTATGCCATTTCATCAACTTCCAACCTTCATCAATAATTCAAAAAGCAAAATATGAATTAAAATTTATAAATGTTGTGCTTAATATAATTTTAATTTATATCCCTATTGCCAACGAAAGAGGAAAGTGAAATATTTAAACTTAGTCTTCAATAGCAATGCTGGTTGCTTCATCACCACAGGACAAACTTTCCCTTGAGACAGTTGAGACAGTTGACTAAGTCTATTTTAAAACCAATAAACACATCAAAAAGCTGCCTCCTAGAAGAGGATCCTCCCTCAGTAGAGTAACTAAAGTATAAATTCTTACAGTTTCTTATCTCTAAAAGACCAGATCCTTAATTACTCACAAGACCAAAACAAAAGACAAAAAACAAACAAAAAGTTCACTAAGCTGACAAATAAACATCATTCCTTAATTACAGTACTTCCTTTGTTTAAACTCTCCTCAAAAGCAAATTTTTAGCTTTTAATCCTTTCATGAGTGAAAATGTAACACCTTAATACTGGTGAGTGGAATTGGCTTCTAAGGAAATCCACAATTCTTCAGAAGTCCAGTTTTTATTCCTGAAATACCTTCTTATTACAATGAGGCAGTTTCTCTACAGATTTTTTAAGGACTAAAAAGGGACAACTTGAAGTTCTTACTTTTCAAATGAAGTACAAAGCAAATGAAACAGGATATGTCTATGAGGTTTAAATATTCTATCTAAATGACACCTGATTTGTGTTAATATTAATCTCTCAAATGAAGATTAGAATAAAAATGATTGCCTATTCCCATCTTTTCCTCAACTCACCAAATAAGCCAACAGGAAACAGAGACAAAATAACAGTGCATACTCTGAATACTTCAATATCCTGTTGGTTGGTCTTCCTGCCTCAAGTCTCTCCCTACTTCAATCCATCCTCCACTCAACTGCCAAAGTGATCTTCCAAAAGCACAGATCTGACCTTGTCACCTCCCTACTCAAGCTCTTGTTTAGTAGTTTTTCAATCACTCTTCCTGACTCTTGTAGGGGTTTTCTTGGCAAAGACACTAGTTTGCCATTTCCTTTTCTAATTCATTTTATAGATGAGGAAACCGAGGCAAACAAGATTAAGTGATTTGCCCAAGGGTGACACAGCTGGTAAGTATCTGAGGCAAGAGAAGTCTTTCTGCCTCCAGTCTCTGCACTCTATTCAATGGGCCATCTAGCTGCCTCAAACTCTAGAGGCTGCCTATTACCTTCATATCAAATAAAAATCCTCTTCTGGACTTTTAAAGTCTTTTGTCATGTGGACCCTTCCTCTCTTTCAAATCTTCTTATATGTTACTCCCTTCCATGTACTCTATAATCCAGACACTCATGTTCTTTCTGTTCTTCCAACACAAGACTCTCTTCATTCTGCCTTTTCACTAGCTGTGCTCCATCCCTGGAATGCTCTACCTCCTCACCCCTGCCTCCTAGCCTGCTTCAAGACTAAATTCAGGTACAGCTAGGTGGCATAGTGAATAGGGGACCAGCCCTGGAGTCAGAAGGACCTGAGTTCAAATATGACCTGAGACACTTGACACTTACTAGTTGTGTGACCTTGGGCAAGTCACTTAACCCCAACTGCTCTACCTTTCCCCTTCTAAAAAGACAAAAAAAAATAAACTAAGTTCAAATTCCACTTTCCATAATGAGACCATCTCCCATTCACACTGTATGCATCTTGTAGGTACATAGTTGCTTACATATTATCTCATACATTAGAATGTGAACTCCTTAAGGGTTTGGACCATGTTTTTGACCTTCTTTGTATTCCCAGTTCTTAGGACAGTGCCTGACATTATAAGCACTGATGATGCATATGGGGCACCCCCCCATTTTACATCATCAGTCATTCCTTGAAACTGGCTCAGAAGTCTCAATATAGATTTGTAGTAGGCAGAGAAAAATGTGCATGTTCTAAGGACCAGACTCCCACTGGCTAGTCCTCTCCATTACATTAGTGTCCCATCATACTATTCTGTATTTATGTTTATTGTTTACATATTTATATGTTCTTTTTGTCTTCCTTATTAGAATATAAACTCCTTAGGGTTATTTTATTCATTGTATTTTAATCTCTAGGGCTTATCACAATACCTAGCACGTAATAGGCTCACAAATATTGATTATTTCCTACCCAATATTGAGTATTTCCTACCCAAATTGACTTTATTCAGTGCCATACCAATCAAACTACTAAGAATTATTTTATAGAGATAAAAAAAATAACAAATTCATCTAGAACAACAGGTCAAGAATATCAAAGGGATCAATGAAAAAAAAATGTGAAGGAAGGGAGCCCAGCAGTACTAGATTTCAAACTATATTACAAAGCAGCAATCATCAAAACAATCTGGTACTAGTTAAAAAATAGAGTGGTAGATCAGTGGAATAAATTAGGTTATGTACACAGTAGAAGATGACCATAGTAATTCAACATTTGACAAATCAAGGTTTAGGAGTAAGAATTTACCATTTGACAAAAACTGTTGAGAAAACTGGAAAGCAGTCTAACTAAAACTAAGCACACACCCCCACATCTCATACTATCTACCACAGTCAAAATGGGTACATGATTTAGATATAAAGGGCAATATCATAACTAAACTAGGAGAACATGGAAAAATGTACCTATCAGTTTTATAACCAAATAAGAGATCATAGTTAGAAAAATGGATAATTTAAAAGTTTTTGCACAAAACCAATGTAGCCAAGATTAAAAGGAATATGGAGAGTAGGGAGATTTACAGGAAGTTTTTTCTGATAAAAGTCTCATTTCTCAACTGGATAGGGAACTGAGACCAAAAAATAAAAACAAAAACTATTTCCTGGTTGATAAATGATCAAAGGATATGAACAGACAGTTTTCAGAAGAAAAACTAAAAGCTACCTATAGTTACATGAAAAAAATGCTCTAAATCATTAATAATTAGAGAAATGAAATTAAAACAACTCTGATGTACTACCTCACACCTATCAGATTGGCTAACATTATAGAAAATGACAATTATAAATGCTGGAGGGAGGTGCATTAGGGACAAAAAATTACTTTATATGAATATTTTGGGGGATGTGGTACCAATCATCCAGCTTTGTATTATTTCCTTAGTCAGGTTGTTGACTCTCTTTTCATGATTTTCTCGCATTATTCTCATTTCTCTTCCCAATTTTTCCTCCACTTCTCTTATTTGTTTTTCAAAGTCCTTTTTCAGTCAATCTATAGCTTGTAGGCAATCTTCAAGTGTTTCAGAAGCATTTGGTTTGGGTATGTATTCTTTCCTATGGGAAAATTCACTTTGCAATACAAATAAACCACATGACAAACAACCTTGGAATGAATTAAATTCATTAACCAAGGTTCTACTGTATATTATAGTGCTGGGATATTATTGTGCTATAAGAAATGATGAAAAATATGGGTTCGGAAAAACCTGAGAAAACTTATATGAACTGACACAAAGTAAAGTGAGTAGAACCAGTAAAATATTGTACACAGTAACAGCATATTGTTCAGAACTGAACAGAATATTGGTCAACTGTGAAACTGTCTCTTATTCAATATTCACATTAACTATTTCTATACTAAGTGCCTAATGTGGGAAGAGAGTACAACAAAGGAGAACAATTTATACAATAATAACAACAACTGTAAAGACAACAGCTTTGAAAGACTTAAGAACTCTGATCAGAAAGGACCTATAATGAAACATGCTGCTCCTTGTCAGAGATTTGATGGATTCAGGGCATAGACTGAGATTTATTTTTATATTATCAATGCAAAAATTTATTTTGCTTTATAAATATTTCTTACAAGGGGTTTGCTTTCCTATGTTCAGTGGAGGGAGACAAAACCCATACATTTTAGTTTTTTTGTTATTTGTTAATTTTGTCAACTTTATTAAAATTTTAAGAAAAACAAATGCTTAATGTAGAAAGGGTCATACTTAATAGTAATTCTCAATACTGTGCTCTTTTCTTCCACTTCATTTTATGACCCTAAGCTGTAGTTTTCTTTCTAATACTCATATACATACATCTCGTAACACTGAAACTGTAGACTAAAGAATTCTCTTCTGAGAATTGTGAATAATTTTATAATTTAACTTACCACACACAACATCATAAGCTACCAATTTTTTTTGGTCATTTACTGTGCAAAACTTTCTTTCCCAGCTCCCAGCTAAATTTGTGCTTTCTTTTAGCAAATCTAAATTCCATTTAAAGACATGATAAATCATAACAGGTAAAATGCCAATGGTCAGATGTCTACATCATTTAAAAATATTTCAACAATCTCCCTATAGGAACATCCATCAAAATTCAGTTATATTCAAGTTGAATCTCTAACTGAATGTCAGTCAAAAAAATGAGAGTATTACATTTCCCCCCATTACTGCTGTTATGTGCATTAGGGAGTGGGAGGTAAAGAGGTAATAGAGGAAAGATAACTCATAGAACAAACCAATTAGACCTTAAAGTGATTCTAAGGTTTAAGTTCACATGCTCAGTCTTATACATAAGTTTTGGTAGTAATTCTGAAAGAATAATTTTGTTCACAATTTGGCTATTTTGAATCTGATGCTGCAATTGTATATCTAATGTGGAATAAGTAAATGCCTTTGGAGGTGGGGAATAGTTTAATGACTCCTGAATATTAAAATAAAAGCATGCATAAATATGACAGAAAACCACCAAATAGATTAAAAATCTTGAAGCTATTTTAATCTACATGTGTATGGTTTTAAAATACATTGATATTTTAACTGATTTTTTCATGCAGTATTTTTCCCTAGTTTTAAAATTGTGTGTGCAGAACAGCTGTGTTAGAGGTTACATTAAACATATGGATAAGATAATGCTGGCAAATTTTATTTTGAGAAAACTTTTTCTTTGATCAATTTCCATGGTAAAAACTCTTTAACACCTAAGGCATCACATAACCTTAGATAGATACAAAAGTATCTACATGTAGCTATTTGGAGTCTTACATGCTCTTAAGACTTCTGAAAAGTCATATAAATTCCAGAAAGTTATTCAGATCCCCACCCCAAAGCCAAAACTATAACTGCATTGAAAATAATTGATGTTTTGGAAAAAAAGAAAAGATGGGCATTAATTAAATCAAGGGCATTATGAAGATTTATTAGCGTGTCTTAAGTTTGGAACCATATTTAATCTTTCTTTGGCTAAAACATCAATGTTTATGACCTTGTTGCTAAATAGGATATTTTCTAAAGTCAAAAAGGGATGCAAGGTGCTTACATCTATGAAGTACTAAATCAAGAATCTGGTTGCTGTAACTCTGAGGGTGGGGAGATGTGATTATAAATCACCTACACAGGGCACAGTTCATGATAACTAAATTCAAGAATCTGCCCATTGTAATTCATTGCTATGGAGTTACACCATAATGGAATTGGTCAGCAGTCAGACCTTTGAACATTTGTTGTTAGAGTGGAAACTATTTTAACTAAGTTTACCCTTTACTGGGTTCACCCAAATTACAAGTCAAAAAGAATAAGGGAAAGAATTGTTCTGTACGACTCTAAGACCCTGTGACTTAGCTCCCAAAGTGCTTCATCTTGTGGGTTTTAGGTGAAGTAAAATGTAACATATGACGGGCAGTCACACATAGAAATTTTGATTCAAGCACTGGCCCCGGAGTCAGGAGGACCTGAGTTCAAATCCAGACTCAGGCACTTAACACACACCAAAAAACTAGCCATGTGACCTTGGGAAAGTCATTTATCCCCAATTGCCCTACCTTCACCCCTCCAAAAAAGCAAATAAAAAAATTTTTTTTGATTCAATGTTTCCCAATTCTTGTGGAAGAAGAATAAAAACCCAGGAAAATGGGAATACAGAGGGATACCTTGCATAGTACTTGTCAAGAGGAAGGATAACAGCTCGAAGATGACTATACATAGGTGATATTAAAATGTGATTTCATTTAAATAAAAACATTATACCAGAGTCAATTCATACTTCCTTGTATCCTAATTTCTCCTCGCTTATTCTCTGCCCTTATGGAGCTTGTAGTCTAGAGATAGAAATAAACCACAGACACAAATAAATATAATACATAGTAAGAGACATACAAAATTCTTGCTTAGTTCAGAGGAAAGAAAATTCCATTTCAGTTGAAGAAGTGGCCCCCTGTCCCTAAGGAAATTAAATCCTCTAATAGGAGGAAACAACAAATACAAGTGAATGGCGGTCAGGGAAGTAAGTATAGGGGACTGAAGTCTGGAAATTCACAGTGATGGTGAATTGACCAATAGGGCAGTTGAGGAAAGGACAGTTCCTTTCCAGAAGCAATGGTAGTAGTAGATTTAATTTCTGTGCTTGAAGCAAGATGTGAAAAGGAGGAGAGAACATCTGTGAAAAGCCTAATGGCAAGATAGCTAGAGTGAGGGATATGGAATGTGGAAAGGTCAGGAGCCAGCTAGATAGACTACATAAATTTCCACTCACTTTCTTACCAATCATGAGAATTTAACCTCAGGGCAATAATTCCAAAGCTGAATTAACTTCACCAAGGATCAGGGACATAGCTTCTGGAGGTCTGGGTTCAGGGGTACTATTCCAGGTAAAGAGAAGGGTGGTAAAAGACCTGACATAAATATGGCCAGGGTGGTTGACTAATGAGTTGTGAAGCATGTTGTTGGGTCACTGATTAGGTTAAATGAGTTTGCATTGACTGCCTCATTAATGAAGAAAGCTAATTCCCACAGTAGAAACTCCAAATTTGAATCAATTCACTTCTCCAGAGACTTGGAAGCATGTTTCCTGGGAGCCTGGCCTGGTGGGTGGGGAAAGTGGCATGATAGCAGAACTAATGGCAAGATGGCAAGAATTCAAGAGACCTGGTGGTCTGAGCTGAACTGGACTCAGCCCTGTCCCCTAGTAGTTTAGGTTAAATATTGGAATAAAATAAGATACTCCTAGGACATTCAATAGTTAAGAAAAGGAGATTGCTTAATCATACCATGAGAAGTTACCATTTCCTAAGTAATTTAATATAAATCAATAGCCATAATAAGGAGGCCAAAAAAAGCCTAAAAACCACCTCAGCCAGCAAATATTCAATCTCTTTGCCAAGCAGAAACATATGATGGCAAAGGGCAACATTAATTTAGAATACAAACTCATTTTAAAAATCTTGATGGTGTGGGGGAGAGGGTTGATGATGGAAAATTAAATAACCTCATAAAATTTCCAAAATGAATAGAAAACAAGTTTACAAAAATCATGGTGAGAGAGTCCACTAAACATAATCGTCAAAGTTAGACTGAAAGGAAGACAACAAATGGATAAAAACAGAAAAGATTTGTAAAGTTCCATATAGCAAACAGTTTTCTCCATCACTGACAGTAGGGTCACCGCTGATATCATAGACCCAAATATGGTACATAAAGAAATAGAAATAAAGCAGTAAATAAAACAAGAGTGAGAAGAACAGCCATATTAAACCAAGTTTACACAGAGAAGATCTGTATTGGAAGTGACACAATTTTGAAAGTATTGAGAAATAAATCCCTAAAGTATCTGAAAGAGTTTAAGATACCTAAGACTTAGAAGAAAATCTCTGAATTTGTTATTTAAAAAAAAGTAACTTTGAGATGGTCAAAAGGCAATTTATAAGTCTGCTTTTCCAGTTTGTTGTAGGAGAAATATCCTAACTCCAGGCCCCAAGCAAGTTAGGTTAGTTTTTCTTTAAAAAAAAAAAAAAAATATATATATATATATATATATATATATATATATGAACATATATGATGGTTCATATATATATGAAAATATATATATGAACCATCCTTGAGACTTGATAGACTTAAGGGACCAAAGATATCACCTTCTAGTCACCTGAGAACAAAAGAGGTATGAAAATTCAAGGCATTCTCTTAGATGCTTAGCTAGTAAAAAAACAAAAACAAACCAATGGGCAATTCAGCGAAAAGAACTCAAAGTGTCCTTAACACATATTCTTGTTGAATATCCTTTTCTTCCTATGACTAAACACATCTTTTCTGTTGTTGTTAGCTGTTAAGTCTTTTATTTTGTTCTAATATCAAAGATAAACTCCCAGGGGACTGGCCAAGTCCAGAATATAGCTCAATGCTTTTTTTATAAGAATAATCTGCACAAACATAGAAGAAAGCCTTTATGACAGTATTAGACAAAAAGATAGGCTTTTGCAAGTGTTATTCTATAGTAGGCCTCATCTTTACAGTCACACAATTGATTGAAAGCATAGTGAATAGAAAACTCCACTTATGCTTATTATTTATTAACTATAAGAAAATCATCTGACTAGAGTAAAATGCCACCTTAAGAGCTTTTCCCCAACAAACGTTTACCATACATATGCCAAATATCACATAACTCCTTGATATGTTTAACAACAGGGATTGTTAATCTGATTATTTAAATCCATAAAGGCATAAAAACATAAAGATCCATCTTCACCAAAGGTATTCATCTCTGTCACGGAAATCCAATGCAGAGTCCAAAGGGAAAAGGGATTCCATATAGCTAGTAAGTTCCTCCAAATATTTCTGTCTGCTGATTATATCATATAATAGAGAGAGCAAAACCTCCAAAATGAGATATATAATAAAAGAGTTCAGCCTTATTAACTTCCAAGAAGGAAAAAACAAGTAGCTAAAGGGAAAAGGGGGGGGGGCGGGGAGGAAATGCCAATTGTTCAGACTATGGTATCTATCTGGATAGATAACCCATAGAATTGGTCCATCCACACATGTTCTTTGAACCCTGTGAATGAACAAGAAGTAGCGATCAGAACTGAATAAGAAGAGAACAATTTGGATTGACAAGTCTTTAGGAAATTGCACAGGGCTTCTCCCTGAAACAAAAAGCCATCTTTTAAATAATAGTAATAGCTAGCATTTACATAGTACAAAACACTTTACAATTATCTTTTATCTTCACAACTACCCTGAGAGGTAGATACTAGTATTATCCCCATTTTACAGATGAGGAAACTAAGGTAGGCAAAGCTTAAGTGACTTACCGAGGGTCACAGAGCTAGTTAAGTTTCTGAGACCAGATATGAACTCAGGCCTTCCCGATTCCAGATCCAGTGCTCTATCCACTTTGTCACCAATTAAATTAAATTACAATCAATTGTACATTACAATTTAATTGATTAAATAACAATATTTTATCTAGTCATGCTTTATGGCTACTCTCCAAAGACATAACCTTGAGGGTCACCCAAAGGGGAACAGAGAGAGTCAAAGTCAAAGATAAAAATAGAAGCAACAATTTGTAAAGATTAAAATACCTTACTAATCTCGGTTCTCAGAATCTGCTTTTGTTGTCATTAGTTCATCTGTCTCTTTGTGACTCTAAATGGGGGATTTTTCTGAAAGATACTGGAGTGTTTTGACATTTCTTTCTCCAGCTCATTTTACAGATGAGAAAACAGGGGCAAACAGGGTGAAGTGACTTGCCCAGGGTCACACAGATAGGAAGCATCTGAGGCCAGATTTGAACTCAGGAAGATGAGTCTTCCAGACTTCAGGCCCAGCACTCTGCAGCACCTGGCTGCCCAAGTGTTGATCAAAGGTATGCTTAATATTCAATATGATAAGCTTGTGAATGAATGATGCAGAATTATAGAATATGTAAATTCAATGCCAAATCACGAAAAATAAGTGAATACAGCATAAAGAGGGCATATTGTATATTGGTTTTTTAAAGGGATACTGCATAGGCCAATACAGTTAATAGTTTTCTTTGCTCCAATTAATTTGCACACATGCATTTGTACATAAGAAAAGGGGGTTTAATATGTCAATCTGTATCCCAGGTCCATTCTATAAATAAAAGAAGGATGGCAGAAGAGTGAATGTCAGGGGTAGGGGTACAGAGAGGAAATGAGAGGAAACAAATCAGCCAAGATACCAACAGCTGGAGAGGAGAAAGCTCAGCTGGAAGATAGAGTTCCCACGATCTCCTCTGCTCTCCTCCTCCCACTCTCTTCCTTTATTTACAAAGCAGTAGAGAGAAGGCAGAGGTTGACATATGCCTACTGAGGTAAATACTGGACCCCGATGACCTTGTGATAGCCTAGTGTTTGCCTTGATGACTTTTGCCAATCTCCTACTTATTTCTCCTATGATTAGTGTGGTTGCTGCATTGAATAACAGATTACAATGAGGGAGATTGGACTAAAGAATGCAAGAGAATACTGCATAAAGATGTAACTAAAATAGTAAACACATTAACACATTCCTGCAGCTCTTCCAAGGATATCTATCTGTAACCTGGAATAAAGAGGTTAGCTAGAAAGAAGGGCACAGAAATGCTTAATTAATGTTGGGGACACATTTTTTTAATGTTAAGTACTGAAAATTTTTTATTGCTTCAAGGTCCAAAAATATGGAATTATAAAGTAAATGCAAAACCACCTACTAAACAAGGATACAATAGGATATTATATATAACATATATATGCATATTATATATATGTTATATATAACAAGGATACTGAGAAAGTATATCATTGTAAGCAAGTATTCCTGGCTTTTGGCTAAATATTTGTACTAATTGGTCTCAATGCTAAATATATCCAGCAAATTTCCTTAATCTTAAGAAAAGATGTTCTTTAGGGAAAATTTCCATTTGATTTCTTTGATTATATGGAATGGAAAGCATTCGAGGTTGCAGTGCTTTCAATAGGTTTCTACTATTCAGTTTTGGAAAACTTGATCCTTTTAGTGCTCTTTTACACACTTAAACAAAACACAAAAAAGGACCATCTCTACATTATTCGAGAAGTTATGTGGGAAGACAGCTTTCTCAAAAGTAAAAGATGATCAATTTTGAGCTGTCTTTGTTAAGAAATCAATCTTAATGAATCTAAACTACACTCTCCCTCTCCCCCCCTTCTAACCTCCCTTGTCTATCATGACAAATAATCAAGTGCATACATAATGAATTCTCTACTGGAAATCACACTGTATAGGTTCTATTTATCATATTTTTGATGGGAAAAGAGGAATAGAAATCTATATCTTAAAGAGGTTTCCAGAATTGAAATAAGGAAATAAGACCAGAGGAGTTAGTAGTTTTAATTACATCAGAAAAAAAATAAAAAACACATTTCCTGGGGTTTTTGAAATTCTACTTCAAGAAGTATTGTTGTTACTAATAGCTCTACTAAATTATAACATTTATAGCCTTTGAGGTCAAAGGTGAATGAAACCCTACTGATTTTTCCCAGGTTACTCAGAGTTAATAAGATGATTTGGAAGTCCATTTATGGTTATCAGAAATTTTTAGCCATATCCTTATAAGTTACCCTCCAAAATTCCTGTTCAAAATATTTAATGATCAGCAGCAGTGAAGTGGAAATCCTTTCTTTCAGAACAGCTGGATATGGTAGAGGAAGAAAACTTAGATGAAGCACATATTTATTCTGCAGGCAAATTACTGAAGTTTATGGATTTAGAAATACTGAAAATGTTTTTTTCTTCACCTTTCTTTGGCACACAAAAATCAAAGAAACTTTTATGTTAAAAATAACTTTTTTTAAAATATTCTTCATATTGTTTTGCCTCTCAACCCATTCAAAGAGTGGCAACTGCTTTATCCCTCTTTAATAAATTTGTACCTCTTAACTTAATCAAAAATACCTCACAGGAAAAGATGTATATTTTCAATAACTAGCTACAAGGGAATGTAGTTAATTTTCCCCCATACTATAAATTTACCACAAGAAATATTGTTTAAAATAAGTGAGTCATCATCTGAAGTTGAGAAATACATTTTGGCTGCACAGATATTTTCTTTGAAATGAAATATGATCCATATTGCAACCAAGTTACTAATATGAGAATTATTAAGCATTTTAAAAGCCATCTTGGTGACTCTATGTGTCAAATAAATAATTCTTCTTTGAAATGGGGTAGGAAGGATAGTATATGATGAATAAAAATAGTTTAGCAAGAATTGTTTTCAAACAAGCTCTCACACACTGGGCTTGCTTGATGTATTGAAATAGCAAAAGGTGATGATAATTAAGAAAGAGAAGTGGCACAGATGTAAAATGAGAGGAAAAAAGTAAATCCTGGAGTCATAAACATATGCTAATGATTTCCACCCATTAAATAAAAGGAATAAAAGGAAATCTCACTCTATGAGCCAGTCAGACAAATGTTCTTTTTGAAGGCTGATCAAATGTTTGGTGGTAGCACTTACCCCCCCCCCCAAAAAAATTACCTACAATTAGAAATAGACTAATAAAGGTAGGTCCAAAGATCTCAAAGGCAGCAAAATAGAACAATGAAAAGAAAGAATAAATATCACTTTTAGACTTAGTTTTGAATGTGGGTGCTTTAAAAAAAAAAAAAAGGAAAAAAGTTTCCAAGAGAACTGAAAAATAGTTAAGAATTTAGTAGTTAATTTCTGAAGTATGAAAGTCCACTAAAAGAACTTTGGGCATAAAAGGCTGATTGTCTTAAAGGACAATAAATGTGGGGTTAAATTTTGGTTTCTTCTACATGTAGCCAAAAAAAAAAATCTTTAACAAAGAATTGGTAGCCCATCCAACTCAATGGATTTGGACAGTTGTCACCTGAAAACTTTCAAAGATTAGGGAAAGAGCCTGGAAAATAATCCCAGTTTTCTGTAATAATCTATGGTAATAATAATAGCTAACATTTATATAATGCTTTAATGTTTGCAAGGTACTGTGCATATATTATCTAACCCTGTGAAGTCATCAATATTATTATCCTCAATTTACAGATGAGGAGACTATGTTTGAAAGAGGTTACAATGCCTTGTCCCAGTCATCTACTTGTCTTCCTGACGCCTAATCTAGTACTCTGTTCTGTTCACAACCTCGTTTAACTGCCCCTACGATATAATTGATATTCAAGATCTCCAGATACTTCTTTCTAATAAAAGGCTCTGGGTTTGGATCCTAGTTCTGCTCTCTACTTCATGTGAGCCCTAGAGTAAATCACTTCACCCCTATTGGCCTTGATTTCCACATACTTAAATGCAAGGACTGGAGTAGAAGATTGCTAAGGTCCCTTCCAACTCTAACTCTATAATCCTTAATTTAGCTCGACACAAAGCTGAGTTATATCAGTGTCAAAGAGGCCCACTGCCTTGACTTTCTGGAATTTCAGGCATATTATCATTTGCCTCTCAGGGGAAAAAAAGCAAACAGTCCTTTTAAGTTCTGAAAACGAAAATTAAAAGCAGTAAGCAGCCATACCTGGATTAGTAATGAATGACAACAACACAGTCTGTAACTATTTAGTCTCATCTGAGCCGGAAGGAATCTCAGTGAAGGAATTTTCTGGCTGGGTCTCTGCCATCTGAAAATTTAACACTGACCCACTGAAAGTGGAATGTATCTATACACATCCATGATAAAGTAGAGACTTCTGTGGTCAAACATTTATATGAGATTCAATACAAGTGGGCAAGTAAGAATAAAGTTTCCATTCATTTGAACAGTATCAAAAATAAATGAGAGAGGTGGAGCCAAGATGGCAGCATAGAAGCAGCAAGGTCTGGCAGCTCCCACACCACAACCCTAAATACCCATTAAATTATGAGCCCAGATAAAGTCTAAGAGTCTCAGACTCACAAAAATACAGAGAACCCATTTCTCGCTGAAGGCAGCTCGGCAGTGTCAGGGAGCGGAGACTGAAACAGCCTGAAGCCAAGACCAGGGGAGGTATAGCAGTTTGACCATTCTGCCCCTGGGGCAAGGAAGCAGTGGGGGAAGGGAACTGCTGGAACCGGTGGCCGCCCCCACCAGGGTGCTTCAGAGTCCTTGGCCTGAGGACTCCGCAGGGGGCCTGAATCGATTGATCAGGGCCAAGTGCTCTTGCGTTGAGCGGCGTGGATCCGATCGTGGTCTTGGGTGGTGGTCATGGGGTGCACTTTCAGCAAGCCAAAGCTGGGGGGACTTGCAACACCCCCCTAATAGCTCCGGCAGTTGGGTAAACCCCAGCGATTTGGAACAGAGCTTCCCCCCCTAGAAGCAGAGTTTCACAGACCTAAAAAAACCAACCAATTAATTGACTGGTCAATATGAGGAAAAGGAGGCAAAACAAAAATACCCATAAAACTCTAGAACCCTTTTTTGTGGATAACAAGGGTCAAAGCATGGAATGGGAAGAAGAGAGCCCAGAACTCAGAACTCCCACACCAAATGCTTCCAGGACAATTGAAGAATGCCTAGAAGCTATACATCAACTGAAAAAGGACTTTGAAAACCAAATAAGAGAAGTGGAGGAAAAAATTGGGAAGAGAAAGGAGAATGATTCGAGAAAATCATGAAAAGAGAGTCAACAACCTGACTGAAGAAAACAACACTTTAAAGAATAGATGAACTCAAATGGCCAAAGAGGCCCAGAAAGCCAATGAGGAGAAGAATGCCTTAAAAAGTCGAATTTCCCAGATGGAAAAAGAATCTCA
>CM053593.1:107015336-107039676 GCA_028646575.1 Pseudocheirus occidentalis
AGACAGACGATCACTGTCACAATATATCCACTATGAAGATGTCCTGTATAATCACACATCCATAGCTTGTATTGAACTGAGTGTCCTTCTAGTGGGGGTGGGTGACAAGGGAGGAACTGAAAGAATCTAGAATTCAAAGTTCTCCTATACCTGCAACTAGGAATTAAGATATACAGGGGCTGGGATAGGGAGACCCTCCCTGTCCTACCACAAAATAAGAGAGCAGAGCAGGGGAGGGACTTTACAGTGGGATTGCTGTTGGGACAGGGGCAAGATGGGGAGAAAATGTGTAATTCAAAAATGTAATGAAAATGAATAATGTAAACAAGAAAACAAATAAAAAAGAAATAAAAAAAAAAGAAACTGAAAAAAAAATGCTTAACCCACTATACCACCCAGCTGTTTCAGGATCAGCACTAATGCCAGATCACCTTTCTAAAGGGCCTGAAGCCATACCCCCAACTTGTAGTGAGTGAGCTTGCCTAACAAAAAAGGCAAGAAGCCAACCATCCTGGCTTTTCTAACTGAGATTTCCTTCCTCTGAACTTCCAGAGGACTTACTAGCTCTAATCCTTATTCAACTTTGCCTATATCTTACTTCCCCAAGTAGAAGGGAAGCTGATGGAAAGCAGGGACCAAGTCTTAGTCTTTGAAGTTTTTTCAGGACCTAACCATATGCTTTCTCATAGAAATGTAACTTCCTACTACTTTTAGACTTCTGTCTATAGGGCAAATTTATAAAAATAGGTTGGCTTGTGAGAATTGATTATTAAGTGTTCAGAGAAATAAGGACTTGGTTTAGTATTTTGTTCATTTTCTAGATCGTAAGAAAATGATAGAGAAAATGTTTTTAATACAGATTAAAAGTGTGTTGTAAGTAAAAAAAAAAGAAAAAAATGACAGTGTGACTGAGGTAAAAAAAAAATACTCTGACCCTAAAGTTAAGATACACTTTTTAACAAAAGATCCTTTTCCCTCAGTATCTATTTTTTCCAAATATCAAATGTTGGGTTAGTTTAGGTTTCCTGTTACAAGCAGCTGCATTCCTTTTGAGTGATCAACTAGAGAATGATCAACTTGGCTCAGTCACTTATGTGGAGAAAAAATTCCATTCTTATTAGATGGGAAACCATCATCCTAGTCACTGGTGCTATATAGCTTTCACCCATTTTTCTTAGGGAATGGTATTCTCATTCTATCACTCAAAATCTATCCAAAAATATTCTTCAAAAATGAAGTAATGCTGCTTTTTAAAAGGATGCATTTTACATGCCAGAAATGTTAGTCATCTCTTTGAATTTTGTTACATTAAGGCATCTAAGTACTATGAAAATCAGAAAACCCTTTACGTGATCAGATTTAGAGTACTATACTTAAAAAGTACTTTGGTGCTGATCACTGATTATTTCATAGTCATTTGGGGATATTTCAAAGAATAAGACTTATTAATGGATAAAATATATGCCTTTCTAAATCAAGTTCAGCTTGATCTTCATTGGTTATTCAAGGGCCATGTCCCTTTCCAAATGCCTACTTTAGGACACTTAAAAAACACTGCAGTATATTTTCCCATTGAAACAGTTCTATGAACATAACTTAAGCATTAATGAGCTACATTTGTAAAACCAAGAAAATGGGGGAGGGGGGAAGGAAGGAGTCTATGAGCAATATTGCAATCTCTGCAAATCCCCAAATGATGGCAAACTATTTACATATATATGTATATGTATATATGCATATACTATGTATATACACATGTATTTATATGTATAAACATAGACACATATGCATATACACACAAAGTATGTTAAAAACTAATAACCCAGAGTTAAAAGACAAAAAGCTAGCAATTCCCCATAAATTATGACAAGAGCAGCATATGGGCCAATCTCTAGTAATGTGCTACCCAAAGGCTACTGCAATTCCAGATTTCCCAATACTATCTCAAAATCATGGCTGCTTTCCCCAAATATTCCAATAGCAGAGGATGCTATGAGCAGTGGCACATACTGAATCCACTTTTCCACTTCTGGTAACCTAGCTAAATAACTGATGGGTTGATAATGGCAATAATAAATGAATGTTTTATCAATTCACTGCTGATTTATTCATGCAAGTTTTAAAAATAACTGGAGAAGCTTGTGTGATTAATGGATTAAGCACATAACTACAAGATAAGGAACAAGCCAAAATCCAGTTTAATTCTATTAAAGAAAGCAGAAATCAACATAATAGAATTCATAACTCAGTTAGTGGAAATGGTATTTATGGAAATCGCTAATTTTCTGGGAAACAGATGATGGCTCAAAACCATCCTCAATTACTGATGAATGTCTCAACTAAAAGGAAAAAAATATCACTTGCAGAGAATCAGAATATGAATAGGACTTTTACAAGCAGCCTGAGAACTGGAACAGGTTAATGGCAAATAGATAAAGAAAGAGCAACATATCAAGGAAACAAAAACTTCAGAAAAGGCTACAGAATACAGAATGAAAAGAGAAAATAAGACAATATTTAAAGAAACCCATAAGCAAAACCTATTTTGATCCTTGTGTGTAAAAGGATCCAAGGCAAGGAGGTCCTTTGAAAAATCTACCAATTTTGTTTTTAAGTAACAGTATGTGAGGGGTGAAATTGGAGACAGTAATGGTATCAGAAACATGCAAAACCCCTATGACTATTTTTATAAACAAATAGTAATTTTAACACAATTTCTCACTGTGCTATAACTCAGGTACATGAACATGTAGAAGATAAGATCATTTCACAAATCTGTCTTTCATTATTTCCAAATAGTAATTGTACTTTTAAATCACTTTCCATGATCATTAAAGAACTCTCTAAGCACCCCCATTAAAATGTCACATTTTTTCCTACTTCCCTCCTGTCCAAATCAGAATATTTAATGATAGAGAGGATGAAGGATGGAAGAAGGGTCAGGGAAGAGTGGTTACAAGAAGCCTCAGTGAGGGTGGCCATGACTTCCTCTAGAGAAGTTTTTTTTCCTAAATATTTACTATTTCTCCCAAGCAGCTGAGTAGACATCTCCATTTTCCTCCTTCAGACTCAGATCTTCCCAGAAGTATTAAAGTACAGTTATCCCTTCTACATCACGGAGAGTTGGGGGGAAAAGTACCCAGCCATGATATGGAAAATCCACATAAAAATTTTTGGCCTTCTTTTTGTACCAGAGAAATCTGAATTATTATGGTATTAAAAGATAAAATATGTTGATATTATACAATACATATATTTTATGCATTTCTGACCTTCTAAACTTTTTCTGTGTCATCTGCTAGTTTTCACGTGTTGTCTGGGTATAACACCATGCACCAGCAGATTCCCAAAAGAATGCTATTGTGAACAGCTTTTAAAGTTCAGATTACACAGTATAGTGAACACTGTTTATTCCATTACAAATCAAGGCAAGCATTCACATTATCACAATATAATATTCACAACATTATATCTTATCACACAAAATCACAATATGGTGTTCATAACAGCTTAACATTAGAATGGCCACACAGTTTTCTCTACAGTGATCACGATATTTAGAACAAGGAACAAAAGAATAATCATCTGGTTTCTCTAGGGGAGAAACCCTCCTCACTTAATTATTCAATCAGTTTACAATATATCAATCTTCCACTCACAGGACAACCATTAACTTAATCAGTCACTAATCTAGATTCACAATTACTAAATATCATTAATCACAAATACAGTCATTAGAAAAACCACACAAACCCTCCACCCCTTGGTGTCCAGAAAAACTCAGTTTCATCCAAGGGGAAACCTTTTCTTCATCTTGACTCTAGGTGGACTCTCTGATTCCCTGGATCCCTTCCATGGTCCCAGCTCCCTCCAGAATCGACCAAACAATCACCTGGATTCAGAAAGAGACAGCGGCCAGGTTCTTGTCCAGTCCTCAGAGGTAGACAGCTCCCAGGTCCTTGTCCAGTCCTCAGAGCAGTCCCTGGCACACACTGAAGTTCACAGGGTCAAACACATCTCAAACCCTTCACCATTTCTCTTGCCTAGAACTCAAGGATCAGCCAGGCCATAAACAAACAAAGTCTTATCCTGGTCATGCTTCTTCAGTTTTCCAGCAGTTCAGCTGGCCCTAGGACCCAGAAGGAATATTGGCCTTCAGCAGATTCTGGTCTCAGGAAAACGCCATCTCAGTTCTCAGTCAGCTTCCAGATGCTGAGAGAGAAACTCTCTCTCTCTCTCCTTCTCCTTCTCGCTCTCCCTCTCTTCCTCTCTGTCTCTGTCTCTGTCTCTGTCTCTCTCTCAAGAAAACTCCAACTCACTTCTTTAGTACAGCAGCCCAGCTGCCAGATGCTGAGACAATCCTGCTTCCTCCAAAAGGAAAATTCCAATTCTGTCTCTCTCTGTCTCTGAAATTCTTGCTTATATACACACACTGGCCTCCTGTCTTAGCCAATCCCCTTCTTCATGTCAACAGGGGAGTTCACACCCTCTCAACAGTGGGACAGGGCTCATACCTTCCATACTTAGCCCTAAGTTACTAAGTGCTAAGTATCTGCTAAACTGATTGTTATTACACTGGGGCTTCTGAAAATTCCCCAAAAAATCTCATTTAATTTCCTATGAGAACCTACTATATATCTAAACTACAATCTGGAACGGATAACTGTATTTATAAACCCCACTAAATGAATTTATGGGTCAGAAGGCCCACAGAGGGATGGTGTAGAATGGGTCTCTCCTCAAGAAATTTGAGTAGCAAGTGTTAAAAATTCAACAAACATTTCCTGAATGGTCACCCTGTGCCAGTCACTACGGTGGATGTGAAAGAAAATACTAAGATAAACAAGATACAAGAATATGGTCAGTTTACACTATAGTAGAAAATATAACATGAAGTAGAGAGGAAAATATAGAACAAAGTTCTATAAGAAGGGGTTTTTTTTTGTCTTTTTTTAACATTTGATTATAGAACTTTAAATTATAGATTCTTTCCTTTCCTCCTTCATCACCCACCCCCACCAGAAAGACAAAGCAATTCAGTACAGGCTGTACATGTGTAGTTACGCAGAGCATCTCCACAATGGACATATTGTGAGATACTGATTATATGTACCTCCTTCCTATCCCAACTCTGAAGCAGCTACATGGGGGTGGCTGAAGTGTCACCGCTTCTGCTTGTTCCTTCCCCTGGAGGCAGTTTTGGCCAGACTGCTTTTCTCCCCCAAATTTAGCTGAGTTCCACTGACCTTTCACTTAGTCCTTGTATCTTATGGCTTGACAATCCAGAAACTGCCACAGCTGCTGCAGATCCACTCTCCTAAAGGTTCCAGCTGCAGCTCCTCCTGGCCATCCCAGGGCCAAGTGGTTTCAGGCTGGGCTGGTTTCAGCTTCCAGGGTGCTGTAATGAGCCCTTCCTGCCAAGCTGCCTTCAGCTGGGGGGTGTATTTTTGTGAGTTTTGGAGCCCTAAAATTTGTTTAGAGTCATATTTTATGGGTATTTGAGGTGGCTATGTGGGAGCTGTGGAACCTTGTTGCTTCTATACCACCATCTTGGTTCTGCCCTCTATAAGAGGTTCTAATGAAAGAAAGATCACCTTTGATTAAGAGAATCAAGGAAGAATTCATGAATGTGGTATATGAACTAGAAGGTTGAGGAGAATTTTAATCAATCAGTCAAAAAGGCAACAGGCAAGCATAACACACACACACACACACACACACACACACACACTCAAGCACCCATGCACATGCACAAAAAATATGTGGAAAATAGATACAATTTCAAGGGGAATCTGGAAAGGCAATGAAAAAAGACATTTCAGGCAAAGGAATGAGGTAGAAGGGCAAGGGCACAGAAAAAGGTGAGAAAGCACAGGACATGAACAGGCAAAAATATGTTTGACTAGAGTGTATGGTATGTGAATTGTATGAGACAAGAGTTGGAAAGGTAATCGGTTTATGGTGAACTATGAAAACTAAGCTTAGGAAAATGGACTTGATACAGTAGGCAGTGAGTAAGAACAAGGAAAGGATGTGATCAGAGGTGGACATTGGAAAGACTACTCTAGCAATGATGTATATACAACAAATCAGGGGAAAGATAAACTGGGGGGCAGGGAGATCATTTGTAAGTCTCCTACATATCTACCACACTGTTCCAAATGTAAGCTGCTTCAAATATTTAAAACTATTTCATACATACACATACATATATAATATATACATACATATATAATTTACACATACATACATGCATGCATACATACACACATATACTTATTGTAAAATGGAAGAGTTAAGAACAGTTAGAAACTGCCCCAGCAAGGGGAACTGACAGGTGAGGTCCTGAGACCTGTAGTGGTTGTAGCAAAGAAGAAACAATACTAGTATATTATTTACATTCCAGCGTAAGAAAAAAAAAGGCAGTAAGGTCAGACTACAAATTCTAGACTAGGGTCCCACCTTTTATTGCTTGGAAGAGGCTAGAAGTTGGCTTTTTCCTCTTTTTCAAGTTTATTCATAAGTTATACTTGGTGCATGTAATCGTTCTCTACCAATGAGGTGTAGTCCAAGTATATCAGGTTTTATACAAGTCAGATTTAGAGGTAGTGAGGTGGTGAGTGGGAACCATGCTATAGTAGAGCAATGTGGTACTTCCAAAAGGAAAAGTATTTTCAGCAAACAAAAGAAGGCAATGCCCAGAGCCTGATGACTCGATAAAATGTAAAGCAAGCACCAATTCTGAAGATAGCTACTAAAACAAATTGAAAAAACTCATTCTATGAAACTAAATATAAATAGTGGGGGGGGGGGTGGTATCTGTGTAGTGCTATTATAAATGCTGCAGGATAACCTAATAGTGAATAACACCAGCAGCATTTTTAAATTAATCTAGTCTGACTTCTTGCCCAAAAGATTAAGTCACTTTCAATATGAGTATATATTTGAGGTCAAAGTTAGGTCAATGAATTTAAAAGAGAATTCCTACTTCCAAAGGAATTCCTCTTTCCTTGGGTTTCTAATATGACAGTATAAAAGAATGGGCTATATCTTAATATCTTCTTTTCTTCTATAAATTCTCAATTTTACAGTTTGTCATGTTGATTCGCATGAGTGAATGAGTTACAGAGACACTTTGGTTCTTTGGCCAACCAGAGTAAAATAGCCTTACTCCCTGGGGGTGGAAAAGAATGGCACAAACAGTAAGTATGTATTTTGTGGGCAGAGAGAAAGCAAAGGAGGAAGAGAAATCTACTCACTGTCATTTACCTGAGATACAACTATGGCGATGAATAAATTCTCTGAAACAAAAGTCAGACATATGGTCTGACAAAGGAAAGCACCTATTTTCCTCTTGAAATTAAAATGTCTTAGAAAATTCAGAACATATGATCACTGAACACATAACCCTTCTTTTCTGACATCCTGGAATTCATCCCTGTGCCTTTTATAGTATCTCTAACTTGCAAAAGTTTATGATACTGAAGATTCTGTAATACATTCTATTTATGGGACCACTATTATACTCTGACCCACCTCCTTGCTTTTCAGTTCCTACCCTAAGACTCTTCTCTTTACAAATTACTAGAGACTTTTCTTTGCAAGTTTTTTATAATGATGAAGTTACTCTATAGAAGACAAAATAATAAAACGTATTTGAAAGAATGGAAAGTATAGGTTCTCAGAGGAAATGATGCAAAAAGAAAAGACTGAAGGGAGTCTATATTAGCAGATCTCGAATTAAATTAGTAATGATTAAAACTATTTAGCACTGTTAAAAAAAATAGAAAAGATCAGTAAAACAAACTAGATAAAGCAATACCAAGGAGAAATTAAACACAGTAAGCCTAGAGTTCAGTAAACATGAGGACAGATATTCCTAGGTGACTTCCTATTAAATAAGAACTGCTAAAAAAAAAAATAGAAAGTAGTTTGGTAGAAAAACAGACCAGTATCATACACTATATGTCACAATTAGCTCCAAATGGATTAATCTAAACATAAATGTTTAAGTCACAAAAATATTAGAGCAGAAGATATTCTGAATATTAATTGGGCAAAAATTGATAAACAACCAATGGATAGAAGATGTGACAAAATAGAAAATTTGGTTATATAAAATGAAAAGACTCTCATATTAACAAAATCAACACAACTAAGATCAGAAGAGAAACTATTGAATAGAGGGCAAATCTTTGCATTAAATATCTCTGGCAAAAGTCTGATATCTAACATATAAGAGAAAATTATAAAAATATATAAAATTAGGAGTTATCCTCAAATAGATAAATGGTCAAAGAATTTGAACAGTTTTTGAAAAATAAAAGCAAACAATCAATAACCATATAAAATACTACCAAATCACTACTGGGAGAAATCAAAATTGAAATAGCTCTGAGCTATCACTTCATTCAAAGCATATTGGCAAAGATTACCAAGAAACAGAATTTTTAGTGAAGTCTGGAAAGAGAAGGGTATGCAAATGCCAATGTACTGATCCAACTATTCTACAAAATCATTTCAAAATACAGAAGCAAAGTTTTGACCCTATAATCCCACTGTAGATCATGTGAGAAGATACTTAAAGCAAAGAAAGTCCAGCAGGTCATTGCAATAGTCCAAGCTGAGGTGCTGAAAGCCTGAACATGAATGGTAACAGTGTTAAAGGGAAAAAAAAGGATAGATTCAAAAGATGTTATAAAAGTAAAATCATGAAGATTTGACAACTGATTGATTAGATGAGGGAGGCAGGGTAAAGAAAAGTTCATTAAGATGTCCACAGAATCCTGATAACAACTTAAGAGAAGAGGATAAAAAAATTATATTTCATATGTTGAAATTAACTAGCTGAAATGTAAATAATTATACTTTATGCAAATTTAGTTGGTTGTATTTCTGTTCAATATTAATATTTCAATAAAAAAATTTTACGGCAGTTGAACTCAGATTAAGTATAATGCCCAATCTTTGTTCTAGAAAACATGATGAAACATGTTTTCATGAAACATGAAACATGAAACCTTCTAAGTGTAAAGGTGGAGATGTAAAAGGTTCATATGATGTCGGAATTGTTACATTAATCAATTTTATTTACTTTCCTCTGGAAAGGGGGAGGTTCTCCTGGCTATGGGGGTAGTGGAGTATATATCAGCAAAATTGGAGTATCTAACAGCACAAGCATACCTCAGAGATATTGTGGGTTCAATTCCAGAACACCACAATAAAGCAAATATTGCAATAGAGTCACAAGTTTTTTGGTTTCCTAGGGTATATAAAAGTTTTGTTTACACTATACTGTAGTCTATTATATATTTAAAAAATTGTACATACCTTAACTAAAAAAAATATTTTATTGCTAAAAAAAGAAAAGAAAAGATACTATCATCTGACCCTTCAGTTGAGTCATAATCTTTTTTACTAGGGGAGGGTCTTGCCTTGATGTTGATGGCTGCTCTCTGATGAGGGTGGTGGTTGTGGAAGGTTGGTGTGGCTGTGACAATTTCTTTAAAAAGACAAGAATGAGGTTTGTCACATCAATTGACTCTTTCATCAAAGACTTTTTTATAGCACGCAATGCTATTTGACAGCATTTTACCCACAATTTTGAATTTTCAAAATTGGAGTTAGTCCTCTCACAAACACTGCTGCTGCTTTGTCAACTAATTTTATGTAATATTTTTCAATATTATTATGTCTCAAGGAATAGGGAGACCAAAGAGAGAGAGGTGGAGGGAATGGCTAGTCAGTGAAACAGTCAGAACACAAAACATCTATCAATGAAGTTCGCCATCTTACACGGGCACTGTTCATGATGCCCTAAAGTAATTACAACAGTAGCATTAAAGATCACTGATCACAATGACAAATATGATCATAATAAAAAAGCTTGAAATATTACAAGAATTACCAAAATGTGACACAGAGACATGATGTGAACATATACTGTTGGGAAAATGGCACCAATAAACCTGCATGATGCATGGTTGCCACAAATCTTCAATATGTAAAAACAAAACAAAAAACCCATAATATCTGCAGAGTAATTAAGTAAATCACAATAAAATGAGATTTGCCTTGCAAAAGGAGGTGATAGATTTTTAAAAAATAAACACAATGATATTCACCTATGTAGTTGTTAAAGTATTTTGTATATATTTAAATATCAAACATGTATACAGAAACATAACATATAAGTCAACTGACAATGGCTCTGAGCATGCATCTAGGCATTTTCAGTTGAATAGTTTCCATTCATGGTCCACATTTGTTGCATTGGTTGCCAGCTGTTTCACTTTAGTTATTTTTAACAATAGAGTTTTGTTTAAGCTCCCTTTCCTAACCATGGATAAATTTTTTTTAGTTACATTGATCTTGAAAGGTTTATGGTATACAGATTTGGTCTATTGCATCCCAGCATGGTTTTGATTTAGGAAGCCTTTTTTTCAGTGTCCTGTGTTCATAAGTAACTGCATCCTTCTCAGATTTCCAGTAATTGGGATTTTTCACATGGTTGTCAAGCAGGAAAGTGTAGAGGAATGTCTGCTTCAAAGCCATGCACTCTTGACATGGTGTTGCTCTATGACTGAATGGCTGAAATCATCATATCACAGGTGTGAACCATATAAAAACCAGATGCTTGGTTACTTCTCAAATGCATTAATCTGTGTTTCTAAAAATCCAAATTGATTACCCAGTATTAAGTGACAGAATCTGAGGACTTACATACATAAATAAAAAGATAAGAGAACACAGAACCAAAATGATGTCTGAGCTGTTGATATGGATTACACATCACACTGTTTACCTGGTTAAAAACATTATGTAAGACAAGTTATATAACATATATCCTTAACGAAAGGGCTATTATGAGGAAGAGGCATAAGGGAAGCTAGGTGGCAGAATGGATAGAATACTGGTCTAGAATCAGGAAGACTCCTCTTTCTAAATTCAAATCCAGCCTCAGACACTTACTAGCTGTGTGAATGAGGAGAAGAAGGAAATGGCAAACCACTCTAACATTTTTGCCAAGAAAACCCCAAATGAGGTCACAAAGAGTTGGATACAACTGAAATGACTCAACAACAACAATATGAGGAAGAGGGATTAGACTTCTTTGGTTCCAGAGGACAGAACTAAGAGCAATGAGTAGAAGTTACAAAGAAACCTATATAGGTTTAATATCAATAAAAACATTTTAGCAATTAAAGCTCTCCAAAAACAGAATGGGCCATCTCAAGAGATGGTAGGCTTCCCTCACTGGAAGTCTTAAAGCAGAGCCTAAGTGAGCATTTCCCACTTAGTCATAGTAAAGATTCCTTTCAGTTGTTGGTTGGACTAGATGACAACTGAAGTCTTTTCTGTTGCCCAGATTCTGTGATTCTTCGCAATACTGAGGGCATCATGTTTTTGTTGATATTTATTAAGTCGAAATATTTCAATTAAATATGAAAAAGATGCCATATCAATAGAACTTATACTGAGAGCAATTTTCTTGCATAGTGAAAAGGAGATTGCTTTGCCTCATCCAAACTTTGGTGAACAACAGCAAATTCTGGTTTAGTGGAAGAAGCACAAGACATGGGTTCTGATTCTGATTCAACTACTACCTAGCAAAATGACTCCGGATAAGTCCCCTAATTATGGCAGTCAACTGTTCTAAACTGTTAATGCAATCTGGTACACATAGATAAAAACTAACTAGTATCGCCTTAGACAAACCATAGGCCCACCAACATCTTACACTATCCTAATTCTTCAAAGGAGGTTTGTTAGAGAAGAACTAACACGCGGATACAACTACTACGGTTTTGCCCTCTCAAGAAAATGCCTTTCTTTAAAGTAGGAAAATGGAGTGTGAACAAGAACTATGGCAACTATATAGCCATGACTTTCCAAGATAGGCCAAATGTCAAGAAAATAAAAGATGCTTTTAAAAATACTACAATGGGGGTGGTACAGTGAATAGAGCACAGGCCCAGAAGTCAGGAGGACCTGAGTTCAAATTCAGCCCCAGACACTTAACACTTACTAGGCATGTAACCTTGGGCAAGTCACTTAATCCCAATTGCCCTGCCTTCCCCCCTCCAAAAAGCAAAAAAGAAAAATAATAAAAACAACATCACAGAATCAAACATCACAGTAGGAGACTGGCTTTATAGTACAACATATGCACAAAAAAGTATTCCTACAACATACTTCATAAGAGATCATCCAACCTTTGCTTGAAGACTTCTGAGGAGGGGGAATTACTACCTTATGAAAGATCTCATTCTACTTCTACATATCTCTAATTGATAGTTTTTTCCTGACATCAATGCAAATATGCCTCTTTGCATATTCTACTCATTGCTCCTAGCTTTGCCTTTTGGGGATTAAAAAGAACAAATCTAATACTTCCATGTAAAAGTCTTTCAAATACATGGAGAGCTATATTCCTCCTTAGCCCTTTTCCAGGATAAGCACTCCCAGGCCCTTCATCTAACCTTCAGGTGGCCTCTTCATCATTCTGATTGTCATCCCTTGGAAACTCTCTAATGCTTATCTACTGTAACAGGGCATTCAACAAAAAAAACAAAGTTACACTGATGAAACTCTTCCACTATGTCCCTGAAGATAAGCTCAACTTCTGCTTTAAAGATGAACCAAAAAATGATTTGAATTTTATGTGTATATCTATATTGTATATACACATTTTAAACATATCACCAGATTGCATCAATATCTGTTGCAAAGGAAAGAGGCAGAGAAATTCTATAAAAACTAAATTTATCCAAATGAACTCAGCATATACTTTAATATTTAATATTTGGAGACTTTGATACAGAAGTGGGCATTGGAAGGGCATCAAAAATACATTGGGAGCATCATTCAGAAGAAAAGAATTGCCAAAGTCTTATATATTATTCAGAAGCCTCAAAACCACATATTATGAATCTTTTCTTCAAGAAGGGCACTGGGAGGTATTAGATATGGTGAGAACAATTTCAAAATGAAATTAGTTATATATTAACAGGCAGGAAATGACAAGTGACTGATATGGGGGTCACTTTCCATTTTTAAAATTTTATTTTATCTTTAATTTCTAAAATAAAACAAGCATTTCCATAATACGGTATAATAAAAAAAAAGATGATTGCACATGAAACTGCAAATCTATTATGTACACCTTGCTATTCCTTTTTAATATATAATAAAATTATAAGTAAATTTCTTTCTTTTTCTTTTGTTCTTTCCTCCTCCTCCACCCTAGAGATGGTTCTCATTAGACACAAACAGGTATATATGTAAAATTATTCTATACATATTTCCATTCATCAGGTCTTTCTCTGAGTCATTTTCCAAAAGAGTAGTCTGTGTATAATCAGACCCCCAATTTGTCAAAGGAAAGCTCAAAATCAGCATCAAATTAGAAGAATAAAAATGAGGAGACATAGCATTCACATTATTTTAACAAGTTGTTGACACTAAAAAAAAGGGAAATAGATACATGAAAATAGACCACCATCATTTTAAGTGTTTCAATTCAACAAGCCTTTATTTTCTCTTCCTCCAATCCTCCCCCTCATTTAAACAATAACTTCCCTTCCCACTCCCCCCAAAAAACTTACAACACATATGGATAATCAAGTGAAGAACACTCCATCACTGACCAAATCAAAAAATGCAAACTTTATTTTGCATTTGAGACCATCATCTATCTGTTAGGAAATGGGCAACATGCTTACTTTGTTCCTTTGGAATTATGATTTGTCTCTGACTTGAATAGAGTTCTAAAATCTTTCAAAACTGTTTTCCTTTATAATATTGTTGTTGACTAAATTGCTTTCCTTATTTTGCTCACTTAATTTGGCATGAGTTTATGCAGTTCTTTCCAGGTTTCTGGGGAACTGTCCATTTCTTCGTTTTTATAGTATAATAATATTCTATTAAAATCATACATCATAATTTGCTTAGCCATTCTCAAATAGGTAAGTATTCTTTTTAGTTTCTAGTGTTTCACTATCATGAAAAGAATTGATTTAATTATTTTATATGTATGGCTCCTTTTCTTCTTTCTTTAATCTCTTTGGCGTATAGTCCTAGAAGTGGTATGGGGGTCAAAGGGTATACACAGTTCAATGGCTTTGGGAACATAATTCAAAAATCCTTTTCTGAATGACTATACTAATTCACAACTCCACCAACAATGAATTAATAATAATAAATATTATTATAATAATAGCTTTTATGTAGCAGCTACTATGTCAGGCACTATGCCAATGCACTTTATAAATATTATATCATTATATTATATCATTAGATCATTAGATCCTTGCAACAACTCTGCAAGGTAGGTGCTATTATTTCACAGGTGTCAATTTCACAGTTGAAGAAACTGAAGCAAACAAAGGTTAAGTGACATGCTGAGAGTCACACACCTAGTAAAGTATCTGAGGTCAGATTTGAATTCAGGTCCTCCTGCCTCCATGCCCAGTGTTCTACTCACTGTACCACGCGACTGCATCACTGTGCCTGTTTTTCCATTCCTTACACATTTGTCATTTTTGTTTTTTGTCAACATTACTGATTTTATGGGTATGAGATAGAACCTGGGTTGCTTTAAGTTGCATTTTTCTAATTATTAGTGACACTGCATTTTTCATGGTTTCACAGTTGCCAATAATTTGGATTTCTTCCTTTCAGAACTGCCAGTTCCTTTTCTTTTACTCTTGCCACTTTCTAAGAAATTTACTGATATAAATTAGTTGGGAGCTTAGCACAGTGCCTGGCACATCACAGAAACTTTGCAAATGTTTAGTGACTTGTTGACACAACCAAGAGACCAAAAAAACATAGAAATCATTTCAGCCAACAAACATTTAACTTCCTCACCAAGTTTAGAAAAACATCAGCCAAGAACAACAGATTTAAAATAAAAATTCATTCACAAAATCTTACAGAGGAGAAATGGTAGATGATTATAATCAGTAGTTGTCTCATAAAACATCAAGAAAGTTAAAGAAAAACAAGTTTACAAAAAGTTTAGCAAGAGACTCATAAGTCAAATCATCTCAAGAGTATTCAAGAATGAGGCAAAAAGGAACAAAATAAACAGATTAAAAAAATGAAACTATTTGTATAACAAACATTTTTTCTTCAACAATGATATTAGAGCAATCACATTTGAATACAAATATTTGTGGAAATAGAAATGACACCAAGGAAAACAAAGATGGAAAGAAAAGTTGGACAAGACCAAGTACACATAGATACAGAGGTGACCATTTCAAGGGATCAATTCTTAAGCTATATGAAAGAGGGAATGATGCCAAATACTTGGGGGAAAAAAATAAGACATCATTACTATCAAGAAAAGTCAGTAAAGAAAAAAATGAGTAACCATTGACCCATATGCATTACAAAATCTTTTTGAGAATGAGCTACATACATATCAAGAACACATTTGTTGGCACTGAGTAAAGCACTGGCCCTGGAGTCAGGAGTACCTGAGTTCAAATCCGGCCGCAGACACTTAACACAAAAACTAGCCGTGTGACCTTGGGCAAGTCACTTAACCCCAACTGCCCTCCAAAAAAGCAAAAAAAAAAAAAACCAACCAAAAAAAAAGAACACATTTATTAAAGGTATGAAAAGAGAACAGGTATTTTGCAAATATATTCTGTTGTTTTCCAGTAATTTCAGACTCTCTGTGACCCCATTTAGAGTTTTCTTGGCAAAATTACTGGAGTGGTTTGCCATTTCCATCTCCAGCTCATTTTACAAATGAGCAACTGAAGCAAACAGGGTTAAGTGACTTGTTCAAGGTCATACAATTAGTAAGTGTCTGAGACTGGATTTGGAACACAGGAAGATAAGTCTTCCTGGTTCCAACCCAGTGCTCTACCCACTGCACCACCTAGCTGTAATAGCTATCAGTTTAGCAGATACTTAGCACTTAGTAACTTAGGGATAAATATGGAAGGTGTGAGCCCTGTCCCCTGTTGAGAGGGCATTAACTCCCCTGTTGATGTGGAAGAAGGATATTGGCTGAGACAGGAGGCCAGTGTGTGTATATAAGCAAGAATTCCAAAGACAGAGAGAAGGAGTTGGTATTTTCCTGTTGGAGGAAGCAGGATTGATTCAGCATCTGGGAGCTGGGCTGCTGGACTAAAGAAGTGAGTTGGAGTTTTCTTGAGAGAGAGAGAAGCATGACCAGGATAAGCTTTGTTTGCTCATGGCCTGGCTGATCCTTGAGTTCCAAGCAAGAGAAATGGTGAAGGGTTTGAGATGCACTGGACCCTGTGAACTTCAGTGTGTGCCAGGGACAAGGACCTGGGAGCTGTTTACCTCTGAGGACTGGATGAGAACCTGGCAGTTGTCTGCTTCTGAATCCAGGTGACTGTTTGGTGGATTCAGGAGGGAGCTAGAACCATGGAAGGGGATCCAGGCAATCAGAGAGACTACCCAGAGTCAAGATGAAGAAAAGGCCTCCCCTTGGACGAAACTGAGGTTTGCTGGACACCAAAGGGAAGGGTTTGTGTGGTCTTCTAATGACTGTATTTGTGATTAATGATATTTAGTAATTGGGAATCCAGCTTAGTGACTGATTGCTAGATTAGTGACTGATTAACTTGATGGTTGCCCCATAAGTAGAAGTTTGATTATTGTATTATGAATTGATTCAATGATTAAGTAAGGAGGGTTTCCCCCTTATGGAAACCTGATGATTATTCTTTTATTCCTTGTTCTAAATATTGTGGCCACTGTAGTGAAAACTGTGTGGCCATTCTAATGTTAAGCTGTTATGGACACTATATTGTGATTTTCTGTGATAAGATGTAATGTTGTGAATATTATATTATGAATATTGTACTGAATCTTGATTTGTAATGTAATAAACAGTGTGTTCACTATATTGTGTAATCTGAACCTTAAAAGCTGTTCACAGTAGCATTCTTTTGGGAATCTGCTGGTGTATGGCATTACACTAGCTGCCCCCAAATACATTCTATGTGGACATAGTGGATAGAGATCTGGTCTTGGAGTGAGAATAAATTGATGAATGAAAAAGAATTTACCATTCATTTACTATGTACCATGTATTCTGCTAAGCATAGATATACAAATATAATAGTGAAGATGGTCCCTGCTCTCAAGGAACTTACATTCTAATAAGAGGAAATAACACATAAAGTTGAGTGGTGGTCAGGGAAGAGTATTTCAGCTCAGAAAGTAGCAGGAATAGTAAGTAAAGTCATAGGAGAGTAAATTGACATACTCCTTCCAGTAGCAATAGCAGCACTGATTCAATTATAGTTCCAGAATTAGAAATCAGGAAAAAGGGCAATAAGGAGATAAAAGACAACTGGCAAGAAGATAACTGAGAATACAGCTGAAGCTAGTCTGACCTGATATGGAAAGCCATAAGTGGCACTCATCAATCAGGAAAGTTGGGAGTGGAGTAGTGTTGTATGGAGGGAATTCCAAAAGGAAGTTCCTTGAAGGCATGGTCTCTGGTGAGGGCAACAAGAAATCTAGCAAAGAGATGCCTAGGGAGTAAAAGAGGACCTGGGTCCAAGTCTCACATTTGACGTATACTGGTTGGACAAGTGTTTTAATCTCTCAGTGTCTTTGCACAACTCTCTAAAACCAGTTACAGAAAAGGCAAAGATATTCATTGGTAGGTGAAATTTTTCACCAGGAATTCTTCATATTGATGAAACCACTGATCCAATCCAAAAAAAGAAAGTCTATATCAGACCATATCTTTACACTCATATAACTAGTGCAGAAAATATAAGATGTCATTGTGCTCATTTGCAGATTATAAAAGAGCATCTCACAGAATGGAATAAAATTCTCCCTTAAAGACTTCCCTCCAACAAAATATCACCCATGCATATGGTCAAAAGCATATAAGATTTGTTGAACACTGTAACAAGAAAGATAATTCTCTTTCTGATTATAAATATCAAGCAAGGCATCTATCTAACAGAGAGTATTTCCACCAAAGGTGTCTTGTCACCATCACTGAGGATATTCCGTTCAGATTACAAAAGGAGCAGGAATTCCCTCTAGACAAGATACGCCCTCCAGATGCTATTATTTATGAATGGGATTGTACTGATTGGACCAAGCTCCAGAACACCAAGCTCCAAGTCTTCTACATAAGATTCATAATCACTCAAGATTTCAGTCTAACTGTCCATATGTGAAGAATTCCCTTTTGTCTAGACCAGAGGTACTTAACTTGTCCACAGATGGATTCAAGTAGTTCATTAATTTGAATAGGAAAAAAATGACATTATTTTCATAAACTTCTCATAGAAATTCATTATTTCCTTTAACTATTTGAAAAATATTATTCTGAGGAGTCCATAGATTTCACCAGACTGCCAGACAGGTCCATGACACAAAGTTGAAAATCTTTGGACTAGACTAGATATTTAAAAAAGAAAAGCAAGGTTAAGGGGACAAATATAAGAATGTGGAACATGAGTGTCTTTATTGACCTGAGGCTAGTGAAAAAGTCTGACCACAAATATGATTTAACAGGTTTTTAAGCTATATTGACGCAAAGAGGAGGGTAAAAAAAAATTCCTATTCAAAGTGTATGTGCTGATGATAAATAACAACAGAGAAGGCAGAGCAGCTCAAGTCTTAGTTTATTTCTGTTTACTCTACAAAAGAGATCACCTTTGCCCAGGGAAAAGGTGAGGGAAAGGGAAGAGAGAGGAGTCACTAGTCACTAGAGGAAGAAAAGGAAACCTTATGGTACTACTATCGTACCTAGATAACTTTCTAGACTATGATGTGGCTGAATGCAAAACTAATTGGGGTAGTGTACCAGCATCTTGTATAACAACTACAGATAGAAAATATTCGAAGAAGAGAAGAACAGGCTGGATTATCTTTGGGAAATTGTACAAGTGCTTTTAATGATTTCAAGTTATTCCTAGAAAAAAGTTCTATATTTTTAAACATAAATAATTTTCTAATGATGCTTATGGCCCCATGGATCAAAAGAAAGTCCCCAATTCATTGAGAAGTCTACCAATAGAAAACTTATGTGAGGAGATCAAGAAAACACCTAGAGAAGAAGTTATTAAGATGAAGATTTCAGAAAAAAGATTATAAGTCTGGCACAAATATATGTAATTTTATTTCAATTTATTTCAAATTCAAGAGTATTTCAATTATACAGAAATCTGCTGGAAATCTTTTGTGAAAAACACAACAATTAATTTGGATTTGCCTCAATAAAAGTTCTAGCCTTTAAAAGGCAAAGGAACAAAAAAAAAGGGGAAATTCTATTCTATATATGATTCTCACTAACAGGGAAAAATTGGTTGCTGAGATAGAAATCACAAGAACTTTGGAAGGAAGTAAACACTCCCTGCTAGTGTTTGTAAGACAAAAAGAAAGAAAAGCTAGCATTGTCTGACATGAAATCTAGATATTAAAAGATCAGATTTCAAATGTTTATAGGAAAAGACAAATAAGATTCCATGGACTAAAATTCTACAAGAGAAAGTTTTAAAAATCAGAGTCTGAAGATGCAAAGGGAAAGTATTCTGACAAGAAAAAATAAGATGGCACGCACAAGGAACTCACCAATCAACTTAGATATTTAAAAAAGGAAAGCAAGGTTAAGGGGACAAATATAAGAATGTGGAACATGAGTGTCCTTATTGACCTGAGGCTAGTGAAAAAGTCTGACCACAAATATAATTTAACAGGTTTTTAAGCTATATTGATGCAAAGAGGAGGGTAAAGAAAAAATTCCTATTCAAAGTGTATGTGCTGATGATAAATAACAACAGAGAAGGCAGAGCAGCTCAAGTCTTAGTTTATTTCTGTTTTCTCTACAAGAGATCACCTTTGCCCAGGAAATAACAGAACAAAAAGAGCTAAAAAGGAGCTGAAAGGCAAAATAAGGAAATTGTAAGAGATCTCCTAGCTGCCCTTGAGGAATTCAAGTCAATTGGCCAATTTCAACATCTCTTGGCCATGAAAGAAGTAGGAGATGTGACTGCTGAATCACTTTCATTCAGTCAATCAACAAATATTTATTAGGCATCTACATGTCAAACTCTGTGCTAAATAGTGAGAAGGGAGAGCATCTCAGGCATAGGGACAGCTTAGGATAATGTCTGGAGTCTCAAGATGGAACAGCATATGCAAGTAAAAAGGAAACCAATGTCACAGTATCACACAGTACATGAAGGGGAGTAAGGTATAAGAAGACTGGAAAAGTAGAAAGGGATTGAGTTATAAAATGCTTTAAAAGTCGAACAGAGGATTTTATATTCAATCCTGGAGAAAATAGGGAATCACTGGAGTTTACTGAATTGGGAGTCAGATTCAAGCTTTAGGAAAATTAATTTGACAACTGAATGGAGGGTGGATTAGAGAGAGGAGAGACTTGAGGTAAGCAGACCAACCAGCAGGCTTTTACTATAGCTCATGTATGAGGAGATAAGGACCTGTACAAGGGGGTGGCAGTGTCAGGGGAAATAATATAAGAGAAATGTTATGAAAGTAGAAATGTAGAAACAGCCCTCCCAAAATGGCACCCTCTAGTCAGGCACAAGTGTTAGATCTCTACCTGGTGATGCTGAGAGAGTATGGCAAGTTCACCTCCTACAATTACAGAACTTATGCCATCAGAAGGATAAGAGAAGCCTTCAGAGAAAGTAAAAAGGTAAAGGATTCTGCACAAATACAAATGCTAGTGAAAAAGTGAAAAGAAAACCTAGAAGTAATTTAGTGACAGACCCACATTAGTGAAATGTACTCAGCTGACAAGCTTGTTATCAAGAATCAGAAGAAGCCGGGGACTTAATGAAGTTAGGTGGCTCTCTAGCAGCAGCCAAGGACCTAAGGATATCTCCCAGCATGCTTTCTGTTACCTCTTACATCATGTTTAAAAAGGTCTTGTTCCCTGCATATGGAAGGTGAAAAACTGAAAAATATTTCCAGTCTTTTGTTGCCTTAGTGGTAGATGGCAATTTCTATGATTCATTCGCTAGTCAGAATAACTGGAGCTCAATGAAAATAGTGTTGTGTATTATATTTTTTTCACCTTCATGTTCTAATTCTTCACCTTTTATAGAGAATATTTCAAGGCTTGAACCTGGGTCTCCTGCTTCCCAGTCCAGTGATAATTCTACTGTCACATGGCTCTACAAACAAAATGCTTTGTGAATGAATAACCAGATTGTTTCACCAGTAGATCAATGCATGAATGTGTGTATTTGTGTATACATATTAACACATGTATATTGTGCATATATATATATATACACACACTGATGTGGCCAAGCACTATTACTATGTCCAAATGGTCATTCACCCCACCTGGTCCCAACCACATTTTAAATCATCTGGAGCCAGTGGAGCCTTCTACACTCTATCCATGGGACTCTATGTTCCAATGGGGCTGGGCTTTCATCTTTTCATTCTTGGCACCAGACTTCAACACCATTTACTGCTTTTTCTGGACAATGTAGTTAAGTGAAGAGTGTTGGATTTTAAGTCAGAAAGACTTGACTTCAAAGTACCTCAGACATTTATTTAGCTGTGTGAACCTGGGCAAGTCACTTAACATCTCAGCCTCAGTTTCCTCATCTGTAAAATGGGAATGATAATAATAGTACCTGTTTCACAGAGTTCTTGTTAAGATCACATGAGACAATAGTATATGTAAAGCGTTTTGTAAACCTTAAAGAGTTATGTACATGCTAGCAGTTATGATGATGATAATGCTAAAGTCTCTTCTATTCCAGTCATCCTACTCAAGGTCCTCCCCCAAATCCCCTCCCCGAATACCCTGGGTCTCTGGAATTGGATAAGTAAGTTTTTCCCTTACTTTGCCTGGAGCAGGACCTCCATTTCTTAGTTATTTCTAAATCAAGCTACCACCACTGTACCACCGTACCTCCTTTCTAGTTTCCCTTTATGTGTTGTGTTGTTCCATTAAAACATAAGCACCTTGAGGGCTTAGATTGTTTTGCTTGCTTGTATTTAGGTCCACAACACTTAGCACAGTACCTAACATAAAGTAAGCACTTAAACGCTCTATCACCATTCATAATTATCACTCATAGTGTGTGTGTGTAAGGGACATGGGGAGAATGTACACAGCATAACATAGTGGAGAGAGACAGTCTCACAATCAGGAAGAGTTGGGGGTGGGTTCAAGTACTCCTTCTAATTTATATTGGCTATGTAACCTTGGGCAAGTCATTTAGAGTTTTCAAAGCAACACTATAAAATCATAAACTGCACAATAATAACCAACCTGCATTAGTTGAGAGGGTTTCCTATATCAAGGAAATTATAGGCCTAGTCCCTTGCCATATACATATGTGTGTGTTGTATATATATACATGTATGTGCATACATGTATGTATATGTTGGCACTATATCTGTGTTGCATATATGCATAAATGTGAGGTGTGGGTATGTACACATATGTGTATTGTGTGTTCCACATGTGTGTGGATATGGGGGTGTGTGTGCCTATACATACATATGTAATATCCACACACAAGTACAACCTGCTTAAACGTGTTTAACTGGTTCCAGGAAAATACATTAAATAATTTTTTCAGGGTAATTAGTTTCACAGGTACTGTTACATGTGAACAATTAACCAAATGAAGTCACAGCAGGATTTTGTGACTTTGGAGTTGTGGGCTGTTTATATCAATGATGGTACAATGAAAAGAGTGCTGGATTTGGAATCAAAGAACCAAAATTTGACTCCTGGTTCTGCCCCCTTAGTCCCTCGGTGATTGTGGACAAGTCATTTAAATTCTCTAGGTCACAATTCCTCATGTGTACAATGAAGGGAATGGACTAGTTGACCTCTGAAGTTCCTTCCAGCTCTGAATCTATGATCCCATAACATCAGTCAGGGCAATACACACACACACACACACACACACACACACACACACACACAAACACACACACACCAAGAGATCTGTGATCTCTCTGGGGCACTACACTCCCTGCCCAGGCAGATCACATTCCATCCATGCCTTCTTATCTAATGTAACTCTTATTTGTATCTTCCCCTAAACCCTACATAAAGGCTGCACCTAACACAACAGATTTTCTTGTATTCTTTTAATATTTCATGAGTACTGAATGAAACAGTTGTGATTCCCCAATTCCCTACATGACTGACTTACCTACATTCCTCATCTTACATATTCTTGATACCTTTTATACGCATGCAAACAAAATTTTATCATGGTTTATATGTATACTTGTCTTCCCCTATCAAAATTTTAAGCTTGGAAACAAGATATTTATTGTATCTTTATGTTGCAAATTCCTAGCACAGTGCCTTATACACAGTTGTTGTTCATCCTTCGTTTTCAAAGAGGACCAATGACATCATGGGTTGATGTCTTGACTCAAATGTAAACCGGATTGAAATGAGGCAGAATGCACAGTCATTAGCCTCACTCATCCAGAGTCATCAAAGTCCAGTAGTAGAAGTGAAGATGACTAGGGATAACCTGGGATACAGCAGATGACCTTGGCATCTTTGATGTCTAACAAAGCTAACAAAGTCTAACATTCCATGGTTCCTGCTTCAATTGCACTGGTGACCACTGGGAGTCCATTCCAACAGCAGAAGTCTTATGATTGGGGCAGATAACTCCCTAACTCACAGATACGTTTAAGACTTGTCAGTTACCCTCAAACTGATTTAGCCTGTCTACTGAAATGGTTTTACCAGGATGTGGCCACTGTACATGCTACAAGTTCTTGGAGCCACAGGTGAGATTTATACCTTGGAGGCACTAAATAAATGCTAGGTAAATTATACATACAGGATTACTTTCAAATGTCTCGGTTAAGTTTTATACTTTAAAGCTTAATATATAGGTACTGTTGAACAATGAACTAAAATAATTTTGCTATCATTTAGTAAACTGGTTTGAAGCAGAATAGAAAAGACAAAGTAAACGAGCATGAAAAAGAACTAAGAACCTAAATTACTGATCTACTATAAAATAGGCCTCTCGTTGAGCCTACCCCTAACATAGAGACAAAGACAGAAAAGAATGTGTTCAAAATATTTCCATTCAAACCATTTGCTAAGTATCAGCTACAATCCCATAAGGAGGGTGTAGCAGTATTTTTTTTACTTTATTTTTTTTTATTTGTTTTCCTGTTTACATCATTCATTTCCATGAGATTTTTGAGTTACAAATTTTCTCCCCGTCTTTCCCCTACCCCCAACCCCAAAACAGCAGTCCCACTGTAAAGCCACTCTCCTGATCTGCTCTCTTTTGTGCCCTCCTCCAACACCCCTCTAACTTTCTGGTAGGGAAGGGAG
>CM053593.1:107040176-107064107 GCA_028646575.1 Pseudocheirus occidentalis
CGCAACATCTTTGAAAAACCCAGATGTTACTGCTTCCTTCTTTGGTAACTGACTAGGTATGGATGTAATGGTCACACTGCTGGAAGCCCATCTGCTGATATATTTTTTGTCTGCTTGTAACTTCTATTTGTATTCTCTGAAGTTCAGGGTGCTAACTTTTTCCCCTGAATTAGGTAAATGATATATGTTTGATTAAAGTTGATTGTTAACTCATTTTGAGTTGCTTTCCTTTAAAAAAGCAGATCTAAGAACCTGTGCTAGCAGCCATCCTGGGTATGCTAGGGTGTTTGCTGATATATCATAGTACCCCAGAACCTACCCCACCCACCCCCCCAAAAAAGATATCAGTATGTTGGCTCTTCATTTGTTCCATTTTTGGATGGGAAAAGACAGGTCTTCTGCTTGCTAAGCCCAGCCCCTCTACGAATAAAATCTCATCTCCTCCTGCCTCCCCTAGTTCCCTTCCCCCTACTCACACCTCTCCAGACATCACTTCATTTCCCACACAGCTGAACTCATTTGGGGCTTCTTTTGACCACCAGGCTCTACTCGCCACTCCCACCTTCTCAGCACCACTGCCCAACTTTGTTTTGTTTGTTGTCTTAGTCCACTGGATTCCTTGAGGCAGGAACTATCTTTCTTTTTCATATTTGTACCCTCAGGACTTAGCATACATGGCATATAATAGAAAATTAATAAATGTTTATTGACTAGTGCATCCTGCAATAGTTATTTATTGACACTACTGCTGCCCTAGTTCAGATTATTATCACCTTTGGCCTCTGGACTACTTACTGCAATCCCCTAATTGGTCTTCCTGCATCCAGCCCCTCAGTTCTTCACTCCACACTGCCAAACTGGTATTAATCATAGTTTTGATCAAATAATTGCTCTGCTCAAGGAGCTTCAGTAATTCCCTATTGACACTTGGAAAACTACAAACTCCTTTATATGACATTTAAAGTCACATCTGACTCCCATCAATCTTTTCAGGTCGACTTTACATTACTCCCTCTTATATGCTCTATGTTCCAACTGAACTGGTCTACTGACTGTTCTCCGTACATAACGCTCCACTTCTGCCTGATTTTAGGCCTTGGCACAGGCTCTCCCATATCTGGAATCCTCTCCTCTGTCTCTGTCTCTTAGAAACCTTAGCTCCAACACTTAATTTAAGTGCCATCTCTTACAAGAGGTCTTTTCTGGTCAGATAGGATTCTAAACACAGGTACTGATGACAAAGAATGAGTCCCTTCCTCCCCATTTTCTTGGCAACTGAAATCAACCAGAATATTCCTTAAATTCAAATTTCTAAGAAAAAGAAGTAGTAAATTTTACAGAGAGATTTCAGGTACTTTGAACCTCCATTTTTAAGGTTAGTTACTCATTCAAACAAAACCAGTGAATTAGTTGCAACTATTTTCAAATCATATGTCTCATCACATTGACTTTTCAAAAGTGATTTATCAAAGATTTAGATTTCCCAATTACACATATGTATGTATATATGCATATATGAGTATGTGTGTGTATGTATATAAAGAAAATACAAGTAGGAATTACTATTTGCACAGATCACCTTAAAAAGTACACTTTTCAAGTGTGAAATAACACACAACCTACAGTTTACAACCTATTCATTTGAAGTGTCATGAAGTTGCACTTCTTCTGCAGTTAAGTTACAATGAATATTCACTCTGAAACAATATTGCATCATAACCCACTTTTCCTCTTCAAGGACTTCTAATCAAAATCACCAATCATATTTTTTCCCAGCAAATAGTTTTAACAGTCTTATCACATGGTTAAGCATACAACATAAAGATTTCAAGGCTTAAGCTGGTAATTAATTTTTCATGACATGTTCAAACATTTTTATTGACTAGGGTCCATATTTCAAAGACAAGAGAATATATAACACCTGTTTCTTACAAATGTTTAAAGTTTTTCAATCATACAATGACAGCTATTTAAGGGTCTAAACTATCAAGGATAAACAATGATTATTAGATGTTATACAATACTGTGAACAAGTCAAAACTTTACTTATCAGGTAAAAAGCACTTCTTAATGAAGGCAACATTCTGTAAACACAAGCAGAGGTGGCATATTGTTTGTTTTACCTTTTAGTTCATAATGGATTATTCACAGTACAGTAACACTAAAAGGTTATGTATCTCGCTGCAACATCCAGACTCCTTAACAAAGGCGGGCTATTGTATAAATAGCATTAATCTTTTTACATGATTGCTATTCATTAATGTTGAAGCTAGATTCATTGTGGAATTGGTCCTTAGACCATCTTTCAAGAATTTCAAGGTTCTAAGTAATTCATTAAATAAGAAGAGTCAGGAAATAAATCTGCTTTACAGATAGAGTTTTTAATCCAATGACATCAAATAATTATTATAATAAATGCAAGAACATACAGTAGGAATAAGAACCTAGCATGTATAAGAACATAGTATATAGGATGATGCTTGTCCTGTAGTCATGTGCCATGCTTTGCACAATAGGTAGATTCCTTACAAATCAGGTGCAAGTGAAATCTTCCAGGGGAAGGGGAGGGGAATCATATCCATTACAAAAGTCCTGTTCCTAATATTTTTTCATGGCATGGAGATGACCAGGGATTCTTGAAGACTATACCAGAGGAGTATGAGCTCTTAAAGATTCTACCAAGCTAGAAAGACCCAAATACATCTCCAGGAACAATCTATGTGTCACTTTCTGAAGACCACTCTAAAGACCAAGAAGCTCTTACTAAATGAGTTGGCCACTGCCATGAATTCTTTGCCCATGGAAACCCAACAAACATGATGGTCCTTAGTACTGTAGTTCTGAGATGACAATAATAACAGTGGCAGGCGAAGGGCACAAGCTGCTAAAAATCATAATTTTTAGGCTGTATAATATAAACATTTGAGAGGCAGTATGGCCTAGTGAATAGAGAGCTAATCTAAGAGCCAGGAACACCTGGGTTCAAGTTCCACCTCTGATAGTGGCTCTGGATAATTCTCTAATAATCTAAGATGGGGAGAAGGTTCCAGCTTGCACTGGTAGGAGTGTTCTCATCCACCCCTTTCCCCTATAAACATTTCAATCTTCATATACTGGAGGAAATGAACAGCATCAATACTGACATTCTCACTTTAAGTGAAACCAGAAGTAGCGAGAAAACAGAGTTAAATGCTAGGATAGCTAACAGGATCTCCTTGGAAAGATGAATATAAGAGTCAGCAGAGTTAGTTTCCTCTAGCAAGCAAAGGCAATAAATTGTAATATTTCACAGAATCACAAAATCACAGACTGCTGCCTTGTATGAAAAGTTTTTCCTGATACACTATGGTATCAGTGCTGCCTCACCCTCCTCAAATTATCTTGGATCTACTTAACTGTGCACAAGCTATATCCGCCTAGTACAGGGTAGAAATTTTTTGTGTCCTGTACCCCATTGGCAGGCTGGTAAAGCCCATGGACTACTATAATGTTTTTAAATGCATAAAGTAAACACAAACCACCACAACAGAAACCAGTTATAGTGAAGCACAGTTATGAAATTATTAAATGTTCCAAGTTCACAGATCCCTTGAAATGTATGTACTTGGAGTTTGGTTAAGAATCCATGACCCAGTAAAAAAAAAAAAAAATCTCCTTGAGGGGAAGGGTTGTTTCATTTTTGTCTTTGTAACCCAAGTTCTAAAAGGCACTGTTCAAAGTATGCTGAAGCCAGGTCTAAAGGCAAGAGACACCATTAAATTTCAACTTGAGAATTTAAACCTCAGAAATCTGCTCTTGATCTATTGTTTTGCTAATCATCTGGACCAAAGAGAGTGTCAGTAATGCAGATTAAACTTAAAAGTATGTGTGTGCATATATTTTTCCCCAAAGAGCTGGAAAAAACTATTTTTTTCCTGTGGAAAGTTGCTGAACACTTTCCAGTACCCCCTTCTATGGCTCTATAAACATTGCTCAGCAAGGAGGCTCAGGTAATGAAGCCATCACCAGATGGGAGACTTGGGGACTGCAGGCTGCTAATAATAAAAACAACTAGAATTTATATAGAGCTTTATGGTTTGCAAAGGGCTTTATAACACTTTGTATATAGCTCATTTGGACCTCACCCCTGGGCAGTATGGTATATGGTACTGAACTTGGAGACCTGGGTTCAAATCCCACTTCTGATACTATCTAATTTTGTGAGAATGGGTAATAGCTTAATACCTATTCACTATGTTATAGACAGGTTTTGATCTATATTGGTGGAAGGAATTCCCACAACAATAAAATCACAGCTCCCTGACTGCTACTAATTATTGTCCAAGAAGTGCCTAGCAGTTATAGCACTTATAGCTTTGTACAGAATAACTTAATAAATGTTTGCTGAATTGATGACCAAGTCGCCAAGCACTTATTTAGCATCTGTAAGTCAGGAATGGTACTAAGTTCTTGAAAAGTCAAACATAAATAGTCCATCCTTTAAAGGAGCTCATGCTTAATGGGGGAGAAAATATGCAAATAACTATGTACACACAAGATATGGAAAGAATAAATGGGAGATAATAAACAGAGGAAAGACTGTAGCATTGAAGACCAGGAAAGACTTCTTTTAAAAGGTAGGATTTTATTGGAGACTTGAAGGAAGCCAGGGAAAGTGGAAGACAGAAGTGAGAAGAAAAAGGGTTTCAGCTAAGGACAACAGAAAGCAAAAATGTAAAGTTAGGAGATGGAATGTCATGTGTAAAACTGGTGGTACAATAGATAGGGTGCTGGGTCTGGAGTCAGGAAGACTTGAGTTCAAATTCATCCTAAGACATTTACTGGTGGTGTGACTCACAGGATTGTTGCAAGGTTCATATGAGATAATAATTGTAAAAGCATTTAGCACAGTGTCTGGCACATAGTAGGTGTTATACGAATGCCTGTTCCCTTGCCTTCCACCCCTCATGTGCAAGTAACATCAAGGAGGTCAATGTCACTGGATCTCAGAAGGGACAAAGGTGTAAGAGAAATGGAAAGTTAGGAAGGGACCAGGTTATGAAAGGCTTTATAAACCTAACAGGATTTTATATCAGAGATTCTTATGGTGGGAACAAAAACAAAATAGCCATACTTTTCCTATCCTAAGTTGGAAGAAATTTTAGAATATTTTATATTCTGACTGAAGTCTATTCCTCCGCCACATTAATGGCCATTCTGAAAGACATACTGCAACAGCTTCGAAAATAAGTATAATTTTAACCAGATTTTACCAGCTTTGAAATAAGTATAATTTTACCAGATTTTACCAGCTTTCAAAATAAGTCTAATATTACAGATCACAGAAGTTTCCAGAACACTACCACACTGTCTGCCATGCTCCCCTTTCTCTCTTCCCAGAAGAATAAATGCAGTAAAATAGTCATTATTTTTTTCTCTAATAAAATAAATTTTAAGTTGCCTTGGACACCTACAAATATTTCCAGTAGTTTTAACCATTATATATACTATATTTTCCATCATCTTGCATTAACTTGTCATGCTTCAATAAAAACCTAGTGATCTCTTTGTTGACATATGAATCAGCATATAATCTAGCAGGAGATCAGTGAAAATTGACTGTTATCTCCAAATATACCAAGAATAACAGGATCAAAGACTTGGAACTATAAACGACCTTAGTAGTCTTGTAGTCCACACCTTTACTTTACAGATGAGGAATCCAATGCTCAGAGAGATTAAATGACTTGCCCAAAGACACAAGAATATTGAGTAATAAAGCCACCGGGCAAACCCACGTGTTCTCTTTCAACTTACATGGCATAAGGCCTGGACCTGAAATTTTGCTGACATAGACAACCACTGGATGAGGAAATTCTCTCTACCATTATAGGTCAACACCTTTTCTGCAAGTGGAAGTCTCAGAGCCATTAAGTGACAAGGGCAGAACTTGAATGCAGATCTTCCTGGCTCCAAAGTCAATTCTTCATCCGCTATACCATAGTGAATTTCAACTTTCAATTTATAATTGGTACAAAAGTTATACCATTAGACTTTGTACTGTAATATATAATAGAAAAGGAGTGAATGAACATTGAAATCACAGGAAGAGAACATTTCTTCTAATTCATAGTGTACTCTGGTGCCAGAAAAGATTAACCATAGGGAATTACTAAGACCAGGGAAGAGAAACATCAAAAATCTTCCTTCCTCATACTAATTCTTCAAAAGCTCCTTGCTCATGTAGCACAGAAGTAGTATCTGTGAATACAGATTCTGTTATTTCCTTACTTAAAGAAAAAGGCTTAAGGTGCAAACACAGTTCTTTCACACAGGAAAGGAAACAGACAATCAATATCAGAAATTAGGAAACAAAATTTTTAAACTGCTTCATATGTCACCTGAGATTATAAAGGTAGAAAGAAAGAAATGTCTAAGAAGTCCTTCTAGCACCATCCTTTTGATTTCTGTAAACACACACTGTGTCTCTCAGTTTAGGCAGAAGAGGCCCATTAAATTATCAGTATCAAACATCACAGACACGGACCTGGTTAAAACAAAGAAGCAGCAATGGGCCTTTCAACATTTAGCCATACCTTTTGTTTTTTCAGTGCAGCATCATTGCTTGGCATTAAAATATGTCCTCATTCAAAAGGTCTCAAATTCGACAATGATAAGATAAAGGCCACTTTTACAGGAATCTGTGAAAAGGGAAACACAATCAATATGTGTTCAATGTAACAATAAATAATGAGCCAATAAGAAATGATAACAGCCTGAAAGCATAATAGTATTACTTTATTGATAGCTAAATGCATGTGAATATGTTTCACATTCTATTTTCTTTAGATCCTGTGCTCAGGTTCCAACTTATATAAGCAATTAAAACAACAACAACAACAAAAAAAAATACCAAAAACTCCTCCATTCTCAGACAAAACATTTGAATGTATACAACTGACCTGTTAAAATTAATTATAACAGTAATTTTGTGTTGGGGAGGTGTTTAATACAGCATGTTAACCACTTCTTAATAAACTAAAGCTGTATTGATTCATTTGACTAAAAAGTAACAATAAAATCTTTGGCATTTGTGAGTGTCATTGACCTTTTATTAAAATACTGGCATTATTAATAAAATAATTAAATTACCATTAAAAATAATGATAAGAGAGCACTTAGGAGATATCATAGTCTCAGAAATTGCCAAGAATGATTCAATGCAATTCAACAAATATTAATTAAGTTATTATCATGTAAGAGCCATTAGGTTAGAAGACTAAATAGGTAAACAAGAAAAAAAAACAGTTCATTCCCTTCAGGAGGTTACAATCTGGAAAAATGACATAGGTACATGATCAATTCTATTACAAGTTAGAATATGTTTAAGAACATAGAAGAGGCCAAAGGGTAGCATGAGACATTTGAAGGAACTGGGAGCATTTCTGGCCAAGAAGGAGAAGGTGACATCTGGAATGAGTCTCAAAAGAAACCAGTTTCAACAGGAAGAGACCCATAGTCAGTTCACTTGAGGCATGCTTTTCAGGGTATGAAAATTTCATGCCAGTAAAAGAAGGCAGAACAAGATCAAGGAAAGGTGAGTCATATGGTTTGGCTAGAATTTAAGTGTAAGAGTAAAGGGGATAAGATACAGATAAGCATATACAGTTTACAGGCATATAAACTTTCTGGCTTAGGGAGATAGCCTCAATATCAAGGTCTCTTGGCTACTCTTGCCCAGTCTGGGTTTTCCTATGTTCTGCTACCCTTTCTCCTAACTTTTCTTGGTCAGGATCTCAAGCAACATTTCCCAGATGAACTTAGCCATAGAACTCTTAGACTCGAAATATATGGATGGGATAGATAAATGTGCTTTATTGGGGTATGATCCCTAACAACTTGTTGCCATAACTGCTGATCTGGGATAGAGAATATTGGGACTGAAGTCATCCTGATTCCTGACTGCCCTTTTTATTAGCTTAGATGTGCTCAGTATATATGTGCAGCTCAAATTGAGCCTAGTTATTAATCTGGTAGTGATCCCAGAGTTAAGCATCTGTCCAGCAAGAAAATAATGTCTCATATCCTGCTTTGTGATATGCCTTTAGAGAAATGGGGAAAGAATTAGAAAGCTTTGAAATTTTTAATATAGGAAAAGGGGCAAATTTTAGTCTCAGGCAAGGAAATGGTATAATTGTTCATCATAACCCAAAAAAGCAGATTTGTATCTGAGAAGGAATGCAATTTGGGTTTTTTTGTCATATTTATTCATAGCAGCATTTCTCAATTTTTCTAATTCCCAACTTTGTTCATTGAGAAAAATTTCATGGGAATTATCTGTGTGTCAAAATTATTTCTTACATATTATAATTTTTGGTATAAAATAGGATTCATATTCTCTCCTTTGCTCCAAAATTTTCTCAACTACCCTTTAGACCCAGAAGTGTTTCTAATAAAACACATTTATCTATTTCATCAATATATTTTAAATCTAAGAATTCCATGGCCAAGTTAATTTGGGAAATGCTGCATGAGAGCCTGACTAATGAAAGGGAGAATGGAAAATGAGGAAGGATTGGTCAGAGTAATATAATTTGTCATTGATGAAAAGCCTCTTTGATTAATTCACTAAGGGATAGGGTGGGGATAGGGAGAAGAAATAAAAGACTGGATAAGGATTAGTGCACCAAATACTTTCTTCCATATTAATAAAAGATTCTACATTTAGGCCTCCTTGGATCAGAGTCAAGTGGTGATGTAACTGTTTTGCTCAGATTCCAGTACTTCACCAAAGGTTATCCTGACTGAACATCAAAGTTATTAGAAGGTTAATAACACCCTTTTACCTAATAAGTGTTAACTTTACTCCACAGAGAAAGAAAGGCAGGTGTTCATAATAGCTGTAATATTTCTTATTTATGGATAATCTATAAATAAGGGTCTACTTTTCATATGTAAAATTTCTGAAAGATATAAACTACAAAGCTCCCAGAAGGCAAGAGCCTTCCATATTTGTTTTTCTTTGTTCAGGACCTCAGGTGATATCATATACATATAACTTTTTAATTTCTACTTTTTTCAAGACATATAAAAACTCTATATATTCTAGGAGGAAAAACTAAGTAAATGAAGAATGTTTATTATGATGTACAGTTAGTTAGACAATTCATCAGTATAGGGGCTAATTCATCAGTATATCTTGGACAGATACCACAATTAGATAATGAGTTGGTCCCCAAATTAAATAGAAGGACAGTGAGATGAATGGCCTTCAAAAAATTGGAACAGTCCTTTAATAAGCCGTGAAACAAAAACTCATTTTCATATCAATATTTAAATGATGGTGTTGTATGGTTATGAGTAATGGAACACTAGTCTCCAAAGAATTAAATGAGTTTCAATCAAAGGGTAATGGAGAGGTGCATGGTCAGTGTGAAAAGACTGCAACACATAACAAATATGAAATGATGTAAAAAAAAAACTATAGTAAAGGTTGTCAACAACAACAAAAAGTATGGATAAAAAAGATGGAACAAGTTATATGGAAAGAGAAAGTGATAATCTACAGGAAGTCTGTATATTCTGTTGCTTTCTTTCTGAAGTCAAGAGAAAGCAAGAAAGGTTCCAGGATGTGGGGTGAAACTTCTGGGAAGACATGCACAAGAGAGGCACAGGATAAGTAAGCATGGAAGGGTTATAATCAGCATCTCGGAAGGGAAAACACAAATAAATGAGATCATTGGTCCATTTGAGTATGTGAAACTATCCTAGGCTGCCAACTCTTCTTAGATATCAAGCACCTTGTTTTAAAAATGTCTGGCCTTCTTGCTAGAAGTGTCAATGAGGCAGTGGCAAGGCAGAGGTAGAGCTAAAACAGTCAAAATAGGACTGGCACACTTCACACCTATCAGATTGGCTAATATGGCAGAAAAGGAAAATGATAAACATTAAAGAAGATGTAGGAAAACTGGAACATGAACACACTATTGGTGGAGTTGTAAACTGATGCAACCATTCCAGAAAGCAATGTGGAGTTTTGCTTAAAAGGCTATAAAACTATGCATACTCTTTGATCCAGCAATACCACTACTAAGTTGGTATCTCAAAGAGATCATTAAAAAGGAAAAAGGAACTACCCACATGTACAAAGATATTTATAGCAGTTCTTTATGTGGTAGCCAAGAATTGAAAATCAAGGGGAAGCCCATCAATTGAAGAATGGCAGAATAAGTTGTGGTATATGAATGCAATGGAATACCGTTGCACTATAAGAAATGATGAACAGGCAAATTTCAGAAAAACCTGGACTTACATGAACTGATACTGAGTGAAATGAGCAGAACCAGGAGAACATTGTACACAGTAACAGCAACATTGTACAATGATCAACTATGATGGACTTAGCTCTTTTCAGCAATACAATGATAAAAGACAATTCCAAAAGACTCACAATGGAAAGAGCTATACACATGCAGAGAAAGAACTACAGAGTCTGAGTGCAGATCAAAGCATACCATTTTCACTTTTTTGCTTTTTCCTTCTTGTGGTTTTCCCTTTTGCTCGGATTCTTCTTTCACAACATGACTAATGTGGAAACATGTTTAACATGATTATACATGTATAACCTATATCAGACTGTTTTCTATCTTGGGGAAGGAAAAAGGGAAGGAGTGAGAAAAATCTAAAACTCTAAATCTTATAAAAATGAATGGTGAAGAGAAAGAGATGTGGAGTCTGAATGCAGATTGAAATAAACTACTTGCTCTGTTTCTCTTTCTTGTTTTGTTTTGTTTCCTCTTTCCCACTGATCATTCCATCAGTTATAATCCTTCTTTACAACCTGACTGAGGATTAATGTGAAGATATTTGTAGGTCCTATATTCGAGTGCATACTTCCATGATGGGATGGGGAGGGAGAAGGAAAGGGAGAAAATCTGAAACTCAAGGGTCTGTGGAACTGAATGTTGTAAACTAAAAGTAAATAAACCAATTTAATTTTTTTAAATGTTAAAAAAGAATGGTGAAAACTCTCTTTACATGTAATTGAAAAAAACACCATTAAGTAAAAAAACAAGAAAATTAAGGCTGTCAGAGATGGATGATCTTCTGTTTCTAGTAATTATCCATGTGAGAGTTTGATAGTCTTGAGATTATCATTCTAGATCATGAAAGGTTGATGACTAGAAACAAAACAACAAGAGATTTAGCCAGCCTCCATGTGTCACTGAGGAATCTAAAGTTGGAAGCAAAGCCCTTACATGTAGGGCTCTGAATGGTCTCTAATTAGTATCCCTTCAAGGTCCATGATCTCTCACAGAGTCATCTTCTGGTCAATCAAGAAACATTTATTAAGCACCTACTCTGCTAGGTACTGTGCAAAGAATCCCAGAGTACAATTCACCACCTACATGAAGCCTTTGCCAGTTCTTGAACTGTGAGTTCTCTCCCTCCCTGACCATCTTATATATCTTTGTATTTATTCTCTTTATATTCAAATTTATATGTACTCCCCCATTAAAATGCAAGCAAGTTCCATGAGAATAGAGATCATTTCATTCTGTAACTATGTAACACCAGCACCTAGCACAGTGCCTGGCAGTCAGTGGATTAAGAAATGCTTGTTGATTGATGAAATCCATATACCAGATTCAAGATCATACCATCCTCTTTATTACTACCATAACAAAAGCTCTGAGAGTTTCAGCAGGGACTCCCATCATAAGAGTCAAGCAAAGGCATTTAACTATACTGAGGGGAGTACCTAGAGACCCAATGATAAAGGCACACATAGGTAGTTGTTCAGAGTAAGCAAGAAGAAGTACAGGACTGGGTAGCAGAAGCGATAGAAATTAAGAGTAAGATAATACAGACCACAGCAAGTGTGGAATCCAACCCAGAATCGGACCTCAGCTTCACTTATAAGATTCACATGCCACTTTTTACGCATCATGGCTTCTTAGCAATGATCGCTAGCCTGCACATACCTTGAATAATTCTTCTGTTTCCATTCTTTGCCATTTCCATAACTGACCTCAACCCAGCACTGATAGTCCCTTCTGACTCCTGGCAAAACAACAACAACAACAAAACCCTATCTACAAAGTCTGCTCAAGAAGCCAGTATTTCCAGGACTCCAGTTTCCTCTCTTTTTTTTCTGGCCTGTGTTCCTAGGCCTAAGTTTGCTCCCTCTGTCCTCTATGTTCTTCTATCCCATAGTCTCTATTCAGCCCTCTCTTTGGACCTTTCTTATCTGCCTGAAACTCCTCACAAGTCTTTTGAAATCCCACCATGACTTCCCTTGAGTTTTTGTTTGACCGTTAAAAAGCATTTAATTCTATAAAATAAAATGCTCCATTTCAGGCTCTCTTCCAAGAAGGTATCTTCTGTGCATATATTAAAATGATATAAAATTATTTGGTTGGCAACTGAAATCATTTAGATAGCCCTCTAATCATTAACAAGCAAGACAAGAAAGTGGGAGACATGCTCATTAAAGGCGTCTACCACTGTAATGCACAATCTACAAGAAAGAATTCCCTACAGATTTCCCCCCTAAGATGATGAGGTTCTCCAGATATTCTGTTTATGATGATATTGTGTAGATTGCATCAAGCCTTGAAACACTGCAGAGCCTCAGTAAAGAGATCCAAATTCACTCAGAGAGTTTGACCTAACAAGCCACAAAACAAAACAAAAAAGTGGATGAAGACTGTCCAGATTCTCTATGTGGTTGGATGGAAAACCTATTGAAATCACACATCAGTACATTTATCCTGACTAAACACTAAAGATATTTGTTCAAACAGTGAAATGCACCCAGAATGGAATCAAAAGAAGAAGATGGGCTCAATTGCATTTAGGAAATCCCACAACATTTCCAACGGCTCCATCTTTTTCTCAATTCAAGAAATTCATTTTTTAATACCTATATTCTTCTAGTAATGTCATGTGGCTGTGAATCACAGACTATCCCAGTCTACTCAACTCAAATACAACTATGATTTGAATGTTCCCTGTAGATCTCAAGCCTTCTCTACCTTCTAGAAACTCTATAAAACTCTATGTTCTCTTATAAGTTGGAGGTGGGGGAAAGAGATACAGTAAAAGATGTCCACTCAAAGTACTGATGCCTTCTAAAGGTTTGAAGCCAGTGGTAGGCACTGCAATATCCCAACAGCCCATGAAGAAACTGCAGCAGCAGACAAAGGCAATGTAGTAACTCCTGGAAGCCCCCACTACTAAAGGTTACTAAAAGAGGCCTAAAACCAATGCTCCTCTCAAAGCCACTGCAAAAGACAAAGCCAACAGAATAGGCAGCCCCAGCCTTGCAGGAGAGCTATGACCAACACAATCAATAATACTCAGCTAAGCCCTGTTGTGGGATACTTGCAGTTGCTGTGGAGGTATAAGACCAATAACACTCAGCACACAGAAGGGCTGCTAGCACAGGTTCTTTGATCTGCTTTTCTAAAGGAAAGACAGCTTCAAAGGGGTCAACATTCTTACTTTATTTACAAATAAGTAGAAATAATTGAATATACAAGAAAGAATCCAACAGACAGGGCTCTAACTATCTAAACAAAGTAATAGATACATAATCACCAGACCAGAAAGAACCAACATTTGGGTTCACGAAGTGGGGGAAGGGGAGCCTTAACAATGGCACCCAGTGTCTAGTCTGGCCAAATCACAAAGAAACATTCTTCCCATGAGTGAGCCCCAAAACAAAATACCAACCTCCCAGTATATACAGTTTTCAAATAGTAGGCTCAGAACCAGAAGGCATCACAACCCTGTGACTCAGTGCCTAATTGGCTCAGTACCAAAAGGTGTGAAAGCCTTCTTGCAAGCAAGCCTCCCTATAAGAAAGCTTATCCCCCAAGGCAACACAAATCTCCCTAAATATGAGCTATGTGACAAGTCACAGCTGTGAACTGGGCCAGAGGTCAAAGCAGCAAGACATCCATGACTGAAATACCTGTGTACCTTTAGACCTGGGAACATGGCCCCTACTCCAAGGAAAAAAGGGAACACATGTGGTCACATAAGCCTATTAATGGATGGGGAAGACCTTATACTCCACTAACCCCACACCTGTCAGAGTCTCAGCAAAAGACATGGCCAGCTCCTAAAGGAAGTGTGTAGGAAGAAAATGAAGAAGAAGGGTTAGAGCCTTCTGTGGTGGGTCACCAGGAGACAGACACAAAAGCCAGGCATACTGGGGCCTAGTCCTAAATACACAATCTACAACTACAGAAGTAGTGGCATCCAGACTAAAGGAGGATAGGATCAAGCAGGGATAAATGACTGCAAAGTACTTACACGTTAACAGAGGGGAAGAGACAAGTGTCCCATCAGAATGCCATGATTTTCTAAGAGTGAGTAAAGCCAAAAGGTGAAGAAAGTAAGGAAACATAGAACCTCAGAGTAGTTTCAAATTATAGATTTTGGTTTGGTTTGGTTTTGTTTTTTAGAGGGGAGAAGGCAGGGCAACTGGGATTAAGTGACTTGCCCAAGGTCACACAGCTAGTAAGTGTTAAGTGTCTAAGGTTGGATTTGAACTCAGGTCCTCCTGACTCTAAGGCTGGTGCTCTATTCACTGTACTACCTAGCTGCCCCCACAAATTATAGATTTTAAAAGACTAAAGAAAAGGGGGGGGGGGAATACACTAATGAAGAAATAAACAAGTGGAAAGAGCTCACTGTTTTCCCCAAGTGTGGTGCACATAGAACACATAAGCCCAGAAGAGGAATGGAGGGAAAGGGCATTTTATGAACTTTACTCCTTTTGGAACTAGGAAAAGACACAAACAAAAAAGTCAGGTGTAGAAATACATTAAAACCTACAAGGAAACAGGAAGAGAAAGAGAAAATGAGGCTTAAGCAGGAAAGACTATTCACAAACTAAACAAAATTTAACTTCAGAGGGTAGATCACATTGGGAAGGAATCAAAAGGAGACAAAAAGCCTAAGAACTAGAAAGAGATCTTTCTGGACTATGTGACTAGATGGGAAGAGGCTCAGGCTACTTCAATGACAGATTTCTAGCATTAATCATATTACTTTTCTTACACGTCCTCCTGTTTAGAAATGGGGCAAAAAAGAGTGAAAAAGAAAAAAAAAAGATGTGGTAAAAAGAAATAAGCAATTAACCATCATAACCATGAATGTGGGTGGAGATGGACAGCAGAATTAATTAGAAAGTAGAATTCAAATATATTTTGGTTACAATGAACACATATGAAAGATAAATTGCTTTATTCTTTGCATTTGTATTCCCAGAAGGTGGCCCAGAACCTGATTCATAGTAGACACTTAATAAATGCTTGTTGAATGATTAAAATACACAGATTTAAAAATGAGAAGCCAGAGTAGCATTTATTATGCATCAAGCAATTCAAAAAGGGAAAGAGTAGCATAAGATTTCAGACAAGGTAACAATAAAAACAGGGATAAAGGACCAGATCTGTGATTTCATTAGTGAAGAGAACTCCAAGATGAGGAAACTCCCTATACCAATTCAAGCTAGCATCTCATAATCTTAAAAAGTTGCCTGTAGCATTGAAAGGTTAAATGACCTTCCCAGGACCCAATGGCCAGTCATGTGAGTAGAGACAGGACTTAAACCCAGGACTTCATGGCTTCAGGGTCAAATCTTTACCCATTACAGCATACTGTCTCTCAATTAAAATAGATAGGGTTGAAAGAGATTAACAGAAAAATTATATCATGCTCGAAGGCACCATAGATGATGCAATAATATCAATATCTGTGATATTATACTTGGGCACCAAATCAAATAAGAAACCTAAGGATGTAAAGTAAATGTTTATCAAACTACAGTGGAAAAATAAACACCAAAACTAAAAATAGCTACGTTGTTGTAGAATTGTGATAAAGTACTAATAAGGTTTTTTTCATTCAGATAAAACTGGAAAGGACTTCAAACTAGAAAATTATTTCTTAATATTTCTAAAAGATGGAAGGAAAGGCAAACTAAGTGTATAGATGTCTGGCAATTACTGAATAGGAAGAGAAAGGAATATATGTATTACCTACCTCTGCATGTCATCTTTCCAAAAACTAAACATGTTCTAAGGCATAAAAATTTGATTAACAAATGCAGAAAGGCAGAAAGCAGAATACAAATGACTAAGTAGAAGTTTATCAACTGTCTAAAAATTGCTTAATTCTTAGGACTCTGTACTCACCTTTTCTAAGACTATCACACATTATTTCAAAAGAGGAAGGAGGGTCACATAGGCTTAATAGCCATTTTGTATTTTTGTTTGCTTTATGGGTTGCCACATTCGAAGAATTAGTCACCAAATGTCAGCCTACCAGTAATGAACTACTGTTTTTTAGCTAGGTCACAGATTTTTCTAAAGCATAATTACTTATGGTTCTGGATGAGAGTTAGGAGTCCTTTTTTACTCTGACCTGGTTAAACCATAATGAAGGAATCAGCAGATCATATCATGCAAGCAACAGCTGAAAAAAAAAATTAGAGATAAATTGGAGAATATCTAGGAGAGTAACCAGGGAAGCAAAAATACTTAAGTCTATGTCATATGAGTATCAGTTGAAGAACTGGGGATATTAAGATAGAAATAAGAGATGAACTGGAAGGATAAAATGGCTATCTTCTAGTATCTACAAGGTTGTCATGTAGAACACAGATTAGACTTGTTTTGTTTTGCCTCAGAAGGCAGAACCAAGAGCAATGGGAAGAAGTAATAAAATGGCAAATTCAAGTTTGATGTCAGGAAAAACTTTCTAACAATTAATTTTCCAAAGGTGGTGGGTACCTCCTCCTTGGAGATCTTCAAGTAGAAGCTTAATAACTTGTTAGTTATGTTGTAAGGAAAGATTTCATTCAAGTATGGGCTGCACAAATGGCTTCTATGACCTCTTCCACCTCTCAAATTCTGATTCCAGGAGATGTCAATGGAAAGATTCCTAGGATCACAGGACAATGGATCAAGAGCTAGAAGTGGCTTTGGAGGCCATCGAGTTCAATTCCCTCATGTTTACAGTTGAGGAAACTGAAGGCCAAGAAAGGTAAGTGACTTGCCCAGAGTCACATATGGTCGGTTTGAACTCCAGCATCATGTCTCTCCCACTGTACTACACTGCCTCCCTAAGGTGCTGACTTGTAACAAGTCTTGTGACTCTACACTCAGCATTCTTTCCACTGCTGTCCTAAATATATAATGGATGTCACAAAGAAAAAGGTGAAATTTTTTCTTGCTTATTCCCAGAGGGGAAAAACTAGGAGTAATGGGCATAAGATGAAGAGAGATTGTGGATCAATACAAGAAAAACTTCATAGCAATCAGAGCTTTCTAAAAGGGGAGTAGGTTACTCTTCATTGGAAACCTTTAATGGTAAATGAAGAACCATGTGTCAAGGGATTCCTATCCAGGTACTGGCTAGATAGAATGACTTCCAAAGTCTCTTGCAACCCAAGATTCTATGATTTTGTAACACTTCCCATCTTTACTTAAAATTTTCAAATACCAAATAGCCTATATTTGTACTTTAAACAAACACACTTCCAATACTTTGAGGATATGTGTTAATTCACAATCATGTTTTGTTCAAGAGGTATATTGTCACATACGATCCCCACTACCCTGCTTCAATTGTACAACTAAAATATTCATTCTATAACAATATATTTGAAGAGAAAGTGCTGTAAAGAACTGACAAAACAAAGAGCCACATCATCTTCAACATCATAACTGTCCATATTTTTTCTTTCTTAGAAATTTATATCATTGCTAAAGTAACTACATTTCCTTCCAAGTCCTTTCTTGTCACATCAAATTTAATTTCCAATCCTTATTTAAAAGTTCTAAAACTCAAACCCCATTACAACAAATAAAACTGCATAATAAGATTTTCAAGCCCCAGTTTACAGACCAACTTCAAGCAACACTAAATAGAAGACTCCATGAAAATAGAGGTACCACAACCATGCACTTTTGGCAAAAGAAGAAAGAGAAAGGCAGAAAGAAAGAAAGGAAGGAAGAAAGGAAGGAAGGAAGGAAGGAAGGAAGGAAGGAAGGAAGGAAGGAAGGAAGGAAGGAAGGAAGGAAGGAAGGAAGGAAGGAAAGAAGGAAGGAAGGAAGGAAGATCTAGTTTTCATTTCCATTTCCTTCCTTTCCAAACACCTTACTCAGCTTAAATTTTGCTTATTCCTTCTCACTCATGCTATTCTTGTTCTTTCACAGTCCAGCTCTCTACTAACCCTTTCTACTATGACCCCCGAGATTCTTGTTCCACTATGGTGACTTCATATGCAAAATTTGTATCTTCTTAATTGAAACCCAAGGTTTTAAGCACAGATACACACTTGTATAGTTTCCATTACACTGGAAAACACTGAAAAAGTAAGTGATTTGTCCAACATCACACAGCCAGCATTTGTCAGAGGTAGGACCCAAACATAGGTTTTGATCAAATCCTGATTTTGAGGCTACACCTCTATTTATAGAAGAGTAACTTGATTAAATCTATACAAGAGAAAAATTAATTTGATGAGGAAGTGAATTGGAGAGGAAGTGAAAGGACTCAGAAGATGAATGTGTAAAGGAAAAAGACAGTGATGAGAAAATTAGGACGAGAACTAGAAAAGGCAGCTATAAATAACCACAGCAGCTAGAGAGAAGACTCAGGTTCAAGGCATGTGGCCCTAGACAATCATTTAACCACTCTCTGACTCAGTTTTCCTGTCTCTAAAATGAGGATAATAATAGGACCTAGCTTTCAGGGTTTTTGTAAGAATCAAATATCTGTAAGGGGCTTTGCAAACCCCAAAGTTCTATGTAAGACATTACCTATCATTATTTCATAAGCCAAAGGAAAACAAGATCTAAAAGAAAGAAAACAGTGAACAGTATCAAACGTTACAAAGAAATCAAAGAGACTAATACCTGGGCAGCAGGGGTAAGAAGGGAAAGGCTCCTGTAGTTGGTAACCTAAAACATTGGAGAAAGCAATTACAGCAGAGTAAAGGAAGAGAGAGAAAGTAAACTGCAAGTATCTGAGGAAAGAATGGGTAGGGATGAAGGGGAACAATCACAGCAAACTACTCTCAGGAAGCTTGGCAGGGAAATGGAAGAAAGAAAAGACAATGGATTGAGAGGTGAACAGATCAACAAAAGGGAAGTAGAAGAACCAACAGGAGAGGGAAAGGTTCAAGCTTCAAAAGAAAATGGTAGCAATAGATGAAGCAAGGTTCCATCTACTGGGACTGAAGATACCAGGAAAAGTGTCAGCCTTGGAGAGAAGGATCACTTCTCTTTCTGAGAGAGGAGAAGAGAGATGAGTGAAACTGAGAAATGTTGAGGTAGGGAAGTTCAGAGAATTCTCATGCCAAATGGCTTCAGAAAGTGACCCAAGGTGAAAATCTCCCAAGCAAGGGTAGTAGATATAAAACAATAAGGTAGTAATATTGATGGCCTCTAAGGTTCCTATGATCCTATGATCCTGCCAAGGATGGCTCTCACCAGATTCTTAAAGTTGCTACCATCCAGCTTTTGTGACCATCAGAAGAAACACCAGTGCTGAACAACACAAAACAAGAACCATACATCTGATGGAAAGGCAGAGAACTATATCCTATATGCTGTGCCTGAGAAAACAAAAAATGGAACTAGGGATAAATTTTAATAGTCAATATATGTTGAAAGGACTAAAAGTTCCCAAGCTCTAAAGATACATTAGTCTCATATATCATCCACCCAACTTTGGCAAGTTCTCCTTTCAAACATTAAGTAATTAAAGTTATAATTCTACTGGGATTGGCCTTCTTCCTCTCTATTCCAAAAGCAAATAGATCAAGAAACAATTCCAAATAGAATACTGAGGTCTCACTCTCACAGATGCTGAATTACTCATACATATCTGAAAAATAGCCAAATACCAGGCACACTACTTGATTTTTAAAAATTTAATGACCTGTTAGCAATAACACATGGGATACAGCTAACTCTGCTGCTGATGGAGAAAAAAGGATCCCCATAAAAATTATTCTGGAAATTTTTGCATTGAGACTCAATTTTTTAGAAGGCAGCCAAAAACAGAAAAGAAAAGGCATACACATACACATATGCACTTACACATTCTTTTCACCGTAGTGACAAAACATAAAAAATTCAATTTGCAAAGAGTCTTTTGAAACAGCTGCTTGATTTCATGGTCAAGCTATTTGGTTTGTAAGACTTGATATTCAAGCCAAGGATAAACACCAAATCACATGACCCACTTGTGGAAAAGGCATGGAAAAATCTCTTATGTTTGAAGTTTATGTTGGCTGTGCAAATGAATGTACTTAGTCGTTACTCAACATCACCACTTACAAAGAAAGCAATTGTTTCCTTCAACTGCACATCATCTCTTTCAGTCTAACTGAAAACAAATTTGCCAAAGTAGTGAATCTAACACTCCCTACAAGAAAAACAATAATCTTTATTGCACACAACATTAAACTCAACCCAATTTTTTTAATGTAGGCTAAGTATTTTTTTCACTTAAAATGATATTTTTAAACAATGTTTATTGAATTTAGTGAGCACAGGAAAACATATCCATTCCCTGTGGGTAAGAACAGCAGAGAACTATTTGGAATAAATAAAAATATTATATATTGCAGTCAGGAATTTTTTAAAATCTTGACTGTCTTCTCAGATCCATTACCAATAGAAGGGTTTTAAGGTAAAATAAAGCAGGTATCTTTATAGCAATACAGATAGGATTTGGATGAATAACAATATAAAGTAATCCAAGTCAACTTCCCAGACTGATAACCAATTAACAAGCATTTACTAAGTTCCTACTATATGCTAGGCACTATGCTAGGCACTGGGGCTACAAAAACAAAAATATAATAGCCCCTGCCTTCAAGGAGCTTGCACTCTCAGAGAGCTCAATTCTTCTCTAGAATGTATTATTAAAGGGGATGGTATGTGCATACATATAGAAAGGCAAGTGATCTAAAAAAATAAGTGGAAAAAAATAAATAGTTTTCAAAAGAAGAACTGCAAACTATAATGAACATTTGAAAACATGGTCCAAATCACTAGCAATAAGAGAAATGTAAATCAAAACATCTAAAGTTTTACTTCACACCCTACAAACTGGTAAAGATGACCAAAATGAAAGCAGTCAGTGTTGGAGGAGCTATAGGTAACCGGCACATTTCTATATTGTTAGTAGAGCTGTAAGTGATTCAACTATTCTATACTTAAATTTGGAATTACACAAGAAAAATGACAAAATCCTTTGAACCAATAATTCAATTACTGGATACATATCTCAAGGAAATAAAAACACAAAGTTACAATATACATCAAAATATTCATAGCAGCATCTTTGCAAACTAGAAACAAATTAGTGACCCATCAATCAAGGAATGACCGAAAATACATAGCATATTAATATAATGGAATATTAATCTGTAGTAAGAAATAAAAACTATGAGGAATTCAAAGAAACATGGGATTTATATGAAATAACACAGAGAGGGCAGCAAGGTGGTGCAGTGAATAGATCAACGGCCCTGGAGTCAGGACCTGAGTTCAAATCCAACCTCAGACACTTAACACATACTAGTTACATGACCTTGGACAAGTCACTTCACATCAATTGGCCTGCCTTCTCCCTTCCAAAAAAGCAAAAATAAAAAGAAAGAAACACTTATCAAAAAGAAGTCTCTTTTTTTCCATCAAAAATAGCTCATAGCAAACAAAATTATTTTCTTTTTTTCCAAAAGTTTATTAAACTAGTGAACAGAGTGTGCTAGATATAGTTTATCTAGATTTTAGGCAAAATATTTGACAGTGTTAGTCTTCAAAAAACAATAGAGAGATGTGAGTTGGATGAAAGCACAGTTAGGTAGATTTGGAAATGGTTGAATGGCTGCATCCAAGGAATATGCAATAGTATAAAAGTCAACTTGGGAGGGGGTTTTTGGTGGAATATTCCAGGGATCTGTGTTTAGCACTATTCTATTTAACACTTTCACCAATAATTCAGAAAATGGTGTAGATGACATAAATATCAAATCTACAGATGACACAAAGCTAGAAGATATATCTAAGACCTTGCATGGCAGAGTCAAGATTAAAAAAGATCAATAGATCTTAGTTGGCACAAACTAAGATGGAATTAATAAAAATAAACATGACCATCTAAAGTTAGATTTATTTTAAATCAACATGAAAAATACAAGATGAAGGAGGAATGATTCCAGTGCCTTTCTATAACCTCCAGGATCAAGTATAAAAGTCCTTTATTTGGCATTTAAAGCAGTTTGTACCTTTGCCCTTTTCTACCTGCCTAATTTTCTTATGCCTTCTTCCCCCTACCTGCACAATCTAGTTACATGGACCTACTTGCAGTCCCTCAAAACACTCCATCTCCCACATAGGCTTGCACTGTCTATTCCCTTTGTCTAGAATGTTCTGCCCCTTTCCTCTATGTCTTAGCTTCTACCAAGTCTCAGTTCAAATCCTACCTTCTACAGGAAATTTTTCCTGGTCTTGCTCTCAGATACTAAAGCTTTTCACATCACATTTACTTACTCTGTATGTAATTTATATGTACTTAGTTATTTATATGTTGTCTCCCTAATTCTGGTGTCTGTGTGGAGCTGTAGGTTCATATCTTACTTCTGACACATAAACTTTTGCCACTAGTGTACAGAGAACTCTGGGCCTGGAGTCAGGAATACCTGAGCTCAAATCCAACCTCAGACACTTACTAGCTGCCCTAGGCAAATCTATGAACCTCTGTTTCCCTCAGCTCCCTCAACTATAAAATTAGGATAACTGTAGCACTCTACTTCATACAATTGTTGTGAGGATCAAATGAAATACCTGCAAAGTGCTTAGCATAATGCCTGGCACATCGTAGGTGCTATGTAAATGCTTACTGACTTCTCCCTCCCCTCATTCACATTAATTTGAGGTCAGAAGCTGCTTTTTGCCTTCCTTTGTATCCCTAAGGCTCAGTGCAATGTCTAGCACATAGCAATTACTTATTGCTTATTGATTGACAGAAAACATCTGAAAAAAGATTCAGGTGTTTTAGTGGACCACAAACTCAATGAGTCAACAATAAGCAGCAAAAAAGAAAGTAAAAACTATCTTAGGTTTCATTAAGAGAGGCAAAGAGCCTGGGACTAGGGAAATTGTACTGTCTTGGTCAGACTACATCAAGCATTTGAAAGTATATGTCCAACACAGTACTGGGGAAGAGGAGAAGACAACTACAGGTGCAGTACTAATGAACTAACTGGGTCAAAACCAAAATGAAGTTCAGCTGTGGATACATCTGGTAATGAAAGGAAAATCTGTTGCTGTAAAGATTGCATAGGAACCTGGAATGTAAGATCTATGAACTAAGGTAAACAGGATGTGGACAAACAGAAGATGAAAAGATTAAACATCATCTTGGGTATCAGTAAACTGAAATGGGTGTAAATAGATTAATTTTATTCAGGTAGTTATTAGTATTACTGTGATACTAGGGTATAATTTTAAAAAGAAAAGAATATTAACTGTTTGAATCCAAGGCAAACCATTCAACATCACAGTAATACAAGCTTATACTCCAAACACTGATACTGAAGAGGCCAAAGTTCATCAATTCTATGAAGACCTACAACATCTACTAGAAAAAACATCAAAAAGAGATGTCACGCTCATCATAGGGGATTGGAATGCTAAAGTAGAAAATCAAAAGATAATCAGAATAACACGCAAATTTGACCTGGGAATACAAAATGAAGGCAGTCAGAGACTAACAACCGACCCTAGGACCCTGAAGGAATAGCAGCCTTGCAGGAGGCCTTCCAGACAGCCTTCACCAGATTCTGGTCTCAGGAAAACTTTATCTCAATTCTCAGTTAGTTTCCAGATGCTGGGAGAGAAACTCACTCTCCCC
>CM053593.1:107064207-107095517 GCA_028646575.1 Pseudocheirus occidentalis
TGTCTCAGCCAATAACCTTCTTCCACATTAACAAGGGAGTTCCATGCCTTCTCAACAGGGGACATGGCTCACACCTTCCATACTTAGCTCTAATTTACTAAGTGCTACTTAGCCCTAAATTACTAAGGGCTAAGTATCTGATAAGCTGATTGCTATTACAGTTGAGAAAGATAAAAGGTAAAAGGGGAAGGGGACAGCAGAGGATGAGATGGATGGTGTCATGGAAGCAACAAACATGAGTTTGGACAGACTTTGAGAAATAGTGGAGGACAGAAGGTCCAAGGGGTCATGAAGAGTCAGACACGACTGAACAACATTTAGAAACAAGATTAACATGTTCTGTTTGGGCAGAACAAGGAGTAATAAGTAGAAGTTTCAGAGACACAAATTTAGGCTTGATGCAAGAAAAAACCTCTGAACAATTAGAATTATACAAATTGAAGGGGATACCTCAGGAGCTAGTGGATTCATTGGCTTTCTCTTCACCGGATGCCTTCAAAAAAAGGCTGATACATTGTAGAAAAAAATCTTGTTCATTTAAAGACTGGACTAAATGGCACCTTAGCTCACTTTCAATCTGGAAATGGGACATTTTTATTTATTAAGGTCTCACAGTTGTGCCATTAGGGAATCCCAATACAAATAGGTCTTGTCATGATCACAGCAATTTCAACTTTATGTTACAAATCTTGTTAAAGCATTTGCTTAGCTATGACCTTTATAACACAAAATCCCAGCTCAGAACAAGTGATTTCTTGGCTCATTCTTGAACTAAAGTGCAAGGGTAAACAAATACTAAATGATCCCCAAAATGGAATTGTTCCATTTTAGAATATTCCATTTAAATATTCCATTTAGAATATTTTACTTTCTTCAAGGTGAGATCTAACCATTTATTTATTCAACAAGTTATTTCTTAAGCACCCACAATGAGCAAGGCATCACACAATCATATAAATCTTCAACTTGTGAGAAAAGATAGGGTAAAAATTCAGGATTTTCAAAAACCATGTTTTCTTGTTCTAAGTACAATCCATCTACTCCCAATAACAGTCTCTAACGGGATATTCTTAGCTTCATCCTACCTTCTGGAGATGCTAGATCTCTGAGACCCAAAGAAATCACAAATGCAGTCTCCAAAATAAACTCCCAATCCCCCCCCCTTTTTTTAACAAGCATGTGATAATAGCATAAGGAAGATAAAATGTAATTTTAAAATGTAACATGTTACAGACAACTTGGCAAAGCTGAGAGGTTGAGGTTCATGCAATAGTGAAAGAATATTTAGACAAGTAGATATAGGTCATTAAATTTGGGTCACCAGGGTAAGAATAGGAAAGAAAATTTCTCATACTTATTTTTTACTTATCTTATTACTCAAGTAATTCAATGTGTATTTTTATCTGAAATAGCATCACTGCAATACAGTATTCTGTCATATTTATCTTTTGTTCTTTTTCTGTATTTTTCCTCCCAGAAAAGTATTTTTTTAAAGTTTCCAAATAAGACAGATTGTTTAGACTAAATGAAATGTTTCAACAATTATTGCTTTTCCCAGAAGTAAACATAAATGTGTTTGGGGCCTCACAAGCAGGATAAAGTCCAATTTTTTTTCCTCTACTGAACCATAATGCCAAGAATATAAAATGCTGAAGCCAAATTAAGATACCCCAGCTGCTACTTTACTACAGATCTACTTCCTTTTTTTTAAAGGCAATGAAAAAGATAAAGATAATTATATCATGGAATTAGAATAATTTATCCCAGGTAATTTTTTAAATAACATACTTCATCAATAAGAAAAATTGTTTAAATCAATGTTTATTATTTTTTGTGACAAGTAAGCATAGTCTTATAATTTTAACATGTCATAGGTCATCATGTCTCCCCAACATGTATATTGGGTCATAACCTGGAAGGCATATTATTATAAGAATTCCACTTAGATAATTGTACAATTGTGAAGATACAATTATCAATTAATAACTTCTGGTCCATCCATAACAAATTTTAAATCCTGGGAAGATTTTTCTCCTACTCTCTATCATTTTCCCAAATTCTTTCACCTGTTTATTCAGAAAATGAGAATTAATATTCACACTGACCTAACAAGCCATAAAGAAAGTTAAATCTGCTCCTAGTTAGGGATAAGAAAAGAAAGAAGGGAAAATTAAATTATTTATATCCAGGTTAATATAAATATTATAGCTGTTCACTTTCATTAGTGCAGATAATTAAGAGTAGATTACCATACCAAGTTCCAAGTACACATACTGGGCCAAGTTGGCAAATAGAGTAAATACCCTTTAACAAATGGGGGGTGGAGATGGGAGTGGGTAGAGCTATAATACAGGTAAAACTTATGACTCCATGCTTTTCAAGGGACCAGCAAGTAAGTACTAACACTTAATAGGAAAACATGGCTTACTATGGAAATGGAAAATCCTACACAATTTATGCACAGAACCTAAAAGAGTAAATGCCAAACAGAAAAATGTTATAAGTGGAAACTCTTAGAAACAGTTTTATTATTAAACACAAAATAGAGGGTATAAATCTGCTCTACTAAGACATTTTAGAACAATGTAATACCTTGTATATCAGAAACAGAAGCAAAAGATCAAAAATCTTCAGCTATAGTTGAACAAAAGAGTTCAAAGTTTCTACTTTAGAGGCCAAATTCCTGAACTTAGTAGTTAAGTCTAATACTGATTTTTTTAAAAAATCAACTAATCTTAATCCATCCCACCCCAAGAACGTGATTATAACAAAACAAATTTGAATTTCTTATAGTACTTTGCACCTCTCCTAGACATATATTCTAATCTGTGTTAGTTGCTTATATTCCCAATCTCCCTATTAAACCATCAACCCACTGAGATCAGGGGCTGTGCATTATTCATCTCTGTATTTCTAGCCCTATCCCAGAACTTTATACAGAACTAATTCAATCTTTCTGAAATACAGGGATCCAGAAGCATGAGATGCCTTATCTAGACACCATGACCACAAGTCTTATCACCAGAAAACTTGTAAGAAATGCAGTGTGGCACAGGAAGATTAGCAATGGCCTAGAAGTCAATATTCACTCACCCAAAATATTCACATTAAATGCCTACTAAGTTCCAAGCAACTTCCTTCCTTTTCCAGGTTCTGCCTCTTACCAAAGGTGTAAGTGTGTAGCCTCAACAATTCACTCCTTCTGGTTGCAGCTTCCCCAAGAGAGCTAAGGAGGCTACATAAGATGAATGACATAAGATGATGTGTGACCTTGAGGAGGTCTCTTAACTTGGCTAGACCTCACTTTCCTCATCTGTAAATTGAAGGAGTCAGATTTGGTGACCTCTGAGACCCCTTCCAACTCTAAATATAGGAGGGTAGGATCCCCTCCACCTTCCAGCTCTAACATTCTGCAAAAAGCACCGAGAACAGGAAGTTACTGAAACCAAAGACATCATCAAAGTGTCAAATCCAACCTGGGTTCTAAATTAGACCACACTACTAAATACCACATGAAATTTTTCCAATCGGTGTTGCTGCTACACTGGTTTGAAGGTAAGGCACTGACTAGTGCTAATATGATAAAATCTACTTTGCGTAATAAGTGAAAAAAACACCAATATTAATTTTCCTTCTCTCCTGGTCTTAGTCTATCAACCCAAATTTAATGACTCATATCTACTGGTCTAAAAATTCTTTCTCTAGGCATACACAATAGCACTTGGAATGGTGACTCTCCACATAGAGAACATTAGAGCCTGCTTCCAAGAGACTCATGCCAACATAGGGATATGTCTTGGAGAAACTGTGGAGCACAAACAGATAATCTGTAACTGGTTCAGGTAGGCTAACCACATGTTGAAGAGAAGCCTCTTTGACTATTTGTGGAGGCATTCAAAAAGGCCCAAAGCTTTAGCTACTGCTGCCTCACTTGATTCTGAATCATCTTGACTCCTTCACTCCTGTCATCTAATGAAGGGAGTAGAGTCTCCAGCCCTGGGAGCTCTGAAAAGTATGGAAAATAAGCTACAGTAATTTGGGAATCAGAGCCCACATAAGTTGTTGCAGCAAGTCCAACACTGATGCCCCACACATCAATAAGTAAGGAGACATCTTCAGGAGGATCTTTGTTTTTACATCTACTCTTTGTGTTCCAAAGAGGCACCCTGAGCATTTGAGGAGTTTACTTCTCTATTCTCCCATCAGCTATGTTCTCATAGGTGGTGGTGGCAGTAACTAGCATCCCAATTTCATTTAACCAAATAACATCAATTATCAAACATGCTTCCCTCCCACACCAACTTTGCCGACTGATTGCACCTTCCATACCTTTCATGCATTCTACATTCCAGCCACAAGAGTCTACTCTTCTAGATACATGACACTGCATGTCCCATCTACATTCTTTTACACAAACTACCCTCCATGACTAGAATGCCCTTCTTCATCTCTGTCTCTTGGAATCCCTATATCCCATCAGGGATCTGGTAAAGTGTCATCTCCTCTCTAAAATTTACCAGAATGAACCCTCCCCTACTCCAATTATTAGTATTCTCCACCACTGCAAATTTTCTTTTTATATATTTTTGTATTTACTTAACTGCGTACAAATTACTGCCCTTGCCCACCTCCAGAAAAGTAACCTGTCTAAGGGCCAAGATTTTTTGTTTTTTTGACGTGGTATTCCCAGTACCTCCTAATGAGCAGGCACTTTAAAAACTGCATGTTTAATTGAATTGACATTAGAAACTCAATGTGACTCAGTTCATTCTGTTCCCAAAGAACAAATAAATACAACTAACCACTACCTCAGCCAGTAGTATCCAATGCTAATAATGTTAGAATTTCTATTTTTTGTTTGACCTTAATACTCAGACCAAGAAAATAAGTTCAGTCTCTGGGTAATAGAATCAGACTTAGGTGGAAAACATACCTTTAGGAGATGAAGAAAATGCAAGGATTCCAAAGAATGCCTGAGATTATATAACACACCCAGAAGAGCTATTTGAGACTGAGTTACACTTGGCAAAATCTCATCATCAGAGCTAGTTTCTTGGGCAATGGTCTAATGATTACTTATTAAATAGCCAATAAATTTCCCTTCATTTCCATATCAGTCTTTTTAAACAGGATTGAAAAGAATAAAACTCTCAAAAATAGTTCCTGCTGAGATGGAAATGTCTTCCCTATCTCCCTCCTTATTCTTTACAGCTCAGAGTAACCCCAGACTGGAAAGTAAGTATAAAAGACTCTGAGTGATTATCATCAAAGCTTAAATTCCTGCCCTGCAGCATTCTGTAATAGGAGAAAGGCTCTGGCCTCATATTCCAGGTGAAATGAATTTTTATGTGAACTGTTCCCATGCTTAATCTGCCACCTATCCTCATTATTTCATTCATTCAACAAATATTTATTGAGAATCTGTGTGTAAGGCACATTGCCATGTTTGCATCCCATCTTCAAATAAAAATTTAAATTAGTCATAAACTGACTTCACTAAAGAGTATTTTAAAAAAATAATAACTGAATAGTAAAATGCACTTCCTATGGAGGAACATGGGTATACCAAAAATAATTAGCTAAAATGAACATACTCATAACTTTCTCTAGTGCTCTAAGAACAGTCAAGAAAATGTAAAGAATGATTTGGTAGTATGTCTTTGGAAATAAGAGTTCCCCTAGAAATTAAAATTTTTGATTTTGGATTTGAGAGCATATTTCATTTCTCTAAAGGGAAAAAATCCATAAATCTTATCATTATTGTTTTGGAAGAAAAAAACCCCACCAAGTTATATGGAAGATAGATGCCTGATGAAAACCATAAAAGTCTCAAAATAGAATAATGAGAAACAATAAGTTCATGAAAAATTGGAAGAAATGGTCCTGCTAACCAAGTTTTATCTTTCAAAGAAGGCTAATTAAATATGTGTATATGTATACATACATATATGTGTATATACATATATAATAAAATTAGTAGCTTTTACTAATATAAATTAGAAAGGAAGCAAAGGCAGAGTCAAAAGGTGTAATATAGGGCAAAAAGATGGGTCAACAGAACATAGGAGGGCTCCCAGATTCTTTACTTACTTTGCAGATTTGCCAAGAATATTAATTACAGCCTCTTCCCTATCTCCTCTTCTAGAAATCAGAGTACCTATCTTCCCAAAATGTAGTCCAAGAGAAAGGAACCACTACTATCTTATCCTGGAGCGAACGTGAAGTGGCAGGGTGAGGGTAATATTCTGCCTATTACAGATTAATCTGAGTCGCCCAGTCTTTTTCTAAATGGAAATACCACTGGGGGGGGGGGGGGGGGAAGGGAGAGTGTGAGGCAGAGTAACCTAAGTCTACTAGTCTTTCTCACCTTATTTTAATCAACTAATCTCCTACTTTACCATTTACAGGAACAGAAATTTTTATTAGGGGGAAGGAGAAAAAAGTATAAGTCATTTTTGAGCATGAAGAACTTGAAGGAGGATAGGCTTGAATATCATTCTGCAATAGAGCGCTCTGGACAGACAGAGGGCTGCATTAAGTGCTTTAGATTCCAGGAGAAAGGCAATTGGAGACTCCCAAAAGTGCCAAGGAAATGGGTGTATAAAGGAAGATGGAAAGCTACCTATGACAACTTTATTCTTCAAATTTTTCCAGGGAATCTGGTGGTAAGAGCTGCCCCTGTATGGCAATGGAAATTTAGGTACTCTAAATCTGGGTTATTATATAATTATGAGTAGGATACCTTGTAAATTGACATATTGGTAACATGATACAAAGCACAAATAAATATAATTGCTAACACTTATGGGGCACTTTAAGGTATGTAAAGTATTTTCTGTAGTCTCATTTGATCCACACAATGATCTAGCAAGGTACGTACTAATATTATCTCTATTTTACAGATGGGGGAAGCTGAAGCTAAGAAAGGTTAACAGATTTGCCCAGAGTCACGTAAAGAGTACAAGGCAGGATATGAATTCCAAACTTCCTGCTTCTGGGTCCTAACACTCCATCCACTACAATACACCAAGCTAACACTGAAGAGAAGAGGCCACCCATTCTGCCTCCCCACTCAGCCACCCACCATTTCCACACCCAGGAAGACAGTGAAAAAAAGCTTTGTTCCTAGAGGAGTTGTTTGTTAACATGTTAGAGTGAAAGTATTCAAGCAGTACCATAAGAGTTGTAAGTAGGGGGAGCATAAAGGAGGGAAAAGAACATAGATCTCGTTATACTTTATCTTAATATTTTTTGGCCTAATGTGACTCAACAGCCTCTAAGCTTCTCAAATGATCACTTCTGACACTAGAATACCTTACCCCTTTAGGGTATGTACTACATAGAGGGATTCATTTTCCCTTCCCTTCTAAAAAGGTCTCTTGTTTTATATGATTTGGCATTGAGGTCACAAAATTTTGACATATATTCTGTCATTACAAAACCACACATCCCACTGGATATTTAGCACATCTTTGACAAACAGCACATTTTTCCCAGTCTAGCTTTGGTTATAGCCCAAAGGTTTTCAATGGGATTTAAATCAAGCAAGCTACCAAGCCAAAGAAGCATGTTTATCCCCATCTCTTGGATAAATTTCTTAACATTTTCTGATATGTGGCATAGCGCAAGCTAATGATGCGTTTCTTGATCTCCATTTGCAATTTTCTGCATTTATGAAACAATTCTAATATAACAATCTGCTTACCAGAATTCTTCATTTCCACAATGGGGACAAGATTTTGAGGCTCACTAAAAATTTAAAAATCTTCAAAACAGTTTTTGAGGTAGATATTATACAGTCTGATGAAGATGTTCAGCTCTTACAGGTTCATCTAGAATTCTGGCAATGGTTTGTGTATATCCTTGAATAAAAAAGTGAGTTCCTTCAGAAAAAAAACTGTATTTTTCCTATCTTCACTAGTCTATTTGCATTGGTTTGCTCATTATAAGCAATTTTTTCTTTATAGCAATGGTTTGCAGCCTTAAAAAAAAATTCTTCTTTTCACCTATACTATACTATGAAGGAATCAATAATAAACTCTCTAGCTACCAAAACCCTAAAAAGATCTGTGCTTATTTTCAAATGATTAGACTGTTTTTCATCAACAGTTTGTTAACTCTTGGAAGTTTTTGTTTTTGACCAAATTTTCCTCTGTACTTAGGTAAATAGGGCCCTGTTTCCTTGAAATGACTGAATTCTTCACACTAAGAGCCACTACAATATCTCTAACAGTCACTGAAGTGTGCTCTTTAAAAGCTACAACTTTTGCAAATTTCTTTGGAGTAATATTCATTATTTTAAAACTTAGAATTTAAAATACAACAAAAGAGATTATCCAGTTCCTATCTCTGGTTTTTGTACTAGCTGTTCATGCCTATAATGGACTCCTATCCTCACCTCTAATTCTCAGAATCCCTAGTTTCTTTCAAGATTCAGTTCAAGTACCATTTTCTCCATGAAGCCTTTCCTGATCCAATGGGCTGCTAGTGACCTCCCCTTACTCAAATAACATATTTATTTTGTATATACCTACATATGGAGAGCTTAGTAAAGTAGATAACATAGCATGCTACTTCTTCCTCAGAAAATATAAACCCCCACTCTCTATGGGAAAAGTCTCTAAAGTCAATCACAAGCAGCTCTCCCAAGGACTGCTGTAGTGAATAACTTTAAGTATCTAATTGCATAGTATAGTGAACTCTCTATTTATTCAACAATAAAATAAAGCAAAATATTCAAGAAACTAAAGCACAACATTCACAACAATATACCCTAACAACTTATTACTAAGGTGGCCACATAGTCTTAGACAAAACATATCATTCAGTAAGTCACAATCTCCTCAATCAACATAAAGTACCCATCTGAAGTCTTCTTTAATCTTGACCAGATGCTGGCTTCCAATCATCCTTAAGCCAATCATCCTTAAGGCGTAGTGGAAATTACAAAGGCATACACCCCTAGATCACAGTAAGTTACAATATCATCAATCACTACTGAGTACCCAAGTAAAGTTCTCTTTCATCTTGACTCAAGGCTGACTTCCAAACCCCATGGTTCCTGTTCCATGCCCTCAGCTCTTGCCTGGATTCACAGGTAGGCAGCTCTCTGCTCTGTTCCACATCACAGGGACTGCGCCACCCCCAAGCTCTTCACAGTTTCTGTTTCTAGGAAAACAAAGCTCAATAGGGCTACAACAATATTTACACACATTGCAGGCACTATCATCTCAATTCGCTTTCTGTCTGAGAAATCAACACAAATCAACAGAATGCTTCTATCTGATAAAGTCATAATAACAAAAATCAACAGACAGAGAGCTTCAGTCTAACACAATTCAACAGAAAGAGTGTTTCTGGGGGTGGCTAGGTGGCTCAGTGAATAGAGCACCGGCCCTGGAGTCAGGAGTACCTGAGTTCAAATCCGGCCTCAGACACTTAACACAAAAAACTAGCCGTGTGACCTTGGGCAAGTCACTTAACCCCAACTGCCCTCCAAAAAGCAAAAAAAAAAAAAGAGTGCTTCTATCTGACAAAGTAACACCAACACAAAACAACAGACAGAACAACAACATATTGTGCCAATATCACATTCTCTCTTAGCTCTGCTTAGTCTCAACTCATGCTCAAGCTTTTATCTGCTCTGCTCCTTCCTATTCCCCCCTTTCTGTTCCATTCTTTCAGTAAACTCCTCCCACTGTGGACTCCACATGATGATTGTAGGCCTATTAAGGGAAGGAAAGGTCTCCAAACTCCCTTAGGCTTATTAAAAGCAACATAGTATATGCTATTTCCAACAACAAAAATGACACAAAGGTAAGGCTCAAAGGCACTTGAAAAGCTGCAAGGAGCAAAATACTACTTTGCTTGCCATTACAAAGCCTCATACCTTACATTGTTCCACTGATTCAGTTTCTTCTCCTTCCCTTTCACTTCCCAATATCTACCCCAATTCACTAAACTCTTTCTCCTCTAGTTTACTCCTCTAGTTTTACTCCTCTTTATGTCCTGACCTTTTTTATGGATTGAATTTTCCTACCTTGTTAAAGGAAATCTTTACAATTCCTCAAAAAAAAAAAAGCAGAGCAATGGAGAAACACTCTTCAACCCCTTTTATGTCCTGCTCAAGTAAACAGACTAGTCTATTTTTCACACATACATAGTTGTGATTTCTTTCAACAGGAAGACAAAATAATAGCATTTCACTAGGAGGGTTCCCTTTAATTCATTATGTAATAATATTTTTAAAAAATACATAGATATATAGTACTGTACTTGTTACTCTCTCCTGAAAATTCACACAGCAAAACTACCCACCTTACTTATTTGCTAGTGTTTCTGGGAAATTGCAATTGCTATAAGGCCTGCTACTCATGCCCTTTTAAGAGTTAAGTGGCCAGGGGCAGAGCCAAGATGGCAGTGTAGAAGCAGCAAAGTTTTGCAGCTCCCACATAGCCACCTTAAATACCCATAAAATACAACTTTAAACAAATTTAGGGCTCCAAAACTCACAAAAATACAGAAAACACATCTCGCTGAAGGCAGCTCAGCAGGTGGGGCTCATTGCAGCAGGCTGGGAGCAGAAACCAGCCCAGCCTGAAACCATGGCCTGGCCCCAAGGTGGTCAGGAGGAGTCGCAGCTGGAGTCTTCAGGAGAGTGGATCAGTGGCACCTGTGGCAATTTCCAGATTTATCAAGCCAGGAGAAATAAGGACCAAGAGAAAGGTCAGTGGAATTCAGCTTAATTTGGGGGAGAAAAGCCCTCTGTCCAAACTGCCCCCAAGGCAAGGAAGCAGTGGAAGCAGTGGAAGCAGCACAAGCAGCACAAGCGGCAGCCCCCTCCACCCAGCTACTTCAGAGCTCCCAGCCTGCAGACTGCAGAGGGGCCAAACAATTGATCAGAGGCCAAGTGTTCTTGTGTTGAGTGGCCTGGATCCAAATCGCGGTCTTGGGTGGTGGTCCTGGGATGCGCTTTCAGCAAGCCAAAGCTGGTGGGGGCTGTAGCACCCCCCTAATAGCTCCAGCGGCTGTGAAAACCCTAGCGATTTGGGACAGAGCTTCCCTTCCCCACCTCCACCTCTGCCCCAGAAGCAGAGTTCCACAGAGCTAAAAAATCAAGCAATTAATTGACTGGCCAATATGAGTAGGAAAAGGAAGCAAAGTAAGAACAGTAACCTAACTCTAGAATCCTTTTTTGGGGACAAAAAGGATCAAAGCATGGAACAGGAAAAAGACAACAGTCAGAACTTCCACACCAAATGCTTCCAAGAAACATGAAGATTTCCTACAAGCCATAGATTGACTTTAAAAGGACTTTGAAAACCAAGTAAGCAAAGTGGAGGAAAAACTGGGAAGAGAAATGAGAATGAGGTAAGAAAATCATGAAAATAGAGTCAACAACCTGAGTGAAGAAAATAACACCTTAAAGAACAAATTAAGAGTTAAGTGGTGTAGGTATGGTAACTACGTGCATGTCTGTCTATGCTTCCTCACACTTCCTAAAAATGCAAATACTAGCCAGGAAGTCAGTACACACAAGACCAATGGTTAAAATATTCAAAAGTCATTAACTTCCTCCCAGTATGTTCACTGGCACTAGTGAATCTTAAGCTGTCCTGCTGGCCTCCAAAACAGTGAGCCCTATGATTTTAGGCAAATTTTTCAATACCTCAGAGCTTCTTTTTCCATAGCTATTAAGTCTGGAGAGTGAGGGTCTCTAATAGTTCTGAAATTCCATGAGTCTACAAATTTAAGTATTTATTATGCAAAACAATGATACCATATCTACTACCATAAGTGCAGACATATGCATCAGTAAGGAAAAATTAACATTAATGCACACTTTGATATATCATTATTAAGCAACTTATTTTTAAAAGTGATGTCAGCACCTTAAATTTCAGACTGCTAATACATAATAAGTGAAATTCAAAAAGGCACATAATAAAAGAACTGAAATTTTAAAAAGGAAAAATATAGAAAAGACATTAGAATCCATTTTCTGTTTCCTATTTTCCAATAAAGACAGAGCTGAAAATCTTTTAAGATCTACTCAATAGAAAAAAAAGCAAATATTTCCCTTTTTGCCAACCCTGTATGACATTTTATACACTAGTATTTCTACAATGCACCAAAAGTATTTAAAATATTAACACAAAAAAACCCTAAAATGACACATTAAAAATAGTAGACGTTTTCATTCTGTAAGTCAAAAAAAATACATTGAAGCATTTTAACAGGTGGTTAGAATATTAACTATTTGAAAATTGGATTTATAAGAGGTAGCAATGATGGTGTTTTACCATCATGTTTTTCTTTAGACATTGTCATGAGAAAGGGCAAGTGATGTATTAAGTATTTCCCTCATGCAAATTTTCAAAAACTAACAGAAGCCTGATAGAAATGTTTCATTGTTATTAAATTTTCATAACTCCCTGCTATTTCAAATGATTTCTTACTTTAAGTATATTATATATATTAAGTATATATATATATATATATATATATATATATATATATATATATATATATATATATATATTCTATAAGGCACCTATTTCTCCATCTGTAAAGGGATAACTGGAGAGATGCAGGCTTTGCAAAACTTTTTGGCAGCAGCAGTCAATTCAATTTAACAAACATTTATTAAGTGCTTATTGTATACAAGCCATTGGGCTAGAGTGAGAATAAAAATGAGGTGAAAATACACTTTTCAACTCCCTATCCCTACTGTCAGCCTATCTATCACTGAAAATGATTTTGGAATCATTATGTGGCCCTACCCAAACACACACTAGGGAAATAAGACAAAGATACTTAGTGGCATTAAATCAACACTCCTATTTCTCTCCAAGAATGTTTCTTAACCCATAGAATTCTCTCACTAGAGAAAACTACCTAGTTCATCTGGTCCAACCTTTCACCCAAGATAGGCATCCCTTCTATCCGTATCCCTAACAGACAGTCATCTAGCATTAGTTGCAGTAATTCCAGTGACAGGTAAGCCCCCTACTTTATGAAGAACCCTATTTCAATTGCTAACCAAGTAAGTTCTTCCTAATATATAATCAAACTATTTTTTGCTAGTATACGATATTGTTAAAATAGCACTACCTACTTAAATGGTTCAGTATCTTTTTCTCCTTCATTAGTAGATCAAATCTCAGAATTAATCAAACCAAATTTATCTTTTTTTTTTTAAAGAAAAAAGAAATCGACTTCAAAGAATTCCACTCCAGTTTTATCCGGCTAATCATAAACATATTTTTAGGCACAAAAAAATTATCATTTATATATTGATTTTACAAAGTCTTTTTTTCCATGATTTAAAATGGAGAAATACAGTCCTAGCCCAAGGATCCAGGGTTTCAAGAAAATTCTTGAGATTCTTTTCACTGTGATGACTACAGGTCATCAAGAATAACAATAGCATCTTTGTACACTGGCTGGCTAGTATGGTCTTCCAGCAGAAACAGAAGAAGTGATTTAGTAGTTATAAACCAAAAACCAGAATTACTATTGAAGCAACTGGGTCAGTTTGCAAAAGCAAAGGAACAAAACAAAACAAAACAAACAAAAACACAGGCTAATATTTTTTTTCATTTTAAATAATCTAGGTGTTTTAATACCAAGTAATATTAAAAGGTATATTAGTTTATTGCTCTATATAAAATGATCACTCAACATGTTCTTTCATTACCAAGCAAAGGGCATCAAGTAAGGCCCTAGGGACTTGAAAAAGGTGACACTTGAATAAGGTTTTAAAGCATGGGTAAGAATTCAACTGGCAAAGAGGGAAATGGAAGGCATTCCAAATACAGGAAATGTTGTAAACAAAGACTCCAAAGTGGTAAAGTATAGTCCTTAATTGAAGGAAAGAGAATAGTACAATTTGACTGGTGGACTGAGCATTTTAAGTAGAAAGTAGATACTAGCTGTGTGATCCTGGAGAAGTTACTTAACCCTGTCTGTCTCAGTTTCTTCATCTGTAAAATGAGCTAGAAAAGGAAATGGCAAATCACTTCAGTATCATTGTCAAGAAAACTCCAAATAGAGTCATAAAGAGTCAGACAATTGAAATGATTAAAAAACAACAAGGATAGAATAAGGATAGAAAGGGACAGGATGCCAGACTGTAGAAGACCTTCAAAGACCAGTAAAGATAGCTGACCTTTATTCAAAAGACAATAAGAAGTCAATCAAGATTTTTGAACAAAGAACCAAAGGACCCAGAGCAATGGATGACATTTGTTTAGCCCTAGTATGAAGGAAAGATTCATGGTAGGGGAAGTAAATAAAGGCAAGAAGACTTATAGGAAGGGAATTTCAATAGCCCAGGCAGTAATGAGAATCTGTACTACGTAGAGTAGGGATGGTGGAAGCAGAGGGGGAAAATTTTAGAATTACAGTTCTATAACTGACAAGATTTGGTAACCAATTAGATAGGAGACGCGGCAGAAGAGGGAAGATTTAAGTATAATACTAAAGTTTCAGACATTGGAGATTGGGTGAATGGTGATGCCATTGATAAAAATATTGAAATGAGGAGAAAGAACAGGTTTAGCAGGAAAGACACTAAGTTCAGTTTAGGATATTCAAGGAGTTGAAGTGCCAGTGAGCGATTCAGATGGAGACGCCTAATAAACAGCTGGAGGCAGAAGTCAGATACAGGTACAGAGCAGAGACGAAGACTAAAAAGTGATTTGGGGGAATCAGTCACATAGAGATGGTAAAAGAAGGAGCAAGTAACCAAAAAGAATGTCATTGTCATAAAACTCTACAGATAGGATGAAAACTGCAAAATAGGCCACTGGATTTACCCATTAGAAAATCATCACATGCTCTGAAGAATGGAATAGAAGTTGGATCAAGAACAAAACAATAAGGAAATATAGACATTTTTTTTTAAGAGGCTCAGTCAGAAGTGAAGGGGAGAAAAGAGACAGTATAGTTGAATCAGTGGTTCAAGGATAGGCTTGTTGGGAATTAAATCTTCAGTGTGTTCACAGACAGAATCCACTTAAAGGGAAAAACTGAAGATACATGAAAGTGAAATCATGAATAGTGGAACAAGGTCCTAAAGGTGGGAGATTATGGGGCCAGGAATGTGCTGGTAAATGTTTAACAGCTAGCTCTCCAGGAGAAGAAAAAATGTACACAAGACATACTTTTAAGTTTAATCTCAATTATTGACATTTTCTCCAACACTTTCTTAAGTCTAGACAAGCAACAAAACAATGCATTAAGTCCTGACATGTGAAGTTCGACAATTTCCAAGGTGTAAATGCTCACACTGAAAATTAACAACCAATTCTCACTGGTTTCAATATACTTCTTTTTTGTTTGTTTGTTTGTTTGTTTGTTTTTGGAGGGCAGTTGGGGTTAAGTGACTTGCCCAAGGTCACACGGCTAGTTTTTTGTGTTAAGTGTTTGAGGCCAGATTTGAACTCAGGTACTCCTGACTCCAGGGCCGGTGCTCTATTCACTGTGCCACCTAGCTGCCCGGTTTCAATATACTTCTCGATAAAATATGGAATTTCCTTACAAAAAGTAGGACTATCTCTTCCTTTGAGACAGGAGAGACAGAGAATGTGAATGAGGATGCTAATGAGTTCTTTCGATTAAAGGAGGCAAACTGAAGAAGTTCCTTCCAGATGGTCTCAGTCTTCTCCATGAAATAGAAACTATTTGCTCTAAGTGTGGGGAAGATGAGATGTAGCTGAGAATTTGAGAAACCAGGAAAAAAAAGTTTTAGTATCCTCACAGTGAGGAATGAAATACGGTATCAGTAACAGAAAGGCTGATGAACTGAAGGAAGAGATGAGGTCATCAAGAAACCCATACCAGAACTGAATGCTAGACTAGGAATCCAAAAACCTAGATTCATTAATCTGAGGCAGATATCTTCACCCTCCAGAGATTTAGTCCCCTTTATCTGTAAAATAAAGATATCTGCCTTTCCTATCTCATAGGATTGTTGTGAAAATCAAATAAATTAATGGATGTGAAAAATGTAACCACAAAGTACCATATGTCAGATAATATTATTAATTTTGCAAAATGTGAATTAGCATTACTACCTATTCTTCTGTCCAGCTCCACTGCCTCAGCATATCACGGACATGATGCTGGATCATCCTCAAAAGAGTATGCCAGTGGTGTACAAATTCTAGAAGGTTCAACCAGGCTGGAAAGACTCCAAGTACAGGCCCAGAGAAAAACTATATGGCTATCAGGGCCAGGATAATTCAAGTAAACTGAAATATTTACTAGGTGCCTATTATTTGCAAGGCATTTCAGAAGGCTTTGGTGATAAACACACACAAATTATAACAGTGCTTGTCTTCAAGAAGTTTATATTCTACAGGGGAGATTCAACATGTAGAAAGATGTATTAGTATAAGATAATATAAAGGAAAATACTCCCCCTCAAAATTCTTGCAACTTGCCATAAGAATATTACCCAAACTTAACATTAAAAAAAAACCCTAAGATATCTAGGAGATAAGGGAGAAAAAAGAATACCTTCCACAAATAGGAAACAGTCTGTACAAAGACATATAGACAAACGAATGTAAAGTTTGGACCCTAATAGTATAGATAATGCATAGGATGCATAAAGGGAAGTAAGCTAAAATAAGTCTGGAAAGGTAGGTTGGAATCAAAGGCTAAGGGTTTTATAGCTTATCATACAAGTAATAGGGAGCTTGTGAAGATTTTTTTGGCAGAGATGTAACATGATCACAGCTATAATGTAAAAATAGTATTTTGGCAGTTGTGAAGAGGTTGGGGGAGTATGGAATTAGGAGACTACTGTAATACTCTAGATAAGAGGTTATAAGGGCCTGAACTAGGGTAGAGTCATATGAATGAAGAAAAGGAAACAGATGCAAGAGGTGTTAATGGAGGTGAAACTGGCAAAATTGGCACATAATGGGATATATATATATAGCATTGCAATTTTATTTAAATTTTTTTAATAGTCGCTTTCTTCCCCAGTTAGGATATGTTCTATTTTAGGAGAAAGGTAGAAAGAGGAGAAAAGATCCAAGAATGAATTTGAGATTCCAAACTTGGGTGAACAGAAGAATAGCACTACTTTCAAAAATAGAGAAATCTGAAGGAGAGCTAGATTTGAAAGCTAATGAACTGCTGTTTTTTCTTTCACATGACTAATGTGAGTATATGTTTTACATGATCGCATATATAATCTATATCAAACTGGTTGTCATCTTGAGGAGAGGGAAAGGAAAGGAGGGAGGAAAGGAGAAAAACTTGGAACTCAAAATCTTATTAAAAATGAATGTTGGGGGCGGCTAGGTGGCACAGTGAATAGAGCACCGGCCCTGGAGTCAGGAGTACCTGAGTTCAAATCTGGCCTCATACACTTAACACAAAAAACTAGCCGTGTGACCTTGGGCAAGTTACTTAACCCCAACTGCCCTCCAAAAAGCAAAAAAAAAAAAAAAAAGAATGTTGAAAATTATCTTTACATGTAGTTGGAAAAAATACTATTTAAAATGGGGGGGGGAAGATAATGAAATGGTTTCTAAACATGCTTAACTTGGGATACCTCAGGAACATCCAAGTGAAAGTGTCTAGCATGTAGCAGGAGACATGGGATTGGAGGTCAAGAAAGATCAGGGCTGAAAATATAGATTTGGGTGTCAACTGCATAGAGATGATGATATTGTTCATGAGAAGATGATGAGATACCAAGAAAGAGAGGTAAGAGACAGAAGGGTACAGAACTTTAGGAGTTGGGAGATGGAGATGGAGAATAATCCAGCAAAGACTGAGGAATGGACAGAAAGACAAGAAAATGAGGAGAGTGGTGTCACAAAAATCAAAGAAATAGAGTGGGAAGGGGACTCAGCATCAAAAACTACTCTCAAAATCAAGCAGAAGGAAGACAGAATGAAATCATCATATAAAACAGTAAAAGAGTGGCGTTAACCTTAGAGAGATGTTTTTGTGAAATGGTGAGGTCAGAAGTCAAATTTCAGTGAGTTGAAAAGTACTTGGTGAAGAGGTAAAGGCAATGAATACAGGGAACTATAAAAGGGGGAGAAATTGTGTTAGATGATAGCATGAAGGGAATGTAAGGTCAAGAATGCAGGAGACCTAGGCAAGTTTGTAGAGGAGACAGATAAGGAGACTAAATATGGGAGGTGGAGGAAATGATTAGAGGTGCAAACTAATCAGAAGACATGAGGGGATGAGATTCAGGGTAAAGTAGAGAGGTTGGCTGAGGCAAGAAAAAGTCACCTCTCCTGAAACAGAAGCAAAGAAGACAAGAACAGAATATAAGAGAAGGGTTTTGAGGTATGGTAAAATTTATGATGGATGGCCTCAATTTTCACGATAAAATAGGAAGCAAGGGCCTTTGCTAAGAGGGAGAGAAGGCAAAGAGCTTAAAGAGAAGAGGTTTAAAACACTAACTTCAGAAAGAGTAATAAAGAGGCAATCACAATGGACTGTCATGCTCCAATGAGGGTCCACTAGTAATAAGATAACACAAATCTGCAATGAATTACTGTAGCATTTAGCAGCATAGGGATAGAAAAGCAGAGTTGGGGGAAAACCACATTAGGGCTTTCCCCTAAAGTACAAATAGTGATAGGATACTGAGGCAAGAGAATTAAGGATAAAGGACAATGCACAGGTGAACTGTTTAGTCACAGGATAAAAACTCTGTGAAGCCAGAGGATGTGCAATAAACTATGAGAACGGAGGATGAGGAAAGAGGGTCTATAGTTCATGATGAGGAAGAGGTATAGATGAGACAGAACAGATTAAGGTAGAACAGGTGGTTGGTTATAAGCAAAGAGGAGGACTTCAGAGTTCATTATTATGGAGGTAGCACTGCTGTATGTAATGTTAAGATCTAAGGTATTACCACTCCTATGGCTGGCTGAGGTAGAGAGTGATACAGGGTTTTTGTGAAGGGAAATACTATGTATTTTAAAGTCCTTAAGTATAAGGGTAAGAGTGGATAAGAAAATCAAAGTATATTTTAGTTACATGAATGAGGCTTTCTTATCTTATTTATCTGCTTTCCCTGATGCAGAGAGTTGTGCTATATGCTCAAAGGCCCTTCCAGTACTAAGACTCTATGATTCTAAATACAGAATAAAAGGAAATGGGGATCATAACTGACCACAAGGCCAACAAACTTTTTTTTTTTTAAAGGAAGTTTTGTGGGAGAAGGGCCAATACAAATCTAGGCACTAATTTTTTTTTTAAGCCAGCATGTAATAACCTAGAATATTTCTTCTCTACTTACCAATTTTTGCCACTACTTCAAAAATTATGAGAAGAAACCAAAAGAGCTTCAGGAAAGATTGAACAAGACAAACATTCAAAAAAAAATCTTTGCTGAATGAATGACTAAAAGGGGGATATAAAATGGGTCTTTTTGAGGGCCATTTAAACTTTCAATTTTTAAAAATTCCTTTAAATTTTAAAGGAATTGAGGTAGTCTAGCTTAAAGAAGAGAAAGCAACAAAGAAATTTCCTGAAGGGTTTTTATCACGGGAAACTTTTCCATATCAGAAAAGAACTAAATATGAGCAAATGAGCTTAAAGAATGAAGGACTGGGGCAGCTAGGTGGTGCAGTGAATAGAGCACCCACCCTGGAGTCAGGAGGACCTGAATTCAAAACCAACCTCAAACACTTAAAGGCTTACTAACTGTGTGATCTTGGGCAAGTCACTTAAACTCAATTGCCCTGCCTTTCCCCCTCCAAAAAAAAAAAGCAAAAAAAAAAATTCCTTCATAATGTGAATAAATACCCCTAATTTAGCTGTTACAAATTCAGGTTTTCACTTATAGCAGACATCTTTTTAAAAAAATCTACTGATTAAATAACCGAGGTACTTTAAATCAAGGATTATGGATTACTGTGACAATATTAAAGAAACTGTCATACAGAAAGAATTTATTCAACAAGTAAAACTCACTGAGCATTTATTTACCATATGAATAGCACTGTGGGTAATACAAAATAAGAAGGCACTGGTGTGTGGCCCTGAAGTTGAGAAGACAAGACATACATAGTTTGAAATTTCAACGTGAACATAGGCATTACACCATTTTCTTCTCTATATTTCCCACTGTACCTTGAAAAATAGCAGGCACTCAAGACATAGTTGAATACAGATTGCTCAAAAAGTCAAGATTAAGGAAATTACCCTTCCATTAGTTCCTTCCTTTTCTTATTGTTTGTATCACTACAAGCAAACAATAGAATGAATTTGCTCATTCAGTTAACAAACATTTAAGGGAAAGACTCAGTGGAATAGTAATTAGGAAATTGAAGGAAAAATTAGTCAATGACCTTTCCAGCCCAAGATCACAAATCTGACCTATAGGCAAGTAACCTGGACAGGAACCATGGAACAAGGATCACAGATTCAGGGCCTAAAGTTCCAAGTTAGTCCAGCAGTACAGAATGTCTAAAATTGATCAAAGACTCAGTCCTTGGCCCAGGCCAAGAGCAAAGAGTCACCCAAAGGGGTACCTAGAGCTCAAAGTTAGGCTAGCCCAGACCCTATGGTGATGTCAGCCCCTAGATTAGGCCAGCAGCTGGGGACAAAAGCACAGAGAGACAACAGAACTCCAAATGATGGTATCCAGGGAAACTCACAGCTGATCTCAGCCCCTAGGCTAGGCTAGCAGTCAAGGACAGGAAGCACAGGACTCTACACCCAAAGCAGGGTTGCCTAGAGGAAACTCAGGGTTGACTTCAGAACCAGTGCCCCCAGGAAAGCAAAGGTGAGGCAGGGAGGGTAGGGCCGAGGGGTTAGGATCACAGACAGCACCAAAAGAGCTCTCAGCTTGGCTAGAAGTACTAATTCCAGATAACTGGAAGAAAGACAAAACATAAACAGAGAAGAAGCTATTATGAGGCTGAGGATGCACAAGTCACAAACCCAAAAGAGTAACTACAGAACACCTGGAAGCAAAGCCTCAAAGAAAAACATAATCTACTCACAAGTTCAGTCCTAGAAGAAATGATGCAAGAGTTTAAAAATGAATTTTACCTTGTACACAGTTATAGCAATACTATATGATGATCAACTGAATCACAACTATTCTCAGCAATACAGTGGTTCAAGATATTCCACAGGACTCATGATGAAAAATGCTATCCACGTCCAGAGAAAGAACTGATGGGAGTATAAATGCAGATCAAAGCATACTATTTTTCACTTTCTGTATTTTTTTTCATTTTTTCCCTTTAGGTCTTTGTCTTCTTTCACAATATGACTAATACGGAAATATGTTTTGTATGACTGAACATGTATAATCTATATCAAACTGCTTACTGTCTCAAGAAGGAAGGAGGCAAGGAGGGCAGAGAGATAATTTGGAACTGCATTTTTTAAAATGAATGTTAAAAATTGTTTTAACATGTAACAGAGGAAAAATAAAATGTTTTTAAATGAGTTTTTAAAAGGTTTTATAAGTGAAAAGAAGATAGTAGTGAAAAAGAAATGATAACTTGAAGAGAAAATTATAGATTGGCACAAGAGGCGCAAACTTTACCCAAACAACAAACTTCCTGAAAATCAGAATGAACCTAAAAGAAGTTAATGAATCAATGAGACAATCAGAAATATTGAAACAAAGTTGGAAGGTTGAAAAAAAATAGAAGAAAATGTAAGGTAGTTCAAATTAAAAACTGACCTAGAAAACAGATCAAGGAGAAATAAGTTAAAAATCACTGGACTATCTCCTGAAAGCCATGACCAAAAAAAGCCTACATAGCATATTTTCTTGAAAATCTTGAAAGAAAATAGCCCAGTTCTCTTTGAACAAGAGGGCAAAGTGAAACAGAAATACTGGTTACCGCTTGAAAGAAATCTCAAAATAAAAAGTAGGAATGTCAAAGACAAAATCCAGAGCTTTGGGGGGGGGGGGGGGGGAACAGCTAGGTGGTGCAGTGAATAGAGCACCGGCCCTGGAGTCAGGAGGACCTGAGTTCAAATTCGGCCTCCGACACTTAACACAAAAACTAGCCGTGTGACCTTGGGCAAGTCACTTAACCCCAACTGCCCTCCAAAAAGCAAACAACAACCAACAACAACAATAAAAATCCAGAGCTTTCAGGTAAAAGGGAAAATATTGCAAGTAGCCAGAAACAATTAAAATACCAGGAGTCACATTCAGGATCACATACAATTTGAAAGCCACCACTATTTAGAAGCAGAGAGCTTGGAATGATATTATAGAAGCCAAAGAATATAGACCTACAACCAAAAATAACTAATTCAGCAAAATATGCATAATCTTACATGGGAAAAAGTAGACCATTAATGAAATAGAGGACTTTCAAGTATTCCTGATGAAAAGATCACAGCTTAGTAGAAACTTTGAAATACAAGGAACAAAGTGAAACATTAAAAAGTATATATAAGTAAGTAATCAGATAAGATTTTATAAGGATGGAATTTTTGCATTCTATTTGGTGGGGGGAGGTTAACAAAACCTTCATATAAGAGCCTAGGGGTTATTTGGTTGTTTTGATGACATTAAAAAGGAGGGGAGGGAATGGAAGGGGAAGATACAGTATGGAATAAAAGAGGAGCAATTGGGCCAGTGAAGAGACTTCTTCCACATAATCAGGGAGGTACAATGTAGAACATTCAAAGAAATAGAGAGAACTTATTATCACTTGAACCTCACTTTGAACAGATGCAGTGAAGTGAATAAAATCAGGAAAAAAAATTTATATGATAATCACATCATAAAGAACAGTTTTGAAAGATTTATGAACTCTTATCAACACATTGATCAATCAGAATTCCAGGGGACCAGTGATTTAGAATGTTGCCAACCTCCTGACAGGTGATGAACTAAATATGCAGAGTAAGAAAAGTTGTTGCAGATATAGCCAGTGTTTTTTACTTAGCTATGTGAACTTGTTGCAGACATTTTGTTGTTTTTGTTTTTTTTCTCCTCAGTGAGGCTTAAGGAGGTGGGAAAGAGAGCAGAAGTTTGTTCATTTTAAAAAAATGTGGGGGGGGGCAGCTAGGTGGCACAGTGAACAGAGCACTGGCCCTTGAGTCAGGAAGACCTGATTCAAATCTGGCCTCAGACACTTAACACTTACTAGCCATGTGACCTTGGGCAAGTCACTTAACCCCAATTGCCCTGCCCTCCCCCTCCAAAAGGCAAAAAAAAAATTTTTTTTTAAGTGCCTGTTCTGCGCCAGACACTGGAGATACAAAAGAAAAAGAAATCAGGACTTGCCTTCAAGGAGTTTACTTCAGAAGAAACAATATGAACCAAAAAAGTGAAACAAAATATTGAGAGAAAACAATACATACATAGATAAGTGAATATCAAAGTAATTTCTTTGATGTGGACACCAGCATTTGGGCAGAGGGAAATGAGGACTGGCTTCCTCATAAGGTGATAACTAAGTAGTACTTTGAAAGAGGGTGGAGTCTATGAGGCAGACTCAAAAGAAGGGCATGGGAGAGAGAAGAGGAATGAGCTGTGTGAAGGGAGAAAGCTAATTTGGCCCAGGAAAGTAATGTTCAATATGCTTGGGAAAGTAGGCTGAAAGCAGATTGTGAAGGGTTTTAAATGCCTGAGAAATATATATTTTATCCTAAAGCAAATATTTTCAAACTTTGTGGCCTTAGAATCCTTAACACTTTTAAATATTGAGGAGTCCCACCCCCGAAGGGCTTTTGTTTATATGGCTTATAACTATCTGTATTTACCATGCTGGAAATAAACACATCTTAACATTTTTATAAAAATAATTTTGACCTCAAGGTCTTGTCCTAGAGCAGTGGTGTCAAATTCAAGTAGAAACAAATCCCTGAAGTCACATATTGACTTAGAAAACCACAAATTAACATTATCTATGTTGATTGGTTTTTATTTACTTTGTTAAACATTTTCCAATTATATTCTAATTTGATTCTGGCCACACTTGGAAGTTTTGTGGCTTTGAAAATCATTGTCCTAGAGGCAAGATGGGATTGATTACTAGAGCTGCCTGTGAGAAGGCAGGGTGATGTGGTCATATCTATACTTTAGGAATACCAACCTACCTTATCAAATTCCTAAAATTCTTAAAGTCCAATACTAATTCCACCTATATTATGTCTCAAATAACCTACACTGAATATTGATGACCTCACTGTATACTGCTCTTTAGGTACAAAGTACAATTTTGCATTTCAAAATATTTTACCACTACCTACAGTGATGTTATAATTCTTTTACTTCAGCTTATTGGCTACCATACAGTTGATATAAGCCTTTATCTACAGTAATGATTAATTTTCAGTTTCAAGTTTAATTTTTCAGTTCACTCCTCCTTTTCTTATTTCTGACTACATACACCTCAGAGTATTTCTTAATCTTTTTATGTCATAGACCCCTTTAGCAGTCTGGTGAAGCTCATGCATCCCTTCTCAGAATACTGTCTGTCAGTAACTAAAGGAAATGCTAACTTTTAGTTAGAGGTTAATGAAAATAAAGATATAATTTTTATCCCCACGCAAATTAATAGACTCCCTCAAATACATGCATCTCTTCACTCAAGTTAATAACTCTTGCCTTAAGAGTCTTTTTATTATCTATCCCCACTGAACATGTGCTCCTCTCCAAATTTTCCTATTTCCTTCCCATTATTTAGGCTTGAAAACTTGAAATTACTCTTTGACTTCTCTCATTCCCAACATGCCAAAAAAAAAAGGAGGGCAGTGTCTATTCTCAGATCTATCCCTTCCTTTCCACTCCAAGTTACTGCCCTCATCTAGGAACAACACCTGTTGCCTGGACTACCACAACTATTTCTTGATTTCCTTGCTTCCCAACTCTGAAATCTAGTCTGTCGAAGGGAATAAAAAAAAAAAACTTCAAAAAATTGCTTTGATCATATTACTTGCCAGCTCAAGTCTTCAATGGCTTCCCTATGTCTATAGTAGCCTTTTCTAAACTAAGTTCTTCAGAACCTAGTGTTAATATGTGATGAAAGTAAGGGTTCCCTGATAAAACTGATGCTAGTGATATTTCCCCCTCTAAAATGAAAAATATGAAAGGATACAACATACGGCTCTGAATATAGCCCATCCTTTCCCCCAATATCTAGTTCACATGAGAACCTGAACAGTCTGGAATTGTATTCTTACTTTAGATCGAATGACAGTGAAAATAACAAAGAAAAAAAAGAAATTATTTTAAAATGAATAAAATATCTTTATTTAAGTTCAGAAAGAAAAAAAAACCTTCCACAACAAATATATTTTGTATGGAAATTTTATATGGTACTTTTTCAGTACTATATGCCCATACAGACAGTTGGTAACTGTAAGGTCTGTAATATGGGGAGGGGGTTGTTGTAGGAATTCCCTTCATCCTCTAGAACTTCATAACTTAGATTACTGAATCCTAGAATGTTGCCGGAGGAACACATTTTTGTATCAGAAGGCCCAGAGTCATTCATCTAGTATATTAAAAACCAGATTTCAACCCAAAGCTCTCCTAACTTTAGTTCTAACATTTTATTCACTACTCCAAGCTACCCCTACAAGTCTACGGTGGTTTTTTCCCCCCTCAGTTTAGAAGTGTAGCCAATTTTCAGACAGAAATAGTTTGTATCAAAATTATTTACATGGAGCAACTTGTCCGTATATATACTGTTTCTTGTATTTTGTTCAAAATGTTTCCCAATCTTCTTTTATCCTTGAAGTTATTGAATGTCTCCAAGTTCCACAAGACACATATTTATAGGTGCCATCAACAAAGTCAAGCCCAAAAGTGTTCTGTAGCCAAATTAATTTGAGAAATGCAGGCCTACAGGATAAAATTGAATTTATTAGCCTGGCACTCAACACATTTTATAATTCTACATACCTTTATCTTCTACTAGCCCTCAACAAAAATCCTTTGTTCAAACTAAATTTATCTATTTACTGTGCCCTGAAGACACTGTGTGCATTCCTTCATCTGCAGCTTTGAGATAGGGTCTTACACATCCCTCAGTAACTAGTCTTGTGTTAACACCACATAGGTGCTGAAGAACATAATTGCTGAGGCTCAATATACTAGGAGTCATCTTTTGATGACGATTTCAATATTTCAAAGGTCCATATTTTAATCTGTGTGGGTACTCCATCTACCAATAAAGATCACGACTCCTCTCTAATTTAGTAGAGGGTCTTTCAAAGTTGCTATGACAAGAGTCATCGTTCTGTAGCCAATTTGACCACAGATGTCTTAGCTTACCAAGGCTGTTCCTCAGACAATAGATTTCATACTCAGAATCTTTCCAACTTGGTTGGGACCTACCAGAGCTTGCACTCCAATGGCAGTCTTCAAGAACCCTGGGTCACTTCCATGCCAGGAGGAGGCATCACAGCAAGACTTTGAAGAAGGTGATGTTTTGACCTCTCTCTTGATCATTTCACAAGTGAAAAATGTTTTCACTAGCCTCTTGCTCTATTTTCTCCCCAAAATACTTATGCCAGAATAACCTTCCTATGCTATTGACGTGTTCATGTCATTCTTTCTCAAAGCCTCCACTGACTCAGTTATGCCATCAAGGTTCACTGCCAGGCCTTGTCTCATGTCCTTTCAGAGGCAATTACTTCCCTTCAATCACTGTATTTTAACACATCAAACAAGACTATGCTCTCAATTCTATTCTTACTGTGCTACTCTACAATCACAATCTGGTCCTAAAACTTCAAACATCATTCTCAATCCTTTGCCTCCTTAAATGCAGTAGACCTCCAGCATTCAGATTCTTCCTTACATATATAAGCATATATGGTTATATGCTTAAAGTCTCCCCAAAACTACCTAAGTTGAATACTTACTTCGTCTAAAACTTCAATCAAAAATTCTCTTCTCTTTAGTTATCAGTGTAAAATCTATTAAATATGACAAATGGACACAAAAATTTTAACTGAACACTAAGCTCAACCAGTTTACTATCTATATCTCCAAGTAAAATCTATCCACTGTATGGATGCCATTTCAATACCAAACCCATATAGGCAAGAGTTACAAGCACACTATTACTCAAATACAGAATTTATTTTAATCTAAATATTATTAATTACTTTAAACAGTCTGGCTACTTTAATGTTTTGTTACTTAAACCAATAAAAGCCAAAACTCATATAGCATTTGTAGATGGCCCTGGACAAGTGCCATTACTTACTTGTCTAGTACCTGTTTCGTTTGACATTTTGTCATCACTAGATGACCTCTAAGACTTGAAACCTATGAGAGGATGATGTACATTCACTCATCTAATCTTCACAACAACACTGTGAGTTGGTATTATAAACCTCAATTTTCCAGATGAAGAAACTGAGGCTCAAAAAGGTGACTTACCCACAGTTACAAAACTCTTAAAGGCCAGAGGCAAGATTTTTAATCTAGTCCTCTACTGACCCCAAGTCCAACATTCTTTCCACTAGACCACACTAAATCTCAATAACATAAAGAGCTGATTCAGGTCCACCAATCTAGCCCAAGGTAGGGAAACTTGCCCGGGAATTACAGAGTTATGAACCCAATAGAGCAAGACTAAGAGAACTTGAACTGCCAGGAGATAATGGCTCCTGAATTCTCTAGATGAACTGGTGTCTTAATTCAGTTCCTCACAGTTTCTATGCTAAGCACATGGTTCTATGCTAACCAAATGGTTCAAAGGGCTGCCTAATAACCAGAATATCATCCCTCCCAGTAGCAAAGTTTTATATCACTCAACTGCAACCTAGGCTGGAACTATGGGAACTAAAGTCATTTTCTCCCAAGCTGTACGGCAGCTAGTTGGTGAGCCTCTCTCCAACAAGCTTTTCTGACTTGGTACCCAAAGCTAGAGGACTGTGTGCTGGCTCATAGAAAATTCCTTTCCATCCAATGTGTACAAATAATTAAGTGGCTACTTATAATAAAATTAATGTTCAGAGACAGTATACATAAAACCAGAAATCAATATACCCAGAGACAAGTAAGAAAGCTTTCAATTTATTCTGTGATTATAACAGAGGATAAAGAATCTTAATCATTCAGAATGCAGGGTGATTGAAATACATTACTAGAAACTCTTACACCAGAAGACAGACGTTCTTGTGTTTCTGCTCCGAGAACTTCCTTCCAAGCATGAACTAAAGTTTGAAGATTCGAATGCTTTCTCAACTGCTTTTCTCCCAGAAACGAAGGGAAAATGGGCTGGGTAAATTTTTAATCTAAACTGTATGGAAAAATAAAACCAAGCCTTATGAGATGAACAGATTAAATCAAGGCCTAGCTACTTGAGAAGGGATTAATTAAATTTAAGAGCTATATCTAAAAATGAATATGGCAGTTAATGTAAACACTTTAGAGAACTACTGGGTTTTTTCATCTATTCTGTCAGAGAGGGAGGGAAGGAGGGAAGGAGAGAGGAAGGAATGAGGAAGGAGAAAGCAAGGAAGGAAAGAAGGAAGGAAGGAAAAACAGAGTGGTGGGGGCATTCAATGTAAGTCTATACTCTGCAGTGGTTTGTGTCAATGCTATGATGTTGTACGTCTAAGCTAGTATCAGACACACTCTTAAATCTCACTCAAACATTAATCTTCAGGGCTAGCCTTGAGGTGCTTTCTGAGGTAATAACAAAGGGGGCAAGGCACTTCACTGTTAACTACAAATAGCAGTTCCCTACTTAACATGGAAAGGTTAAGAGTCAGGCTACTGAACCAAACTAAAAGTTACCTACAAAGTAAAAGAAGCAAATACTTGAAAAGCCAAACACTTGAAACAAGCAAAATTGCCAATCATCAAATACTGACTTGCATTATTAACAGAAATACTGGTTCTTCCTAGTTAAAATTGGCAAATTTCTGGGGAAACAACTTAGTGGCTACTTAATAGCCAGAAAGAGTATGATTTCACAATTATATTTAAAACAAGTATGCATTTATGTAATACATAATATGCACATATGTATATGTGTGTATGTACATAGTCCAGACTTGTGATTTCATTGCTGTGGAGAATTCCCCATGAGGAAACTCCTTTTACTAGTACAGATCAGTACCTGTTATACACATCATAATCTTGGACAATGCCTGAGGCATTGAGAGTTTAAGTGACTGGCCCAAGCTCATACTGCAAGTGTCAAAAGCAGTATCTGAATTCCAGTCATCCTATTTCTGCCTCTCTCTATAAATATGTAGACAGATAAACAGATAATACATATATAATACAGAAGATAATGAAGATTAGTAATAAATTGATAAAAAGTAGGTATGTTACATGACTGAAAATTAAAATTAAAATGCTCAAATGTAGGTATAAAAGGACAGAAATATGGTTTCAATGCCATATTTTAAAACAATCTCATATCTTCTGACCAATACAACTAGAATTTTTACTCTATATTGGATTCAGTAAAGCTGGGGAAAGGGCCCTTAAGAAATGTCAACATTAGGGTTGCTAGGTGGCAATGACACTGCTGGCCCTGGAGTCAGGAGGACCTGAGTTCAAATGTGACCTCAGACAGTTAACACTAGTCCTGTGACCTTGGGCAAGTCACTTAACCCCAACTACCCTGCCTTCCCCCCTCTAAAAAAGCAGAAAAATTAAAATGCCAATATTAACAGCATCCTACTTCAAAACTGCCATAATTGGGGAGGGAGTAGTTGGAGAAAAGTAGAATTTCTCCTAATCCATTCACAACTGCTATTACTGGGGAAGGATTTGTGGGAGAACGGAAGTATTTTTCCTAATCTATACAAAACTACCATTATTGGGGAAAAAATAGTGGAAGAAAAGAAGTATGTCTCCTAATCTGAAAAATATAACTAAAAGAATTATCCAGTAGGCTAGCATTTAGAAAATGATTTGGTATATCAAAATAGACATGTCAGAATATTAAATTGGACGTGTCAGAATATAGAAATAGAACATAAAAGCACATAAACAATGTACTATGGCTACAAATCCTATAAAGGTAGGACTCTCTTAATTTCTCCGCAACAGGGAAAAAAAGAGGCGAGAACACTTTCATTAAGCAAAAAAATAATAAAAATACAACAAACTGCGTGAGAAGGAACCAAGAACAATTCTGGCTGAGTGTTTGAAGGGAAATTTTACAATATAATGAATTTGAATGCGGAAAGCAACACAAGTAGCTCTATTAAATTAGACCTGAGTGAAGAAGAGTTCAAAAGTCTTCAGTGGGATTGGAAAATCTTTCCCTGAAATCCACACAGAAAAATACCTATATCAAAAAACAGTATTAATTGCAAATGAAGTAGTGACAGGTCAATATCCAGTACACAGTTGAACACATTTCCCTAACCCTGAGTGTTTGTTAACCTCTCACAGTGGAAAACCCAGTCTCTCCCTTCGGGAATTCCCAAAGGAAAACTGCTCCATTTCCACCCATCTCCTACAGGTCAACCTGAGCTGCCCCATTCTTTGCCAAAAGCTTCCTACGGCCAAGTGTCCACCCGCTTGGAGGCATTCCACACGCAAAATTTCTGTCCTTCAAGGCTGCTCTCTGGAGGGATGACATCCTCCTCCGCCTCCCTTCAGGCTCTCCTGGGCTCTCTCCTTTCCACGCCCAGCCTTCCTCCTGCCCTCCAAGCTGCCCATCGGACCGAGTCCTGCCTCCTTCGCCTCCCGCTCCCTGCTGGCCTCCTCCTCCTCCCTCAGGGCTCCTCTCCCCTCCAGCTTGGCTTCCCTTTCCCCATCCCTCCCGGGGATTCCCTATTCCCAGTCCAAGCCTCCCAGGGATCCCCGGTCCCTCCCCTTCCACCCCCGGGATCTTCCCAGTCCCTCACCTCCGATCCCCCAGTCCCTCCCGTGACAGCGGGGCAGCGGTCTGGCCGAGCGCCATTCTCTAAGGAGACCAGACGCTCGGGCTCCTCCGGGGAGGCAACAAGGTTTCCGAAAGCTCACCTTCTCTTCCAAGCCGCCCGGGGGCCCCAAACACCAACTGGGACCCGTTCTTCCGGCTCCCGACGGAAAGTGTTGCTGCGTGGGACAGGAAGTCCCGCCTTCTCTGTCTCTCCAGCCCTCGGTCCGATTCCCAGACGTCATGTTACGTCACCTCGAAACGAGTGGGCTCTTCACTGTGGAATCCTTCGGAAGCCTCCAGACGCTCTCTCTCGCGGGGGCGGGGAGGGGGCCCGGAGGGGGTGTGGCTAGGGTGTGGCGCGAATTGGAGAAAGACCGGGAGCGGGGGCGGAGTTAGGTCTCAGACTGAAAGTAACAAACAATGACACTTTCTTGTCTCTCCCTTCACTCCAGTCTTAGACCACAGAGACTTGGGGCGGGGGGG
>CM053593.1:107095617-107115922 GCA_028646575.1 Pseudocheirus occidentalis
TTATAGATAAATATGTAACTATTATATATCTGCCATTATAGATTATATAAAATATAGACGCTAGATTAAACATATATTACCTATGTCAAAGTAATTGTTATTTTTATTATTATTATTAATTCTTTACACCAAGCCAGAGTCTTCCACCCATTGCTCCCAAACCTGCCCTCTGGGGCAAAGCAAGGTGTCTATCTAGTACTGCTTTGAAACAACAGCCCTTCAAATACTTGAAGGCAGTTATATCCCCAGAAATGTGTGCGTGTGTATACACACACATATACATATACATATATACATATATACATGTATGTATATAATTTATCATCTCTATTTTATGTAATCTATACTAATATATGATATTATATTGAAGGAACTGAGGCTGATGGAGAAAAGAAAACTGGGAGTGGAGATATGCAGGAATGATAGCCATTTTCAAGTATTTGAAGTGCTATTACTTCAGAGAAGTACTAAATTTGCCTCTCTTCACCCCAGAGGTCAGGGGTTGGGAGCACTGGGTGGAGGACTCAGACTTGATATGTATAAGTAATAATAATTATTATTTATTTGACTTAAGTACTATCTATATAATTTATCTATATTTAATATAATCTGTGTATTCTAGCAAATATATCATGTTATATTATTGTATATTAAAATAACATTATATACCTCCATTTATATAATCTATTATATGCCATATTAATATAATATTTATGTTAATGATATAATGCTATAATTTTATACTATAAAATAATATTATATAATGTTATATTGTCATATAGTATAGTATATATTTGTTCAAGGTTATCTCAAATATAGATATATAATGTAACTTATATAATATGTGTTATACTTAATATATCAATTATATCAAATATAGGTGATAAATGATATTGATAGTACTCATATCAAACTATTTATTATTATTAATTATTTACACTTATCAAGCAGGAATCTTTCATCAAATGCTCCCAACCTTGACCGCTGGGGCCAAGCAAATTAGTCTAGTACCCCTCTGAAGTAACAGCCCTTCAAATACTTGAAGATGGTTATCGTACCTGCCCACACTCTATTTCCAGTTCTCCTTTCTCCATCAGCCTCAGTTCCTTCAACCATCCTCATATGGCCTACACTGGAGACCCTTTACTATCCTGGTTGCCCTCCTCCAGATGTTTTCTAGATTATCAGTAGCCTTCCACAGATGTGGTACCCTAGCTTAGAAAGGCACTTTGGTATATTAGAAAGTATGGATGAAGGGAGAAAAAAATAGATTTCTGAACATTTTTTAAATAGAGAGATGAGGGTGCTACAGATGTGGAATGTTGTATTCACTTTCAGTCAATCAACTAACATTTATTAAGTACCTCCTAAATGCCACATTGTGCCAAGTGCTGGGGATACACAAAAAAGTAAGAGACAATCCCTGTTTTCAAGGAGCTAACAGTCTAATGAGGGAGACAATATATAAACTATGGGCAAACAAGATATATACAGAATAAATTGGAGATAACCTCATAGGGAAGGTACTAACTTTTTTTTTTTGCTTTTTTTTTTGGAGGGGAGAAGATAGGGCAATTGGGGTTAAGTGACTTGCCCAAGGTCACATGTCTAGTTTTCGTTTTAAGTGTCTGAGGTCAGATTTGAAGTCTGGTCCTCCTGACTCCAGGGTCAGTGCTCTATTCACTGAACCATGTAGCCAGCCCAGAAAGGTATTAACATTAAGGATTCTTGCAGAAGGTGGGATTTTAGCTGATACTCAAAGGAAGCCAGAGAAGTTAGGAGGCAGAGATGAGGAGGGACAGAGTTCTAGGCATGGGAGACAGTAAGTGAAAATGCCAGGAGCTGTATGTACACCAAGCTTAGTTCTCTCTTTTTTGCTTCTCATTCTCTCCAGGCCTCCTCTCCCAGGGCTTTACTACCTTCCCTAATGTCAACTCCAACCTCTGCTTTCTTTTTCCCATTCCTTCAGGGAATTCCCATCCTGTCTCCTTCCTCTCCTTGCCTTTAATCCCCAAGGTAGTATTATAAATATTAGTGTTGTCATTCATTATAATTATTATTATCAATTTTTAATTTTACTTAAAGGGACTATAGATGGCACAGTGGATTAAGCATAGGACTTGGAATCAGGAAGCTAAGAAATCCAAGAGAAGGGAAAGAATATTCTGACAGCCTGTGCAAAGTCACTGAAACAGGAGACAGAAAAGCAAATATCATCTCTTTAAAAGTAGTCACCTCAGTAAGCTGTATACCTATTCCCATAATACTGTCATAGCTCAAAAAGGGAGTACCTTCAGGGCCTTGCAACACATACTTTTCAATATCCTAGCTGGTGGTAACTCCTATTCTTCATTATTTAAAGATAGATTTAAATTTTAGACATCAGCCAAAAGTCATTTATGGTCACCTGATGAATATGGTGAATGAGCACCACATGGCAAAACCATTTTTGCACCCTATCCCACACCAAAAGGTAAATGAGACTATTTTCCTTATTTTGCAAACTGGCTGTCAAAGTTGTTTTAAATGAGCATTTCTAAAAAATATTTTAGAAATGGAATAACCATTCTGCTTACCCTCAAAGTATTGTTGTAAGGATCCAATAAAAAAATATTCATTCAGAAAGCATGTTAAAAGTGCCTACTGTGTGTAAAGCATTGTGCTAAATATTAGCAATAAAAAAAAATGAAATGTAATCTGTTTCTCCAAGGAGCTGTGGATGTGGGTAGGGTTTGGGGGCTGGCTGTGGGAGTGGGGAAGAGTAGAGAAAGTGAGAAGGGGATGGATGTAAGAGACATTGAGGAAGTAGAATTGTTGAGACTTGGCCACTGATTGGATACTGGTATCAGGAGAGTAGAAGATAAATCTGAGGTGGCACACCTGGGTTTTCAAGGATGATGATGATGACCCAGCAGAAATAGAGAAGTTTAGAGGAAGGACAGGTATAAGAAAGAAGACTGTAAGTTTTTTGAACCTGAGGTACCTATTAATATACAGATGGAGATGTCCATTGGCATTTACTGGTTCATGACTAGGGTTTGGGTATGAGATTAGGGCTGGATTTGAAATTTGGGGAATCATCTGCAAAGAAATGGTAATTAAACCCATGGGATTTGAAGAGCTTCCTGAGAATGTGCAGAAGACATTGAGGGAAGACCCCGGGTTATAAATGTCAGCTATTATTACTATGAACTAAACACAGTATTTCAGATCTGACCAGACAAAGGCAGAGACAGTGGAATTCATTCTTCCCTCATATTAGTCACTATGCCTCAGAATAGCAGCCAAGGGTGATGTTAATTTTTTTTTTTTTGCTACCATGTTTCACTGGTATACTTTCATGCTTCACCACTACCCAGCTTTTTCAGATGAATTGTCATCTAGCTATTCTCCTGTTTTTTACTTTAAAAAAGAGAAACCACCAGAAGCTTTTTATAAAAGAATACTGACTTCAAAAGGTTTAATCACAAACATATAAATTGAACCCACCCCCTTTTCTCCCTGAACTACTTCAGTCTGGGGGAAGGGGAAGAGGATTACTATAGAGCCCAGTTCCAGTTCAGTATCCAAAGCCCCATTGAAGCTCAAGTCCCAGATACTCTGGCTTCTCAGGGCTTGCATGCTGGACTGACTGGCTGCATCCCCATTCTTGCTATCCTGGCTCCAAGATCTCCACACCTCAAACTCTTAGTCCAGGGGTGAGGTTCACCTCAGGTACCTGAAACTCAAGAAAAAGAACACAAAATAGAAAAAAAAACCCACTCCTGGGCCCATTTCTCCAAGCCAGGGTAAAAGGGGGATAGAGGGGAGAAGTTCCTTCTCACCAGTTCAGTCCACACAAGTCAAAGAAAAGAGTCAGATGAAAGAAGGCAGAAAAGAGATTCAACAACTCACTAGTTGTGAAGATGTAGGCAGCCAATCAAAGGAATCTACAAACTAGGCATGCTCAAAAGGCTAGCCCAGGTCATACTTTTTATAAAGTAAAGGAACTCTTCCACACTTTCCCATATTTGTTTCAGGGCCCACTTGTAGAAAGGGCTGTCACCTGCATGTAGCATAGGCAGTCTTGTGTTGCTCAGAGGGAGGCAGAATAAACATCTCTAGCTTCTTTTCCCTCTACCATTCTCCAAAGCAGACTTTAATCCCTCCTTGGAGGAGAAACAGAAGGCAGGGGTCAGAGGCCCCTGCTCTTGGAGAGAGAAAGTAGTAGTAGGCTAAAATTATATCTTATCTGTTCCCTTAAATAAAGTCTAAGGGATGTGGTAAGATTCAAGCTAATTTCTGATTGCTATTCATTACTTGGGAGAAGCAGGACCCCAAGCTCTTCCATGTATTCCAGTGAATATATACATAGACTTAGCAAAGAAAATCCATTTATTCATATTGGTAGCAAACTGGAAATCAGAGAAGGTATACATACATACATACATACATACATACATACATACATATCAAACAATACAGAATGAAGGAGCTCTCCTCTTGGGAGGGAGGTAACTCAACTCAATCCAAAGAAAGAATCCTAAATCTTAATCCAAGGTATCTAGTGGAGCAAGATGGGGATAGGGACATGATGGAGACTGCCAGTTCTTATATCTTCTCAGAAACTTTTTCTTCAGCAACCTGAGGTTGGGTTGGTGTTCTCTATCTTCCCTCTTGAAACTGGAAGTCCAAAGCTGCTCAGAGCTTGAAGAGAACTTGAACAAGACTAAAAGAAGACAGAAGAAAGTGAAACTCTCATCAACTCTGCCCCACCCTTCATGCAGGATAGGGCTTTCACTCCTACCAATAAGGAAAGAATCCTACACCAATAGGCTTTGCCACTAAGGTTACAAAAGGAAATCATTTGAACCACACTATAGAATTTTATATTTATGACAATCCAATTTCATTTTAATAGATCTAGGTCATATTCCTATCTTCAAAGCACAGATTTAATAGTGGAAATTATATTAGAAACCATTTAAGTGCAACCTCCCCATTTTCCTAATGAGGAAGCAGAGGCTCAGAAAGGTTGGGTGACTTTAAGTACACACAGGTAGTAAACAGCAAAAGTGGTATTTGAAGAGTCAGAAAGACTCATCTTCTTGAGTTCAAATGTGGACTCACACACTAGCTGTACGACACTGGGCAAGTCATTTAACTGTGTTTGCCTCAGTTTCCTCATCTATAAAATGAGCTGGAGAAGGAAATAGCAAACCACTCCAGTATCTTTGCCAAGAAAACCCCAAATGGGGTCATGAAGACTCAGACACAACTGAACCAACCAAACAAAACTCTTAACTCCTCATCCTCCATAGAGCTCTGCCTCCCCAGCCATTTATGTTAAGATTGAAGAAAAGTTCTGATTAGAAAGCCAAGTGCCAAACCAATCTAACTTGAAAGGTAGATTCAAATCCAACTATAAAGAACAATAGAAAAGCCAACTATAGAGTCTCATAGGACTCAGAAACATTTTGCATCATGCCTCCTTCCAATCAGTTTTTAAAGCCTCAGAGTAAAAATGCTCTTTCTGATCACTTCTTGAACAAATTAACTGAATGACTTTAAAAAAAATTAGCTCAAATACAATAGGAGACCCTTGGTCTAGTAAGGAAGATATTCAAGAGTGGGAATAGAACTTACCTCAAGGCTAAAAAAAAAATCTGATTTGGAACAGCTTTTTACAGCTATTTCAGTATTGTTACCAAAATCTGGCTCTCCAACACATCAATTTAATTACATGAAGAATGATGGTGTAGTGAATTAGCAGCAAAAGTCCTATTTCCCTCTGCAGTTTCCAGATTCCTCAGTGAATTTCCATCATGCTTAAATACATCAAATATATTTTCAGGGTGGGAAGTTGGAGAGAGAGGAGAAGTACTTCCGCATTCTAACTTTCAGAATCCAAGAATAGTTCTTTGACCTTCTCTTTCTGTATCTTAAAAAGGGGCAAGTTATTGTTGTTTAGTCGTGTCAGACTCTTCATGACCCCATCTGGGGTTTTCTTGGCAAAGATATTGGAGTGGTTTACCATTTCCTTCTCCACCTCATTTTATACGTGAGAATCTGAGGCAAACAGGGTTGAGTAACTTGCCCAGGGTCGCACAGCTAGTGTCTGAGGTCAGATTTGAACTCAGGAAGACTCATCTTTCTGACTCCAAACTCTACACTCTGTCCACTATGCCATCTAGCTGCCTTTCCCCTTCCTCTCCTCCCCACCCCCATTAAAAAAAAAGGTAGGTAGAACACAAGAAAGGAGGGACTTTAGGCCTGTCTTGCTATCTTTCTGGGTCTTATATGGAGCAGTTTTGCTGCCCATCTCCAAACTCTGTCATATCCCTCCTAGCTTTGTGTCATTTGAAAATTTGATCTGTATATTTGTTATGGCTTTAGCCAAATTGTTGATAAAAAAAATTGATAACTTTTTTTGTTTTGTATTTTATTTCTTCCAATTTACAAAAATCCACTTTCCCTTCCCATACCAACCCTTTGAAAAAGGAAACAAATAAAAAAAAAACCCAAACAACCCTTATAACAAATGTGCTTAGTCAAACAAAACAAATTCCCAAATTGTCCATGTCTAAAAAAACATGTAGACTGTCATCTCTCTGCCAGGTGGTGAGGAGCATGTGCTATCCAGAGTCCTCTGGAATTATTGTGTTTTTTCTTTGGTGACATAATGATGATTGACTATGGTGAGAACTAGTAGCCCTTCAAGGTTTACAAAGGGCTTTTAGATATTACTTAATCTTTACAACAACCCTGAGAGATGGAGTGCTATTATTATCCCCATTTTACAGATAAAGAAACTGAGGCTGAGAGATGTTAAATGACTTGCCCAGGATCTGAAGTGTCTGAGACTGGAGTGAACTAAAAACTCTCTGACTCTAGGACTGAGGATCTATCCATTTCTCTATCTACCTGTCTGAGGTCTTTCAAAGTTATTTGCCTGACATATTGTTGTATTTGTAGGTATCGTTCTCCTGGTTCTGCTCATTTCAGTCTGTGTCAGTTCATACAAGTCCCCCCACAGTTATAAATGCAAATAGTTATAAAAATGCTAAACAGCACAGTGTCAAAGAAAGACCCCAGGGGCATTCTGCTAAAGACCACCATCAATCTAATGCTGAATAAATACTTGTTACTTTTTTGGTTCAATTTTTCAACCTTGTTTGAAATCCATGTAACTGTACCTTCATATCGCCTACGTCACAACATCTTTGCCCACAAGAGCATGAGAGATTTTGTCAAAGACTTTAAGTCTGTGTGTGTGTGTGTGTGTGTGTGTGTGTACATATATAAAATCTCCTGACAGAGTAGTGATGGCAGAGAACCCAGATTGAGGTATCTGCTTTTTGGATATGACCAATACAGGAATCTAATTTGTTCGACTGTATATGTTTGTTACAGGAGTTTTGTTTACTTGTTTTCAATGAGGGGAGGAGAAAGGAAGAGAAAAATAGGTTTTTGTTACTTGAAAAAAAATTATTTTAAAAAAAGGAAAGTGAGTAGTAGAGACAGATTATTCCAAGCATGGGAAACAGTCATTGAAAAGACACAGTGCTAAGAGACTGATGAAATGCAAGAAGTCAGGTATTGCTGGAGTCAGTTGGTAAGTCAGTCAACAAGTAAAGAGAAAAACACCACATAAAAGGGAGTTGAAAAGAGGAGGGTAGGGGGAAAGTCCAGAGAATCAGAAGCAGAGCCAGGAGAAGAATGAAAGACTGTCCTAGACACGTCTTTGAAATGAAAGGTACAGGAGTAACTCGAGCAGGGGAGTAATTGGAGGTGGCAGTGTCAAATGGGCAGAGGGATCCTCCAGGATGAGAAGACTCAAAGGACCTGGTGGAGAAGTCTGGAGAGTCAAGAACAAAGTGAGGAGAAAGTAAAAGAGAGGGAATAAAGTATAAAGAAAGTGAAAAGTTAAGACAGAGGAAAGGGCTTTAAATTTAGGAGAGAAGAAAATTGTGTGGGACACAAAAGTAACATAAGGAAGATAAGAGGAATTATTTTTGTAATAATTATGATGAAGAGGTATGAAATCTCCCTGGATAAAGTTAAAAAGAAGGAAATCTTTACTCCTTGTTTGAGGAAGACAGAAAGGAAACATAATGGCCTCTCCCTTTCTCTGTAAAGATAGTTCCCCACCCTGTGAATACATGTGGAAATATCTTTTTATATACAATACTCTTTCCCTCATTTATTCCTCTCTCTTCACCAGCAAAAGGTCACATTAATTTGCTTTCTCCTTGGCAATTCAACTCTTCAAACCTTTATCAAGTACCTATTATGCACAAGGTACCATTTTAGGTACTAGAGACACAAAGACAGGTCCTGCTTTCAAGCAATTCACTTTCCCTGGCGGTGGGGGGATGGGGAGGGAAGGGGAATTTGAGTTGGGACCAGGAAAAATTTGATAGAGGATATGGAGGTATATGGCTAATGAAATATTTACCTGTGTGACTTTGGGAATGTTACTTAACCTAATCGTGCTTAAGTTTCTTCAGTTGTAAAATGAAGGAACTGGATTCTGGTGGGGGTTTTTTCCCGTTATATTATTCTTTTCATTTTAGTGGAGAACTTAGACTATTTACATTTAAAGTTCTAATTTTTGGTTATTTTGTCAGAAAGGGAAAAAAACTTTATTATCCATATTATCTCTATTATTAATCCAAACTTTAAAAACATCTCTAAACAAAGTTCTTCTATCTCATTAATTACTTTGTAAGTTTCTTTAACTTATTTTCCTCTTTATTAAAATGAGTTTTGCTTTGAGATTACTCTGCTCTGCCACCCTCCCTTTTTGTTCCTTTCATCCATTTTCTTTGAAATATCCATTTGAAATATTTAGTGAGTTGATCAATACACTGTTCTGAAGCTTCCCTCATTTTGTTAGCAATTAATTTCTATTGATCTGAAATCTGTGAGTTGTTTTGTATACTTGTCTTTTTGGATGAGAGTCTTATTATTTGTATTTGTATTATTTATTTGTATTGTATATATTTGTATTATTTGTATAGTTTCTTTAAAATGTGTATGTTCTCTGTAGTCTCTAAAGTCCTAGTGCTCCTCTTTTACCTCCCTCTTGCCTTCAGAAATTATACTGACTTTACCGCTTAGTTACATGTTCTCTTCTAATTATTCTGATAATCTCTTCTTCTGTATGAAAAATCCATGGTGATATGGATTATTGTTCATTAGTGAATTAATTCTGTATTCTTTCTGGCAAGTTGAATTTTTTTCTAGTTTAAAATTAGTCACATTATGTTGTCACTATATATCTATAGTTTATCTATGTGTATATATCTATAATGTGTCTAGTCATGTCAATTCCTGGTTTGTTGTTGTAGAGTTCCTATAGACTTGTATTTGTTTTTCACTATTAATTTTTTTTCTAATTCTGGAGGTCTTATTTGACAATTTCCAGGAATGTAATGTTCATATCAATAGCTAAGTGGCATAGTGGACAAAGTGCCAGGCCAGGAAGATTCATCTTCCTAAGTTCAAATCTGACCACAGACACTTACTAGCTGTGTGACCCTGGGCAAATCACTTAACCCTGTTTGCCTCAGTTCCTCATTTATAAGATGAGCTGGAAAAGGAAATGGCAAGCCACTCTAGTATCTTTGCCAAGAAAACCCCAGATGGGGTCATGAAGAGTTGGACACAACTGACTAGCAGTCATCATAAGATTTTACTTTTCTAAATATTCTAGGATATTAGTCATTCTGAGATTGGGATTTGTGTTTCAAGTTGTTGCTTTAATCTATATACTTTCAAAATTTTTAAATATATCCTTAAATATTTAACCTATGTTTCCAACTGTCCTGTATTATGTACAAATATTTTCCCTTTGTATTAAGTTTGTTGTTGATTAATTTTATAGATTTTTGAGGTTTTCTATCATATTCTCCATATTATTCAATATTCCTACTTTGTTGATAATTTAATGGCATTATACATTGAAACAATTTGTTCTATAACTCATTTGTTGGGAAAGGACCATTTGGATTATGGGAACTATATCTAAAGGTACTGTAATTTATGTCAGCTGGAAAAGACTTTTCATTTGATAGGTTTCTGTCTAATAGGAAGTAATCTGACACGTTGCACATAATTGCTTATAAAGAAAAGATATATACATTGCTCCATTCCTCAGATGTAATGAATTTTATCAGGTTCCTTTAAAATGAACCTTCTATTCCTTTGTCACCGAGGAATAGCAGAAATCCCTTCTCTTTTTTCTCTGTGAACCTTGAGCTTGTAGAGAAGCTTTTCCCCTCTTCACAAAAGATCTGGAAAGAAAGGGAAAAGGACAGGAAAAGATAGACAGCAATGCCCGTTCCATGCCAGTAGGGAAACTCATTTGTTTTAATTCAGTTTAATTTCAAGTCCATAAAAACTGTTGTGATGCATCAGTTGTATATCTAAATCAAGGGACACAAAGGGAAATGAGAGAGTAAGTTCTCCCAATGAGTGGGATTACTATCTTAAATATTAATATTTCCATTTCTAGACTAGGACCCGGGAAGAAATAGCTTGCTCAAGAAGGTAAAGCTGCCCTCTAGTTGAACCAAAATGAAAAGTGACTGGTGCTAAAGCCATGCCTTGTTCAGGCTTTGAGTTCTCTCTAGTGGCCAGTGGGGCTATAACAGCCTGTTGAAGGGTTATTGGTTATTGAATGCTACTTGGTGACTGACTTAGATACTATACTATGAATTATTCAAAAACCCCTCTCCTGGAGTCAGAGCCAAAACCAAAAACCCATGTCACAGTGAAATGTTTTTAACTTTGACTTGGCCCCCTGAGGATACAATTTTATAAACAGGATAAGAGCTAATACCTAGATATACAGTTCCTTTCTTCAGTGGAATTCCAAACTAAGTATATATGGTTCCCTGACTATATATCATCCAATACACTAATCAGATTTTCCCACCAGACTTCTCCAACTAAAGTCAATGAAAATGTCATATATCCAAAGAAGACCCTTTCTTCAACTCCCTAAAAAATTAATGAACTAATAGTTTGAGGAGTCGGGGAGAGATTCAGAAGAAGATTTCTAACTATTATTAACTCCCATTGTAATTCTCTTTTGTCCTTTGAGAACTCCCTTTAACACTGGTGAACATTTCACAAACCTAGTTGAAGCACAGTAACATGGCTTGATTTTGGTCTTTCTCAATTTATGACTAAGAACATTCTTTATTGTGGAAGTCAGAAAATCTGCATTAGACTTTAGAATGCCTAAAATGTGCTTGTTTGATGTTTTTGGTTTGGGCTTTTTGGTTTGCTTTTATAAGGTTTTTGACAGGACTTAGATGGATTTCAATCTGTACAGGTGAAGTGATTATCCACACAGATGTAATCATCAGTTCACTGAATTATTTTTGTGAGCTTATGAATCTTAATTTATGGTGTCTGGCAGTGGAGGTGGAGGGGAGTTTGTTCTTTTTGCTGCCTTTTCAGATATTCACATAGACCCAGGATGGTTCAGAGGAGGACCTCTGCATCCTTACTTATTATCTGTTTGACTAGGGTGTCCTGGATCCTCCAGTTACTAGCTGTCTGATCTCCCAAAGCCTCAAAGCATTATATAGTTTGCTGTTTTTATTTCTTTGCTTGTAAAATAGGGATAATAATACTTGCATTAACTCCTGGCACATAGTACGTGCTTAATAATTGGGGTTTTTTACTGACTGACCCCCCACAAAGGGTTGCTATGAGAAACAAATTAAATACTGCAAGTAAAGTGATTCACAAACATTAAATTAATATAGTTATATACATGTAAATGAATGTGATTGTCATCATTATTAATGCACCAAATAAATCACATTGTAATTCATTATTTATTATATATTAATTATTATAGTTGAAATATGTATAGTGCTTTAAGAATTTCAAAGCATTTTACATATATTATTTGACTCTCATAATGACCCTGAGAGGTAAATATTATAGGAATTCTTATTCCCATTTTAGAGATCAGGAAACTGAGGTTTGTATTAGAGAGGCTTAGAGGTTAAGTGTTTGTGTCATACAGCTAGTAGGTATCAGAGACAGGATTCAAACCTAGGTCTTCCTTAGTCCAAGTCCAAAATTCTATCTACTATGCTAGCCTGCCTCTGGTAATAGCAATAGTGAATTCCAAGGAAGATGGAAAAATAAGTCATTTTTTTCTTCCCAAAGGGAATTTACTTCCTGGACTACCTTTCTCTTCTTCCTTTGATAATTTATATATGGAGAAACAGCTCTAATCTCAACAACCAAAGTTCAACATTGTACTGAAAACACAGAGTGAATTTATACCTATTTATTAAAATAAAAACAATTTTACACCTTGGGAACAAAGTATCTATAGGTGGAAAATTTAGATTTAAATCTTCCCTTCAGAACATTTTCTTCCATCCTTGAAGAGGGTAGTTTTTTATATGTTTCCTAGTGACTAATTTCTGTCTGGGTTACAGGTTCTTTTTTCTTTTCTTCAATGCCTTCTCTAACTCTCAGAAGGGAGAAATATATATGCCTGGGTGGTATACAGTAGTGCACTTGTTACCAAAAGATTTTATTGTCTTCTGCTTAGTTAATAAATTTCCTAGAGGTAGCCTCCATAACACTGTATATACTTACAGACTCAAAAAGTGTTCTTCACATATTAAGTTTTTGATCAAAGAAGTTCCTGATCAATTTCATGAATTTCCAAATTAATTCGATGAAACATTTTTGTTCAGAAACATCTGAACCATGAACCACCCATGAAGAGTTAGTGAATATACACTGATATACAGAACTCCTAATTGGTTCCCAGCAACTGGGTTAGCCTGCAAGATGATTGAGTGTCTGGGACTCAGGAGGACAGTCTTATCAGAGGACTCATCCATCTCTAGGATCTAGAGAAGAAGGCTGAGAGACCATTTCAGCATCTTTTGTACTTCCTTTTCACTTTCTACTGTTTAGAAGACAGAAATTGGGCAACAGAACCAGTCTGGTGCACAAGGGAGAAAAGTCTTTACCCAAACTTAGCTTCCCTCTTCCCCCATTGGGAACTAGAAATGGCAGCCTTGGAGCAGTTGTTGTTCAGTCACTTTGGAGTCATATCTGACTCTTCATGACCCCATTTAGGGTTTTCTTGGCAAAGCTACTGGAGTGGTTTTTGATTTCTTCTCCAAGAAGGCCTTGGTGCGGAGAAATATAGAATTCTGGTATTTATGCTTATAGCCTGAAAGGACAGAGTCTGAGAATGGACTTCCTAGTCAAAGAGATGGTAGTAACCAGGGCACTGATAAATTTCCCATAAAAGCAAACTGCAGAGGCAAATGTGGGCATGCCCACTCAGCCTTTGACATTGTGAACCCCAAACTCTGATGGCATTTTAAAAGTATTTTTCAGGACACTAGGTTGTACAGTAGATAGAATACTAGGCTTGAAGCCAGGAGAACTCATCTTTATGAGTTCAAATCTGGCCACAGACACTTCCTGGCTGTGTGACCCTTAACCCTCTTTGCCTCTGTTTCCTCATTGTCAAGTGAGCTGGAGAATGAAATGGCAAACCATTCCAATATTTTTGCCAAGAAATCCCCAAATGGAGTTACAAGGAGTCAGACATGACTGAAAGAGATTGAGCAACACACAAAAATAATCAATAATATTCTGAATCAAACTCTTTCAAAGTTTTTAAAATGCCAGTACATCAATGATACTGTCCAGTAACTGCTATTTTCTTCTAAATATTTTTGATACCTTATAATGATATTACACCCAAGACATCCCTAGATTCAAGGTAATCTCAGTATCCATATCCACTTAATCTGATAGCTCATGAGCCCTAACTTTTTCTGTTGTCAGTCAAAGGATACAATTATTTCCAAGCAAAGACATTTAATGAAATGGCAGATGGTAAAAAGATTTGCAGTAGAACATTCTTCTATAGACATAGGTGACAATTTAGCAAATATAAACACCATCAGTGGGAATAGTGAGCGTGCATTGTAATCACATATGAGAGCTCCAAATACTGGAAAGGCCCACATGTGATTGGTGTTTTCTGGTGATGTCACCACAAAGCTTTCCCTAGGCCTGCTCTTTACAGGGCATGGATTCTCTACCAGGCGTATTGTTCTGCAGTTCTTGCTGGTTTTGCCGGGAGACCTCTGCTATTCTCTCCATGTAATCTTATTTAGCACTTTGTTTTATTAGTATCAGGATCTTCTTCTATTTCTATAATTCTAGTTTATCTTTTCAGAGTCAGCAAAACCATATTATCTTCATTCAACTTGGGAATAGCAGCTAGAACCTTCCCCTAATAAGGACAGGTCAATAGCTCTTTTAATTATAACTACTATACCCAACCAACACAAACCAAGCAGAATGCCTACAGGCAAAAAATTAGGTCTTTCTCTTTTGATTTCTATGCTTTTAAGGAAATCAAAGCCTTCTGTTATTGATAAGGTCTGTCTGACATAGGGTTCCAATGACCCAACTTACTCCCAAGATCCAGTCTGTCTCAGTTGAAAATGAATTTGAGCAGGGACAAAAGGTTGGCTGAAGAAGCAAGGTCATGAGAAAGCAGAAGAATTCTCCAAGGAAAATGGGAAACTCACAAAAATGAAATTCTGAAGATACTGAGGCAAGCAATTCTGATGAGTGAGGGAAAATGAGAATTTTCTGAAGAGATTTTCATGAATGCACAGGGAATTCACAAACTAACTTAGATTTTAAAAAGATGTACAGAAGATGGAAATAAGGATGAATAAAGAGGACGATTATAAGAAGCATGGCACTGCCAGATAAAAATAATGTCAGCAGTGCTAAAGCTCTGAATGAGCTGAAACTGGTTATGAATGGTAGATAACAAAAGGGCTTTATTCTCCCGTTTTGGGAAGAAGGGGATGAAAGAAGGGATAGAACTTTGCCTGGATTGGACCAATGATAACTGTCAACAAAGAGACAGTAGAGCTGCACAATTCTTATTTTCTTTTTGTTTTCTCCAAGGAAAATGACATTTACACTGGAGAATTAGTACCTGAGATAAATATGGAGATAGCAGAAAGAGACCTAGCTGAAATGAAGGAATTTAAATCACCGGGCCCAGGTGAACTCTATTCTCAGGTACTAGATGAATCCATAGGTATGATTGCTGAGCTGTAGTCAGTGATATTTCTACAGAAGATCATGAAGAATGGGAGAAGAGCAATAAGACTACAATGTGGCAAATGTACCAATTTTCAAGTGAGGGGAACAGTCTACAAACTACAGGACAGTGAGTTTGATTTGATTCCTGGGAAACTGTAGAAGAGTTGATTAAAGAGATAATGAACATCCTGACAAGACGTCTTTAAAAGAGACAGCATGGTTTCACCTAGAACAGATAATGGCAGATCAACCCTATTTTCATTTTTTCCATAGTTATTTGACAGATTTGGGGAGTGTTGTAGATACAGTTTACCTGGCTTTAGCAAAGCATTTGTTAAACTTCATGTTCTTTTTTATGGAAAAGATGAAGAGATGTGGACTAGATGATAATATAATTAGATTGATTTGGAACTAGTTGAATGGACAGACTAAAAGAGTACTCCTGAATGGTTGGATTAGTACTACTTTAGGTTCATGGAACTAAAGGTACCATAATAAAAGTGGAACCCTAACTTTCCCTTTCATGTACAATAGTATCCATCTATGACCTTTTTTTCTTTTAAACAATTTATTGCTTTTTTTTTAATATAACCTACATTTTCCAGTGTCTTCTTTCCCCTTCCTAGAAAGCCATCCTTTATAACAAAAAATAAGAAAGGGGGTGGGGGAGAAATGAAATAAAACCAAATAACCAAACTGAAAAAGTCTAACACTATATGCAGTGCCCACATATGATCTGTTAAAGAGGCTCTCCCAGCTTCCTAGTTCCCCAAGAGTTTAGGGCAGTAACTAGTGGGGAAACAATGTATTACTTGTTATCTCAGTCCCTATCTGTGCTTTGGAATCTTTTAGTGTTATAATGAGTTAAATGTCATGGGCCCCTCTAGGATTGGAATTTTCATTTCTCCTCTGGCTGGGGCAACTAGATGTTCTCTCAACTCTCTGTTAAGTATTTTTGTTCTGTCATTTCTAGACTGGTTCTCCCATTCCCTCCCTCCCTACCCTACCCCACCCCTACCCCATCCCCACTTCTCTAACTCTTTGCTCTGGTAATTGTTCCTCTCTTATGTACCTTCAAAGATGATTATTCCTTTTTTCAGTACATTCTTTTGGTTCCCATCTTATTTATCTATACAGTCTGGAGTCAGAAAGATCAGAGTTCAAATTCAACCTCAGGCACTAGTTGTATGACACTGGGCAAGTTTAATAACCTTTGTATGCAAACCAATAAACATTTACTATGCTCCTACTATATGCTGGTCATTGTGCTAAGTGCTGTTGGATACAAGATATTACACAAGGCTTATATTTGTATTCCATGTTTGCATGGACTAGACCAGAGGTTCCCAAACTTATTTGGCCTACTGCTCCCTTAAAAAATTTTTTTTGATATCTATTTTCTTTAAGCCTTTAATGTTTATTTTTAAATTTGTGTCATTTCAAGAAAATATAATTTTTAAATAACACATCTTAAATTTAATAATTTATTGTAAATTTTTGGGTTTTTTCCTGCATTGAAATTTTGATGACACAATATTACATCATGAAACCATATGGTATATATTGTAAACAAATATAACATGCACATCTGCCAGTGCATGCTGAACTTCTCAACAATGAGCCAGAAACTCACTTGCCAACACTTGCTTATTAAGACCTGTCAGAGGACTCGACCACTGATGGGTTATAACTTGCATTTTATGCGTTTATCTGGAAAATAATGCAATCACTGTGACTTTAACTCTGTTATACAACAGATGAAACATGTCCAAACAGTTTTTCAAAATTTTATTCTCTTCTTTCCTTATGCTTCAACCATCCTGTTATTTTAATTCAAATGCGCCCCCCACCCCCCACAACTGCACTCCAGACTACTACCACCACCCTCAATCATTCCAGCACCCTGCCAGCAAGGCAGTATTACCCACTTTGGGAACTTGTGGACTAGACAAACTGCACTAACCAAGAGGCTTTTGAATCGCTGGAGAAAGTCCATCTGTCTCTATATAAGTAAGCAAGCTAGAGCAAAAAAATTGCTTCCAGGGCATAGAGAAAGAGGGAGTTCTTTTCAGCTAGAATCTCATGCACCAAGAAAAAATAGCATTTGCAAAATAATTTTTGGCACCATTTCTGATTCCCCAGATTTTCTTTACTCTGCTCCCTAAAGTGGTTTCTCATTCTCTTTCTAGCTTCTCATCTCCCTTCTTCCCTCTTTCAGCACTCTTTTATATGGTATCTTCCCTTGTTAAAATGTAAGCTCCTTGAGGGCAGGGCCTGACATTCTCTCTACTTGTATTTGGAATCCCAAAACTTAGCACAGCATCTGACACAGTCAGTGTTTATTAAATGGTTCTTGACATTTTGCCTTAACAACACCTCCCACTGCAAACACACAGCATAATCTCATGCTTCTGTACCCTTGCTTGGTTTATTCTTGATGACTAGAATGCACTCTCACCTTATTCTTTGCCTTTTACAGTTATTCCTTTCACTTTGTGACTTTTCCCATTGTCATTCTGATATATTAGAATCATCATAAAAAATTAAAAGGGTGTTTTTCGGGAGTTTTGTGGAAGCCACAGATGACACACACACACAAAGACCAGCAGATGACACAGAACCTATGACCAAATACTTAACCCAAATTTTATAAGACGGTACTGTAACATCCTACAAAAGAAAAAGTACATACTTCTTCTCTGGTACAAAGCAAGGGCCAACAAATTTTATACAAATTTTCCAGATTGACAGGGTGCTGTGCCCCTAGCCCCTACCATGTGGAAGGGCTAACTGTAAATTCTTACTCGTGACTTTTAAGTCCACTTCAAATGCCGTAATAATTTTCCCAGATTCTCACAGTGGGAAACTACTTTCTTCCTCAAACCTCACATAGTACTTTGTTTTTTGACCCTTTGATACATTAACCATGTAATCCTGCATATTAAAGCAATCCAGATTGGTACCTTATGCTCTTACTAGATTGAAAGCAGCATGAGGGCAGGAACCCTTTCTTATCTCAATTTTTTCTCTCTTCCATTGCCTAGCATAGTTCTCTGCATACAAGAGATTCTTAATAAATGTAGTTTTAAATTGTACTTTTGCATCACTTAACCTGGTACTCTCATTGCTCTCTAAGCAGACTATAAAAATGAGGACCAAAAGGCAAACAAGAAAATTGTTGGGACAAAGAAGACGCATGACTGGAAGTTAGATTCAGGAGAGCCAGGTAAAGAATACCCCACAGTTACCCCAACCCAACCTGTTCACTCTTATTTTGGACAATAGATGAAAAAAACAGTTACCATGACTTAGAATTCAGCAATAATTTTTTCTCCATGTTCACATAACTGTTAAATAGTATTGGGGGTACAATTCAAAGATTGCCTCTAGAAAAAGTGGCAGATTTCCAGCTTCAATATACATGGATAAAAAGACAGGACTTGGGCTGACCAGTTTGTTTTCCTGGAACTTTTGGGTGTTTTCTTGATTTGTTTTAACAACACTAATGATACTTTATGCCAATAAATGCCTAATAAATAAATAAATTATGGAACAAGATGTAATCCCTGCGTTTGGGATTGGAAAGTTCTGGTCTTCCCTAGTAGAATAAACATAGAACTAAGATTTCAAGTGCCTGTTTAAAAATCCATAACACTGTCTTTTTCTATGGCTGTCTGGTTAGTCAGGTAAGGCTAGGAGCAGAGCAAGTAGAATGAAAACCTATTTATTCTTGACAGCTCTCCACCTTTTCTGGGTTTACTTTCTTTATAGAATTTAGGCCAGCATCCTATTATTCCTTTTCTGAATATTTTTAAATCTTCTCTACCAAAATCTAAAGTGTGTGTTACACCATATCCAGCTTCCTCTCCTTCCCTATCACAGACTGTAATATGGAACAAATATACCCAAGGTTCTCATCACTTACATCCCAGAAGCAAGTTTTTCCTTATTGGCAAGAATCACTTACAAAATCCTTTTTTCCTCTACCTTTTAAAAGACAAAATTATAATTTAGGCAACTCAGGGCCCTCATACACACACATACATACATACATATATTCAAATACATTTATATGTCTATAAGTACATCTACCTACACATATATGTATACATATACTTATGTGTCAATATAGAATATATTTTAATATATTGTTGAATCATTTTTCAGTCACGTCCAACTCTTTTTGTCTTCATTTAGGGTTTTCTTGGCAAAAGTACTAAAGTGGTTTGGCGCTGGAAAAGGAGCTCCAACTCATTTTACAGATCAGGAAACTGAAGCAAACAGAGTTAAGTGACTTGCCCAGGGTCACACAGCTGGTCTGAGAGTGAGGCTGGATTTGAACTCAGGAAGATGAATCTTTCTGACTCTAGGCCTGGCCCTCTATCCACTGCACCACCTAGCAGCCCCATATTTTAATATATACTACTACTTTCCCTTTGCTTCCCTTTACCTCTTCTTTTCCTTTTGAATAAGGCATATTTTTACAGAAACATAAGTCATGTACCTCATGGTACCTCACAGGTCCCAGTCATAATGGTGAGGTCAAATTCATCTCTTCACAGCAGGATCTTTAGTTTCCTTTTCTTGTGACTCATACTCTGTGTATCCGTATATGGACATTGGTCATGGTTTTGAATTTCTGTATGTGGGGGGCGGAGCCAAGATGGCGGCGTAGAAGCAGCAAAGCACCACAGCTCCCACACAAACACGCTAAAAAACTCATAAAATGGGACGCTAAACAGATTTTCAAGCTCCAAAACACTCCACAAGACTGAAAGCACATCTGTTGCTACAGGCAGCGCAGCAGGCGGGGCTCTTCTCAGCAGTCTGGGACCAGAGGCGGAAACCCAGCCGGCTCAGACCCTGGGGCAGCGGGTGGGGAGCCGCAGCTATAGGAGAGCAGATAGGCTGCACTGGAGGCAGAGTCACCACATTTATCAGGCCAGAAGACAAAAAGGCTAAGAGAAAGGTCAGTGGATTTTGCTAACTGGGGAGGAGAAGAGCGGGTCTGGCCAAACTGCTCCCAGGGCAAGGAGGCAGCGGGAGGCGGCTGTTGCAGCAGGAACGGCTGAGAGCCACAGCGGCCCCCACTGGGCTGCTTCAGAGCCCTCGGCCTGCAGATAGCAGGGGGGCTGACACGACCCATCGAGGCCAAGGGCTCTTGCATTGAGCGGCCTGGATCTGGATC
>CM053593.1:107116422-107132740 GCA_028646575.1 Pseudocheirus occidentalis
AGTTTTATTGCTGTTCTTATTTTGTTTCCTTTTCCTCATGTTGGCCAGTCCATTAATTTGTTGGGTTTTTTTTAGCTTTGTGAAACTCTGCTTCCAAGGGGGAAAGCTCTGTTCCAAATTGCTGGGGTTTTCCCAGCTGCCAGAGCTCTTAGGGGGGTGTTGCAGCCCTCCCCCCCAGCTTTGGCTTGCTGAAAGTGTTCCCCAGGACCACCACCCAAGACCACAATGTGGATCCAGGCAACTCAACACAAGAGCATTTGGCCCTGATCAATTGATTCAGCCCCCCTGTGAGGTCTGCAGGCCAGGGCTCTGAAGCAGCCCAGTGGGGGCAGCCGCAGGTTATAGCAGTTCCTGCCCTTCCCCCACTGCTTCCTTGCCCTGGGGGTAGATTGGCTGTACTGCTTTTTCTACCCTAAATTTAGCTTGAAAGCTTCACTCACTTTCACCAACCTCTAATCCTGGCTGGAGATGCTGGAGGTGTTGTAGATCTTTTCTCTTGTAGACTGGCTGTAGCTGGGCTCTGCTCCTCCTCACGGCCCTGGGGCCTGGCCACGTTTTGTTTTCAGGCTGGGCTGGCCTCGGCTCCCAGCCTGCCGCTGCCGCAATGATCCCCTGCTGTTGAGCTGCCTTCCACGGGAGATGTGTGTTCTGTACTTTTGTGAGTTTGAGAGCTCTAAAATTTGTCCGGAGTCATATTTTATGAGTGTTTAGGGTGCCTGTGTGGGAGCTGCGAAACCTTGCTGCTTCTACACTGCCGTCTTGGTTCCGCCCCCCTGCTAGTTCTATTATATTTCTTATTTGAAAAAGGCCCCCCTTTTTTTTAAATCGTGGCTTTCAGGTAGTCATAATTTTAAAATTATCTCTCCTGGATCTATTTTCCGGGTCAATGGTTTTTCCAGTGAGATATTTCACATTGCCTTCTATTTTTTTCATTGTTTTGGATCTGTTTTATAATCTCTTGATTTCTCATAAAGTCTTTAGCTTCTATTTGCTGTCATCTAATTCTCAAATTCAATTTAGCCAACATTAAGTGCTCACCTATATACAAAGAACTGTGGTTGGGGCTGCCTAGGGATGTGAAGACATAAATGAAAATCCCTGTCCTTCAGATGCTTACATTCTCTTAAGGTGGTAGAAAGGTTGAGAGAAGGTTTTTAGGATACAATGGCACCTGACTTGAGCTTTGAAGACAGATTCTGAGAGGCAGGGATAAGGAAGGAGCATAAATATATTGCAGGCATGGGAGTCCACCTCCTTGAATGCAAAAGTTGGGAATGTTAAGATTCAGGAAACGGCTAATAGGTCAGTTTGACTGGAAAGCAGAATTTGCTGTGGGGAATGGTATGAAGTAAGACTGAAAAAATAGGTAGAAGTCAATTGTAGAGGGCCTTAAATGCCAGCCTAAGAAGTTTGGATTTTATTCTGGAGGCTTTTGGGGAGTCGCAGAAGGTATTTTAGCAGGGAAATGGCATGGTCAGATTTGAACCTTAGGAAGACTATTCTGATAGCTGTGGGGAGGGGGAATAGAGAGGAGAAAGACTGGAAGCTGGGAGACCAATTAAAAGACTATTAAAATAGCCCATTTCAGAGTTCATATAGGTGTGAACTAGGCTAGTAGCTGGGTAGATGGAGTTAAGGAAATGAACGAATTGGAGGGCAGTAATTGGTAGTGGAACACTAGCCTTGGTTGGCAACTGATTAAGAGTGAAGCGGGGTAGAGGAGGAAGAAAGGTAAGTTTGTGGTTTTGAACCCAGGTGACCAGAAAAGGTAGTGGTGCCTTTTACAGAAGGAGGACCAGGAGAGAGTTTTGTCTCCAAAGATAAGGGAGGGATAGAGGGGCCAAGAGTATTTAAATGCCAGAAGCAGAGCCAAAAGTCAAGAGTAGATCATGGTATCAAAGATGGAGAAACGGCTTTGTATTTAGAAATTAAGAGATCATCGGTAACCTTGGAAAATTGTTTCACCCAAGTGCTCGGTGGAAATCCAGATTGTAAGGAATTTAGAAATGAGTGGCTTATGGGAAAATGGAGGCAGCAAACATTGATAGTTCTTTCAGTAAGTTTGGGAGTAAAAGGAGAAAGAGGAAGAGGGAGGTCAAGAGTTTGAAAACTTGTCAGGGTCAAATTGGGGTTTTTATTTGTTTTGCTTTAAAGAGCATAAGCTTGTGAGCTTGTTTGTAAGGAGGGAGGTTTAGAGGATGAGACAGAGGGAACCAGTAAAGTGGGTTGGACTGGACAAGAAGAGCTTCTTTTACCTTAGACCGTAGGACTATAAATCTAGAGTTTATCCAGTCTAATCTCATTTTACATATAAGAAAACTGAAGCCAAGGGAAGTTAAGTGACATGTCCAGGGTCACACAAATAGTAGGCATGGAGTGATGGGATTTGAGCCCAAATCATCTGAATCCAGGTTTAGTGAGTTTAGAGACAGGATTAAAAGAAAACAGGAAGAAGACTCTTCATAGGGATATGAGGGCAGGGAGAAGAGCAGAACCAGTGTGAGAAGAGAAAGGTTGAGTTTTAGACCTCTATTTGAAATCTCACTTTGCTAATTTCTTATAGTATGAACTTGAACAATCACTTGATGTATTTGGGCCCAAGTTTCTTCCTCTGTAAAATGAAGGGATTAGATGACCTCAGAGGTCCTTTTCATCTCTAAACAGATAATTCTCTTAGCAGACTAGAAAGTTAGGAAAAAAGATTAGGAAGTGTGACCTGAGAAAATGCACCTCTCCCTTCTGATGCTGCCAGAAATAGTTGGGGTGTTGATTTTGCTGAACTTTGTTTTAAATTCTATTTTACCCTTTGAGGGAAATCTCATGGGGTAGAGATATATTTAGAAATAATTTTACTATTTCCAAAGGCATACATTAAAAGGGGAGAGAGGATTAAGCGGACTTGAGAAGAGAAAGAAAAGTTTTACTGTGAGGCAGTAAGTAGTAAGGACCCATTTGAAATCAGGTAACAGGAATTTGTAGTGGCTTCAGTAGGAATGCTGGTCTTCCTCCAACTGTATTGTACAGGTGGGGGAGTAAATTGGTCAAAGGAGTTGATCCTGTGATCCAGGGTTGGGGATTAGCAAGTGAGCACTACTATAAAACAGAAAGGAGAGGAATCAGTGGTGGAAAAAGTGAGGCCAGAGGAGTGAGGGCCTAGGGAATGGAAGGGGATGGGGGGGAGGAGTATGAAACCAAAGGCAAGATTAAAGATCAGAGAAAGAAGTTTTAGAATTCAAAAATTCCCCTATTATTGCTTTATCTATATATTTTCCTACCCTCCCCCACCTCCCCAAATAGAATGCAAGCACCTTGAGGGTAAGGACTACCTGCATTTTTTTTTACTCTGCATCTGTATTTTCTTGTATCTGATAGGCATTTACTGAAGTGCCTTATCTTACTGAATTTAATATTGACTTCAATATTTAATTAAGTATACTTCTTAAGACTATTACCAGGGAAAAAAAAGTCTAATAAAAGCTGAATAGTTACCCATCCTCTACAGAAAATACTGGTAGCACAGCAGAAATGTAAAGTCCTTTGTCTTGTATGTATCTAGAGAAACTTAAAGATTTTAATTCAGATAACTCATTTCTCTTAGTATCTAAAATTCTGTATACCAATGAGATATAGTAGGTATTCTGTTCCAGAATTCTTGGGAGTTGGGGAGACCAGCCTTCAAACTGACACACACCCTTTCCTGCAGGGTGGGGTATACATGCCAGCTGTTTAACCCCAGGCAAGTCCTTTCTGTGTGCCTCTGACTTACTCTTAGACCAAGGCTTCTTAACTTGGAGGTTATAAACCTGTTTTTATTTTTTAATACATAATTTGATAACAATTTCAATGAAATTTGACTTTTGTGATCTTATATATTTTATTTTATGCAACTGAAGAATCACAAATGCTTCCTGTATAGGTCAAATGTAAAAAAATCACAGAGATGCTGAACTGCTATTTTTAATGATCACAAGCATTTTATTTCTAATTTTATACCTAAGTAAAACTGCTTTTTGACTTATGACATTGCCTAAAATTCATGCAAATCCCATTTTAATAATCCCCAAACGAAAAGGCATAATGTTGTAGTTCCAAATCCAGGTACTTCATTGGATGTGCATGTTCCTCTTTCCATTCCTCTGTTTTCATCCTTGCATGGGTTAGGGCTCATATATTTACAAATTTCTCATTTCCTGTCCTTGTCACGATCTTGTCATGTCGCAATGCCTTCCTCTGAGCAAGTCTAACTTGCAAAGACTCTTAGTCTCCTCCTTCTTGCACAGAAAGCATGCTAATGAAAAGGTCCCCTCAGGCTTCCTGTCCCTCATGGCACATGTTTGGCCTAACCTCACTATTACTTTGCTTGAGACTTTAGGAAACCCTCAGTCAGCAGTCTGCATGGTTAAGGAAATATTAGGCCTCTAAAGTAGTGAGAAATTCAGCCAAAAAAATTTGCATTCTCAGGCTTTATTTGAGAAGGAGGAAATGGTTGGTAATGCTAGCCTATATATGTTGAAGGGCAAAAGACCTTTTGTCTTATCAGCCACAAATCTTCAAATAACTAATTGAACAAAATCTAATTTGAAGCTCATACTGAAGGTATCTAGTATAGGTGGTATCTCCATGCCTAGTCTCTATTGTACTATCCTGTAATAGAGTAAAACTTATTTTTTTTTTAATCCTTAAGATGTGTGAATATTTCTTTTTTTCCAAGATTCAGTATTACTCTGTCACTTAAGAAATAGGAGGCCCTTCAGAACCTATAGAATTTCTCAGAGGCACTAAAGATTTGGGGAGCAGAAGGGAGCAAGCCTCTTCAGGATTCTTGAATAATACTTAAATGCATTAGGGATCTATACTTTTTTTCATATGAAACAGCCATGGAAGCAGCCCTTTTATGTGACGGGATTCAGGATATACTGTCACTTAACTTCATCCGGTGGTGGAAAACCTCTTTCTGTGGGAACTCTCTTCACTGCGTTGAATAAAGCTGCCCTCTGCTATGAAAAGGATACCTTCTATTTTCTATTTTTAAGCACTTTTGCAGACCTTCTCATTTAATCCTAGGAATTCCTTTTTACATTATGAGGAAACTGAGGCCAAGGGAAGTTTGTGACTTTCACAAGGTCCCAAAGTCGGAAAATGGTGGAGCCAGGGTTAGAAGTGAGAATGTCTGGCTCCTAGTCCATTCTCCTTTTGCAGTGCCCCACTATCGATATTGAAATTACCCAATAATAGAAACGAAAATGTAGTCTCCATGGAATTTGGTTAGGAGAAGGTGACAATGGCAAGGATAAGCAAGTTGCCTTGATTTTATGTACATAATCTCATTTGTGCTGCTGTACTAATTGAGCATTGGGATATAATTTGGCTGGGCTGAAGTTTAGCACCATTTGATTGATCTCTTTTCTCTTTCCATTCATCCTGCACTCTACATCCTGCACACTACAGCCAGACTGATCTTTCTGAAACAGTTCTGTTTTGTTACTTGAAATCACAGGATCCTATTTTCGTTGAGAATCCCACAGGCAATTTAGTCTAACCCATTCCTAAAACATTCTGCAGCATCCACAAGGGACCTTCCAACCTTCTTGGAGACCTCCAGGAACAAGGGAGATCCTTTTACAAATCTGCCTACTTCATTTTTGAAAAGCTCTAATTGTTAAGAGTTTCCTTGCTTAGCAAAAATTGCCTTCCCAATAAATTCATCCCATTAGTCTTAGCTTTGCCCTCCTGGGCCAGATAGGACAAGGTTAATCCCACAATTCCCAAGATCAGAAACTGATTCTCCACTGCCTGCAAAGTTGCAGTTCCTCATCAGCCTGAGATTTGAGGCCGTATGCATTTGGTGTACCTCACCCATCCTGCTCCTGTATTTACCAACACAACTGAAAATCAGCTAGTTTTGTCTCTTCAGTGTCTCCTGAACATATAAATAACAATATAACTTGCCTACTACTTTAAAGTTTATAAAGTGCTTTTACATAGCAGTTCAGTAAGGTTGATGATACAGGCATCATACACATTTTACAGATGAGAAAACTTGAGGATAATCAAGGAGGGAAGTCCTTTGTTCATTAACAGACCATGTTAATAAAAGCTGGTACATGAGCCTAGGTCTTCTGACTCTAAGATTGGTGCTGTCTCTCTCCACTCTATTGCACTCATTCTCTGTTTCCTTTTTGTTCTCTTTATAGAGTATTCCTCCCCCCTCCATGTCCCTGATCTCCCATCTTGTAAGACTCAGTTGAAGCACCATCTTTTTCCTGAATTTTCCCTTACTATGGCATTTCCATGATCTCCGCTTGTTCAGCACCATGTTGGCCTTTTAAATTTTCCGTGTACAGCATATGAAAGAATGTTTCTTGAATATGTATCTTTTTTGCCAATTCCATTTTAAGATTCTTAAGGGTATGGATCCTATCTTAGACTTTGTATCATCATAAAACAAAAATAGTTCTTGTTGCATAGTATTGCTAGAAGGAAGGTGCTGGGAGAGGTGAATCACTATTGTAGGAAACCTCTCTGCTAGTATAGATGGAAACTGATAAAATTTGGGTCTCAGATCAGAGCTTCCTTGACTTTTTGTGTGCCCTTGACCTCTTTGGAAGTATCAAGAAGCCTAGAGAGACTTGCTCTCAGAATCAGGTGAGTTTAGATGCAGAAGATATTTTTCATAATTTTACAAAGGAAAAAGTTATCAAATCATTATTGTTACTGTTGTTGTTATTATTATTTGGGAGGGTGCTTTTTGGAGGGGGGAGGACAGGGAAATTGGAGTTGAGTGACTTGCCCAAAGTCACATAGCTAGTAAGTGTTAAGTGTCTGAGGCAGGATTTGAACTCAGGTCTTCCTGACTCCAGGGCCGGTGCTCTATTCACTGCACCACCTAGCTGAACCTCAAATTATTTTTGAAAACAAATTCCTGCACTGTATTAAGAATCCCTCTCCTGGAGGATTGCCGTGGGGATGCTGAGACCCTGACTTCTGTGGGGCCGCTGTTGGGAATAGGACTTGAACCCAGGGGTTGTGACTGAGGCCCAGCCCTCTTTCCCTTTTGCTGTGCCACCACAGAGTAGTAAATACAGAATTAACCTCTCTCTTTTCTCTTAAGAAAAAGACACAAAACAAAATCTTCTAAACAAGATGACTGGGAAGTCCATAGTCTGCTAGAGAAAAACTGCAAAAATATCATCATTTCTTGGCAAATTATTCATCTGCTAATAAAATGTTTGTAATATGGTTTACAAAATGTAAGCTGTCCAAATGTTTTAGATTCATAAATGTGAATGCTGAAGGTCCTCTATATGCCAACAATTGATTAACTACTAGCTAGATATATTAGAATAGCAAATGGTAAAACATTCTTTTAAATACCGTAGAAGGTGGACAATTCCCTGATTCAGCTCGTCTTCTTTAATTATGTACGTGTTAGTGAGGTATACTGCTGTGTTTATTATGAAATGGGAATGATGCCATCAGCTCATCCTGGTGTGTACAGAAGTATCCTAACAGTAAGAGAGTCATCCTTGAAATTTTTTCCCATCAATTTCCTGAGTCGTTTCCTTTCTACAGATATTGTTTAATTTATTTAAAAATTGGCAGGGCTCTGGTTACAAATATTCCACTTTAACAATTTTCTGCCCTGGTTGTGGGGGTGGGGAGCTTTCACCATATGTTTAGAGACAGAATAACTATTTAAAATCGATATGTTTACTGAAGAGTGACATGAACTTAATAACAGGAAAGGAATGCATCTATACAAATATATAAAGTCAATTCAAGCATATGCTGCCAAAATCTGGGAAAACAAAGTTGAAATGCTTTCTCAGCAAACATTTTTAAGCACCCACTGTGTTCAAAGCTCTGTGCTCAGTATTACTGTATCTGAACTTGCTCCAGGGCTTATTCTTTTTAAAATAAGTTTTTACTGATATTTTCTATTTCTTACCATCACCATAGTCTCCCAAGTACTGCCACCTTCACCTCCCCTCCCCCCAACCATTTCATGTAACAGACTATTTTTAGAGGAAAAAAAATCAACATAACTGATCAGTAGCATAGAAAAAGTCTGAAAGCATATAGATTATGCAGTACCTTTGCTCCTCCCACAAAGGGCAAAATTGGGGTATCATCTCATTTCCCGATATTTGAGTCTTGCTTGACCTTTATTACTTTGTTACATTTACTTTTGATTTTTTTGATTGTGTCATTCTTTCCATTTACATTGTTGTAATTACTGTGTGTATTGTTTTCTTGACTCTACTTCATTCTACATGTAGATCTATCCCGACATCTCTGTATTCATTGCACACATCATTTCTTATTCCATTACATTCATGTACCACAATTTGTTTAGCCATTTCCCAGTCGATGACCATCTATTTTGTTGTTTGCCATCACCAAAAAAATGTTATAAATATTTTGGAATGTATGAGGACCTTTTTCTTACTCATCTAGGATTTTTCAGTAGAAGGTGTGTGAGATGAAAGAGTTCAGAGGCTGAATCTAAGGTCAGAAAAGGTCTTTATTCTTTCTCATAAGAAAGGACTCTTCCCCTCTCACCCATATGGCGGCAGGGAGAGAGCAGCAGGTAGAAGCCAGTCCATGGTTATATAGTCTTCTAATGCAAAAAACCCCAACACCCGCCCCCCCCCAACTGGCCTTCACTCTTATTGGTAGGTGGACTGACCCACAGCCTAAGCACGGGAATCTCTTTGACACAAAGGACCCGGAAACATGTGGGTGTCCAGTGAAAGGAATCGTAACCTTATTTGGCTTATCTTCTGCTGACCTGGTTCTGGGGGAGGGTCTCCATTGCTGTAAGCCCCAGATTGCTTGAAGGTCAGGTGACCTAAACCTAGACCTAGTAAATACTGAGGCCATTCTAGATTTGATTTTTCAGAATGGGGAAACTTCACTATAAATTATCACTCACAGAAGGATCCATTTTCTTGAAGACTTGTTTCTATGCTATGGCTCCATCATTAAGCCTTAACATCCCCTTGGATTTATGATTCATTATCATAGAGCCCAAGCTGTAGGGGAGTTCAGGGATCATCTAGTCTGACACTCCTCATTTTACAGATGAAGAAACTGAGGCTGGAGAGAGTGTGTTACAGCCTAGTAACAAAATTGACACCCAGAACTCTTTTCATTTTAATTTTCATTAACAAGTATGGCATCATACTGTATAAACGAGAGCATTAAAAAAATTAAGACATTCAAGATAAAACAGAAAACACCCATGTGATTTTATGATTAAAACCATGTCCATAAAAATGTTATTCATATTAAAATTTCAAAAGAGAAGTGTTATGATCTTGAACATGTTAATATCATTCTTAATGTCTGCTAATATTACATTCATATACCACAGTTCTCTCATTCTCCTTTGATGAGTATTGACTTTATTTCCAGTCTTCTGTTCCAACTCGAGTTATATGAATTGAGGATATCTGATCATGGTGACACACACATGTGATCCCTGCTACTGGAAGGCTGAGACCAGTGGACCACTTGAGCTCAGGGTGCGCAGGACCAGGACGGTGATGCTCTGGGATGCTGGCCCACTAGGCTGCCTAAGAAGCAAACTGCTCTCTTCAGTCATAGTCAGGAAGCACTTATTAAGCACCTGTTTTATGCCAGGCACCGGGCCAAGTGCTAAGGATACAGAGGAAGGCAAAGAATGGGCTCTGCTGTTAAGGAATTCACAGTCTTCTGGGAGAGACAGCACGCGTGCACACACACACACACACACACACACACAAGTTATATACAGGATAAAGTGGTAGTCTCAGAGGAAAGGCTCTAGCATTAAGAAGGACAGAAAAAGGCTTATTTTAGAAGGTGAGACTTTAGCCGAGACTTTGAAGGAAGCTAAAGAGAGACCAGGAGGGAGGGCTTTCTAGGCAGGAGTAGTAGCCCAGTGAAAATGCCCAAAGTCTGGAGGTGGAATGTCTTGTGCAGAGAACAGAAAGAAGTCCAGTGGCACTGGCTTACAGAATATGTGGCCGAGAATGAGAATAAGAAGACTGGAAAGGTAGGAAGGATTTTAAAAGTCAAACAAGATTTTTTATTTGATCCTGACAATGGTAGGAAGTCACTGGAGTTTACTGAATGGGATGATGTCATCAGATCTGTACCTGGTCACTGTTGTTTGTCCTTATGTTCTCCAAGAGGACCATGGCATAATGAAGGTGATGCCATGACTTGCAGGTGAATTGGATTTAAGTGAGGGAGGGCTGTGCGAAGTCACTGGCAAAGCCATCTGGGTCCAGTGACAGTCCAGTCCATCTTGAGTCCTGATGTGCATGACTGTAGATGGTCCTGGATGCAGGCCTTTTCAGGGTAAGGTCTCCTTTTGACTCAGGCCATGCCATTCAGTGATTTAAGGCTACATTGGAAATGAGACAAAGAAAGGCCTCTTAGTTCAAACAAAAAAATCTATCTGGGAGTGTATGACCCTCAGGGTTTCTGGCTATTTGCATTTACTCTGAGTCATTCAGGCCCAAATAATTACCACTAAGTGGAGTTTGGGATGGGACTTATTGTTGGCCAGTCAGTGAGAGCCATAGTGAATTGGGTTTAAGGCATGGTCTTTAAGAAAGAAATCTAGCTCATAAACCTTAAGATAATTTTGCCTGGGTTTTAACCATCAAAATTTGCATTCCTTTGGGCAGAGCACCCACAAGTAAGGGCATAATGCACTGTGTGGACAGAGGGAAAAGGAGAGGGAGAAATGGAGAAAGGATGGAGCTGCTTTGCCACCTGGAACTGACCAGTTGGGTCCCTGGTGAGGCAAGTCCATACTACTCACAGGTTGTTTTTCGTCCTTCATTCTCCATGTTTCTGAAATTTACCAGTGAAAGGAAGCTGTAGAGAGACTCATACACAGATCTAGAACATCACTGAGAGCATGAGAAATATGGAGGAAAGGGAATTTCTTGATAGTTCTTTAACCAATTATCAGTTCTCTGAAGTGTTCAAACTTTTGAATTAGAGAATTGCAATAAAACTCTTTGCCTTAGCAAAGGTGCTTCAGAAGAATAGATAGGGAAAACACTACTAGACTGCTGGTGGAGTTCTTTTAGGAAAGTCATGTGGAGATACATAAACCCTTACAGAGGTGTTTCACCCCTCGGACCTAATTATTCCATTAAATGGACCAGTCATTGTCATTGAGAGAAAGGGTAAGAGCTATTTGTACAAAATGTTTTAGCAGTATTATTTATAATAGCAAAAATTGGAAACAGCCCAGATTTCTGTTCATTTAGGGAATGGTTGAATAAATTATAGTAGATTAATATGACGGAATATTATCATTCCTTCATAAAGTACAGATATGTATACAAAAAATGTGGGAAGACATGAAATAATGCACAGTGGAGGGGAGTAGAACCAAAAGAACATGATAGAATACAACTATAAGTAATATTAACAGTAACAAAATCTAGAAATTGCTCAGAGGAAGAGACAGAATATGTAAACAAATAAGATAAGTTTGATGTGAATTTAACATTTAATTGTATTTTTGGTTAAATACTATAAAAGCCAGAAATTTAGTTTTATTGTAGGAGGTTTTTTTTTTTTAACCTTTTTTGTTTGTATGTTTGAAGGTATGTATTTGATGGAAATGTCAAGAGTTAGAAACAAATGACAGTAGAGTTTTGAAGAGAGGGTAGTATTTTTCAGCCTAGGGCATTAGAGGAAGACTCTATGGAAGAAGTGGTGCCTCATTTGGTTCTTGAAGGGAAGTATTTTACTTAGCAGAGATGGCAAATGAGAAGACTAAAGAAAGAAGTCAAGTTGAATAAGTGGTATCTATGGTTATGATATAATTTGACCCTAAAAATAGACTGTGTGAAGAGCAGTATGAAATGAAGCTTTGCAAGAGGATTTTATTAAAATTGTGGAAGACCTTGAATGTCAGGATAAAGAGGTTGCAAATGTTTACTAAATAATGAGGAACCACTATGAGCCTTTGAGCAGAGAAGCACATTACTTTGGCAACATTGTAAGGATGAATTGGGGAGAAGAGGATAGAGTTGGGCTATTCACAATAGTCTAGGTAAAGGAGGGGGAGGTCTGAGCTAGCTTGGTAGCAGTGCAAGTATGGAGGAGGGATTGAGATGAAAGAGATACTTTGGAGACAAAATTGACAAGATGTGATAGTTGAATGTAAGTATGGGGAAGTTGGCTCCATGACAGATTGTGTTGATTACAGTATCCTCCCATTCTGTCAGAAAGCATCTCTCAATCCCAGAGTTTACATTACAAGACATATGCCCAATGAGATCACTGATAAGAAAACCCCATACATAATAGATGTTTTCAGCAGCACTTTTTGTTGTAGCAAAGAACTGGAAACAAAGGTGCCCATCGACTAGGGGACAGCTGAACTATGAATTTCCTCCATGAAGGAAGGAGGAACCAACCATCCCAAGACAGAAATGGTGCAGGTCAGAACTCCCAGACTGATAAGCCCGGAGAGCAAGCCTTTCAGTTGGTCTTGTACTTTAAGCTAAGGCAAAATGTGGAGATTTCAGTTTCACAAAAAGGAAGGAAGAAAAGAAGGGAGGGGGGTTGGAAAGAGAAGGAAGGGAAGGAGCCTCTGCCTCTTCTACAGGCTGTTTCTTGTTCTGCCATTTGGGACCACACTGAACAAATCAGATTCCTCTTCCATGTTACAGACCTTCAGATACTTGAAGACAGCACATTTTACCCACCCACCCACCCACCACCACCAAGTTGTCTCTACTCTGGGCTAAATACCTCTATTTCCTTCACTCTCTTATGACAGTTCCCTTCTTTCCAGGTCTTTCATTATTAGGCCACCTGCTTACATTCCCTCAAACACTTTTATGATCTTAGTAAGCTTAAAAAACAACTTATTGGAGAACAACTTTGTCAGCATTTTACTCCACCAAGTTAAATGTTTTGGTGTCGTTTTTTTGTTGGTTTTTTTTTAATCAACAAACAATACCAACAGAAGAATATCCTACTCTCTTATATCTAGTCCTTCTTGTCACTGAAGGTAGTCTGCTCCAAGGGGCTACTTGTGAAAAACTGTGCATATGCTTGCTATGAGAGAGAGCTTCATCTAAGATGGATCAGAAGTTCTTGATGCCTTCTTGAAAAGCCTCTTTTGGTAATATCACCTGTGATTTGAGTAAACATTTAGAATCCCCCCCTTCATATATCCTGAAAATCAGTATACTTTCAAAATGATCATTTCTCCTGTATGTATTTGATCTGTATCTCATTTCAACTTTTTCTTAAGTGCCATTTCTGCTTCCTCATAAAACAAATCTGGTTCTAAGGTATCAGTCTAAATATGGTAGTTGAATCATCCTCAATAGTTAAAAAAATCAAAACAAAACTCCATTTTATCTATTTATATTTTTCCCTACGGTTTGATTTACAAATACTCTTAGGGATAACACGGCTTAAATAGGTCTCGATACCTACCTTTCTGCAGGCAAATTTTTCTACCATGCTTTGCTGTCCTTTGATACTGCCCATAGTCTTCCATCTTTCCTCTTACAAGTTTTGTGAATGAGTTTATATTGTTTCATGACTGTCCTTGCCTGTCAAGTCTTCTCCATTTGGCAAGAATAGAAGTGTTTATGAGCTGTTTTGTTTGTCTTGTTCTTGTGATTACTAGTGATTACTTTATGTCAGTTAAATTTCTGTAGGAAATAGTGATTATTAGAATCAGTATTTTTACATTCCTATTTTTTGGCTTGTTGAAGTAGACAAATGTCTTCTCTTTATCCTTTTTTTTTTCTAGTTTGATTATTCTGACCTTTGCTCTAATTATTCAGTCATTTGACCAAACTTGAATAGACAATTCAGAAATGACTTCCACATTGGTAATCAGCCCTTTCCTGTGTAACAACAGTGTTTCTTTTTTTATATCATTCAGTAATTGCATGTCCAATTCTTTCCTATTTTCCTCTTAAAGTATTCATTATATATGATGTGATCCTTCTTAGTAGTCAACAAGCATTCAGCCTCTTTAATTTCTTATCCCCAAACCGTATTTTCAGCATTTTTCACCGTTCTCACTGGTATGATTCAGTACCTCCAGATTGGAGTATTAGTGTATATATTTGTTTGTAGAATCTTGTTATAGTCTTCATGGAATCTCTGTACTTCATCCTCTTCAACAGATGTTGGTTCACCAGTTATTATTATTGTCTTCATAGTATTTTTTTTAATTTATTTTTTCGCTTTTTCAGAGGGGGGAAGGCAGAGCAATTGGGGTTAAGTGACTTGCCCAAGGTCACACAGCTAGTAAGTGTTAAGTGTCTTGAGGCTGAATTTTATCTCTGGGCCTCCTGACTCCAGGGCCAGTGCTCTATTCGCCTAGCTGCCCCAGTATTTGTTTTTTAAGTAATGCTTGTTAGCACCATTTGTTGAGGTGACCAAGTGTCTCAAGAAATGTTTTTATTGTATGTTAGCCTGAGTTGGGACTCTGCCAACTTATTTGCTGAAAACTTGTAAGCTTTCCTTTCATTTGGCTGCAACTTCTTTTTTGTCTTATGGTTATTCTGAACCTTGGCTCTCACTATTCCCACCCAGTTCTCCATCTCTTGCTCCTGTCCCACTTCAGATCTCCTCACCCCTCCCACTGTGCTTCCCAGAAGACTTTATGTTGTCTATCTTGGAGCACTTCTGGAGATCTATCTTCTGGTGGCACAGCATCCTTGCTTCCCTTTTCCAATACCATTTGTGCTTTCTTTTATATTTTCCAGCTTGCTGGTTGTGATGGAGGTGTCCAAATATTCCTTGCTCCCTGTTACACTTCCAGACTTTCACTTAGCTACCATCACTCTGTAGTAACCTCTTTTCCTTTGAGGTTCATTCAATTCATATTAATCACCCAGTCAGGAATCTGGTAACTATTATCTACTGAACTCTAAGAAACTCTTTCCTTTCTCAATGAGTTCAGTGCCTGGCTCACAGTTTCTCCTCCCCAATCCCTGTCCTCACACTAGGGCAATTCAACCTGCATATTGATATTCCCTCAAACACCTAATTTTCCATTTCCTTATTTCCCATGACCTCCTCTACCTCAGCTACCCACAGAGATGATTATGCCTGTGATCTGACCCCATCACCCACAAGTGTTCCATTTCTGTGTTTATATACTCCAGAATTCCTTTATCTGATCATAATCTTTGAATGCTAAATCTTTCCCATGGTCTTGTGACTTCCATGTTGCTGATCCTCACCTTAGTCCCTCCACTCTTCAATTTTTTCATAGACCACTATCCCTACACAAGCTGTTCTCTCTTTTCCTTATCTCAGACCCTTGGTGAACCGGTCCAACTCTACATTAGCCTCTATTCATTAATTCCTTGACCACTTAGCCTGTCACCAATCATGCCTTGCCAGTCCTCAACTCTGGATTACTTTGACCATTTGCTGCTGAATGTAGTTGGAGAAAATTGTGAAATTGGGCTGACTGGTTCCACTGCAGATCTGTTACATATTCTCAAGTGGACCTGCATTGCAGCAGGGCAATCATTATACCTCCCTAATCAATTGATTTTCCCAGTTATTACAGTGGCTTTCCAAGCCTTTTCCTCTCTCCTCAGACCTCCTCTGGCTTCTCTTTCCCCTTGTATTTGATTGTCTTTATGCTGGTGTTTCTCAGTTCTGTTTATCAAGCTTTAATCATCTCCAATTGCCTATTGGACATATCATAGATACCTTAAATTCAACACATCCAAAACTAAATTCATTATTTTTCTTTTTCCACTCCCAAATCCTGTTATTGTCTAAGGTATCAGCATCCTCCCATTCACCTTGGCCTTCCACCTACTTTTATTATTGCTTCCTCACTCTCATATTGAGTCTGTGATTAAGTCTTCACTTCTGTCTTCACAACATCTGTCATAAGTCTACTTCTTTTTTCTGACATAGCCACCACCCAGATACAGGCACTCATCACCTCGTGTCTGGATTGGTACAGTAGCTTGCTGGTTGGGCTCCCTGTCCTAAGTAAGTCTCCACTCAGCTGCCAAAGTGGTGCTCTTAAACCTTGGTGACCATATCACCTCCCTATTCAGTGAGCTCCAGGGGTAAAATTCTCTGTGTACAACCTAGACCTTTCCTACCTTTCCAGTCTTTTTACACTCTTCTCTCTTTGTACTCTCTGAACCAGTAACACTGACTTTCTTGCTGTTCTTTGCACAAGACATTGTCCCTAAACTTTGTGCGTTTTCACCTGCTATTCATTGTGTTTTGTGAGAATATATTTTGGAACAAGTATCCTGCCCCACCTCTTTGCTTAAGTATATTTAATAGTTGC
>CM053593.1:107132840-107160340 GCA_028646575.1 Pseudocheirus occidentalis
TGGTGTCTGTCTTTTAGCTTTATTTCTTCTGGCTTGATAAATGAGGAGATTGCCCCAGGTGCTTCCAATCCACTCTCCTCTCAACTCCAGCTGTGGCTTCTCCTAACCACCCTGGGGCCAGGCCTCAGTTTTGGGCTGGGCTGGCTTCAGCTCCCAGCCTGCTGCGATGAGCCCCTCCCTGTTCAGGTGTGAATTACTCCCAAGGAGTTAACTGGAAGTAAGGAGCTAAGCTTTTGAGGTGCTAAGTGCCTTTAGTAGGTGCCAATAGAAAGGGGCATGGAAGATCTTCTGATTTCATTAACATTACAGTTGTTGATCTCCAAGAACAATCAAACAATCATGGTGGTGATGGTGCAGTGGTCCACACTAGAAGTTTATTACATGAAAGAAATACACAGATTTGGATGGACTAACCACAGCTGGCATTTAGATAATTCTTTAAAAGTTACCCAGACTTTTACATACATTAGCTCATTTGACCTTTGCCTAAGAAAGCTTGGTGGTTGGGGCAGCTAGGTGGGCAATGAATAGCACTGCTCTGGAGTCAGGAGGACCTCAGTTCAAATTGAACCTCAGGCATTTGACACACTATTCTAGCTGTGTGACCTTGGGCAAGTCATATAACCCCAATTCCCTCCTCCAAAAAAAAAAAGAAATCTTGGTGGTGACAATTCATCTCTCTGATATTGTGCTGTAACACATTCAGCTACACTAACAAGTGAAACAGAATGCATTTGCCTAAGGGAGAGATTAAGGTGTTTCTGCTCCTCTTTCTCCCTCTGGAGCTGGTGGCTGGATATTGAATTGCTGTAAACTCTGGTGGGAAGGATGCCTTTAGCCCAGAGAGACAGAATGAAGAAGTGCCCATAAACTCAACACCAAGTCCCTTGGATGTACACACAAGTGATGATTTTTCTACACCAGTAAGCTCAAACTCAAATAGAAATGAGGGCCACTAATTTATACCTAAGGAACTTGGTGGTAGTGTACTGAATTAGTTTAAAATGTAGCATTATCTCTGTTTTATTGTATTTTCATCTATTTTGTTAAATACGTCCCAATTACAATCTGGTTCAGGCTGCACTCCCCAGTGTTATGGGCTCATGTGTCCAGCTGGCACCCCTGGCCTGCACAATTTGAAAGGACCTCATAGATCTCTATGCTTCAGTACAGATCTTGTCCCTCATGAACTTTCTCCCCATACCTCCTGATGAGGATACAAATGGTGTCCTAAGGGTTAAGAGTTGCTTTTCCAGTATTTGTGAAGTCCCTTGTTTATTCTCCAACCTGAAGGTGTCTTAAAATCTCTTCCCTCATCTTGAAATATCATAAAACTTTCCCCTTATCCTGGACCATAAAATTCCTTGTCTCCCCCCCATCCTCGGTCAGAAAATCTCCCCTATATCCCTTATTTTATGTCATCCATCTTCCTCATACTATCTCTAATCTTTTAACCCCCATAAAATCTCTAAAGTTACGTCACCATTCAGAAACCCCTGTATAAGCATAACTCCCCCACTTAGCTTTCTTGCTAGGAGACCCACATTGCTTTTGCACCAATAAAGCTCCCAATGGTTACAGAGAAGGTCTAAGTGAATTCATTCAGACCTGAAGCCTCTCTACTAATTCTAAACCTCATCACCCCCCCAAGTCACCCCAGGAGGAGGACATCATATAAGAATGAAAGGAATCCTGCAACATGATATAATGATATAGGGGATGAAGCAGCTTGGCTGGCCCTGGGTGAATTACTTTCATCTCATGGTTCCTCCTTCCCTGCACTCCTACCCACCAATACTCTAGTATCTAAATGATGTCCACTGGCTGTCCAGTACCTCCCTCTAATTTTGGTTCCTTACAACTTTGACTATCTCTAACTGATTTGGTCATGGCTTGGTTTGGTCATGTATAAATAATAATTAAGTCATTCATATGAACTGCTTGCACTCCATGCCTAGTTACCACACAGCATAATAATGATGATGCATATCATTAAATATGCCATATTAATTTGGTTGCAAATTTTATTTCATTAAAACATTAGACTCTAAAACCTATTTACATAGGTGTAGTCTTCATAGTTAGCTGCTCACATAACATGGGCATCAACCAATCATGTGCCAGGTTCTGGGAACACAGACAAAAATGAAACAGTTCTTGCCCTCAAGGAACTCATATTCTATTGGAGGAAATAACCTTGACATGTGTAAGTATAGACAAAATAAATATAAGGGGTATTTTGGGGGGAGGGAAGACTCAGGCATCTAGGAGGTTTAGGAAAGATTTCTTGTAGAAGGTAGTATTTAAACTAAGCTTTATAAAACTAGGGTTTTAAGGGACAGATGAAGACAGAATTTGTACCTGGTATAGAAGACAGCCAAGGCAAAGGCATGGAGATGAGAGACAGAATATTGTATGTGAGAGACAGCAAAGCCAGCTTCACTAGACCGTAGAATATGTAAAGGGGAGGAATGTACAACAAGGTTGGAAAGGTAGGTTAGGTTGGGAGCAAGTTGTGCAGAGCTTTCAATGTCAAACAGGAATTTGCATTTGATCCCAGTAGTAAGAGGGAGCCACCAGAGGATATTGATCAAGAAGAGGACTTGTGCTTTCAGATTATCATTTTGGAAGCTGTGTGTCATTCACTCACAAATTAGAAAGAAATGTCAAAGAGACCATTTCTGGCAATCTGGACCATCTGGACCAAATTGCAACTTTAGGGTGCTATTGTCTCATCTCTCGAAAGAAGGAGTTAAACTAGATGATGTCTAAGGTTTCTTTAAGCTCTAATATTGTGTGATTCTACATCTGGTTATTCTGGGAGAACTGCAAACTGTTAAAAAAAAAAGGAACGTGAATTGGTGACTTACTGGTAATAGTGTTTGGAGGTGGCTAACATTTTCTGTCAGGTCTTTAACATTCCATTGCTATCCAAAGGTAATGTCAGCATCCCAAATAGCCTGTGCATTAATGAATTCTTCAAGGTAATCTTTTTGTCCTGTAGAAATTAGTTTAACAAATCATGTGAACCTTGGCCAAGATGGTTTCATATGAAGCAATCAGAGAACTGAGGAACTGAAAACCCTCAGAGCTCAGTACGTTTCCTGCATGGAAGCTTGGTTGGCTGAGATCAGAAATGAGACTCAGACCTGCTTCATCTAGCTAAGCCATAAGAACAGCATCTGCTTCCTGGAGCTTAGTTTGAGGGAGAATTAGGAGAAGGAATACGCCTGAATTGACCAGTGGACATTTACTTTTCAATTGCTTTGCTTTCTATCGGAGAGTTAGTACTATATAGTCGAAAAAACAAAAATCTGCTTTCCAATTCTGCCTTGATTATTTACTAGTTTTGTGACTACAAATAGGGCACATAACTCCTTTGGGCCTCAGTTTCTTCATGTGTAAAATGGGACAGAGAACAATATCTTAATCAGAGGCCAGCTAGTTTAAACATCTCATCATATAGCTGAAGAAACTATGACTTCTCCCAGGTACTGAGTAGCAGGGTTTTTGTGAGGCTTAGATGAGATATTTGGAAAACTTTTAGCAAACCTTAAAGTGCCGTATAAATTGCAGCTATAATCTCTTGAGAGGCAGCCTGTTGTGCATGGTAGATGGAAGGACTGATCTCAGAGTCAGGAACATCTGGTTTCAAGTGCTGCCTCTGATTCATTCCAACCCAATGACTTTGGGCAACTCCCTATGACTCCAAATTACACAGAAGTTGCTGATCTGCCTCAATGGAGAAAGTTCCCATACCAGGAATATGTAATGCTGAGGTCCTCATGGGTGAAGTCTAACCAGGAAAAAAGGAAAATCATCTCATTCTTACATACTTAATTCTCAGCTTCTAGGACTCTTTCTGCTTCATAGAGAATCAGGTAGCGTGAGTTATGTTGGTAGGGTAAGGGGAGAGCAAACCAAAAGGTACTTGGGAGCCATAGCCATAGCTTATAGAAAAAACAATTGATAGCTCTTTTTAACTGATGAGATAGGCCCAGGGAAGTGAAATGTCTTCCTCAAGGTCATGATGGGAGTTAATAACTGTGGTCTTTCTATTATGCCACACCAGCTCACTCATTTCTTTTGAATAGGGGTGGGAGTGGCTGACTGTCTACATCACCTGGTATCAATGAAGAGAAAAATCAGTGTAAACCAGAGAAATAGTTTTTTCTTTCCATGACATAAATTATCAGTTGCTCCTAATATTTGTCAGGTGGGAAAGGAGGATGATGCCTTTGGCAGAGAATCAGACTCGTAGCTAAGGGGATGACTGATGAATAATCTGGCTGGATTAGATTATTGAACCTGGAATGACTGGAATTTAGAACAGGATACTTTAGGGCTGAGAAGAGAATTAGGAGATTTATTTAACTCCTGCCATTACCTTAGATGTTCTCAAGAAGACATTCAGGCTAGACAACCAGCCCTAGGTGTGGGTTTTGGAACCAGTGGATCTGTATTTGAATCCTTGAACTGCTGATTGTTTTCTTGAGCAAGACAACCCTAAATTCCTCAGTTGTAAAACAAGAGGGTTGGGCTAGATGATCCTCCAGTTCTCTTCCAGTTCAATCTCTATCGTTTATCATTTCCATCCTTTTGAACTTTTTCATCTCAAACTGATGGGAAGCCTACAAGCTGCGTAATAGGATCTGCAAGTATACTTCATCAGATGGGTTTGATTAACTGGTTCTGAGAAAACACGGGAACAGTTCATCATACTGATGAGTGCTCCCCATTCACCCAGGCACTCAGTGTCATCCTTAACTCCCCACTCACATTCAATACACATATCCATCCTGTGACCAAGGCTCGTCATGTTTGCTTTTTCAACCTCTTTTGTATATATGTCTACCCTCTGAACTCATAGTCTCCATCTTCATCTGTTGTTGTTCAGTCATGTTTGACTCTCCATGACCCATTTGGGATTTCCTTGGTCAAGATCCTGGAGTAGTTTGCCATTTCCTTCTCCAACTCATTTTGCAGATAAGGAAACTGAAGTAAACAGGGTTAAGTGACTTGCCCAGGGTCATTCAGGTAGTAAGTGTCTGAGGTCAGATTTGAACTCAGGAAGACAAGTCTTCCTGACTCCAGGTCTAACACTCAATCCACTGTACCACTTAGCTTTCTATAGCCTTTCTCTTCTGATGATCTCATAAACTAACATAGAGTTTGCTACCGTCTCTATACAAATGACTTCCAGATCTATGTATCCAACCCAAGTCTCTGTTTTGAGTTGCACTCCACCATAACCAACTGCTTGAAAGCCAATTCAAACTGAATATCCTGTAAATACTTCAAACTCAGCATTTCCAAAATAGAAATCATTGTCCTTCCTCCCTCCCCCAAGCTCTCTTCCTAATTTCCCTATTTCTGTTGAGAGCACTACTAGTCACTCAGGTTTGCAACTTCAAAATCATCCCTTTACTCTTTCCTATCCTTCACCCCATATATCTAATCCGTTACTATGCCTTATCAGTCCTACCTTAACATCTGTCTTCTGGAGTCTACCCCCTTGTTTATATTCATTGTCTTTTGCAGAGAATAACCAGGGGTGGGGAACCTGCAGCCAAACTTCAACAGAACAAATTTGTTCAAAGGGTTGCACTTGAGGACCTAGAGGGCCACATGTGGCCTCAAGGTTGCAGGTTCCCCACACTTGGTAGATTACCAGAATTGGTCTAATTGGTCTCCTTGCATCTACAATCCCAAGTATGATCCATCTGAGAGCTGCCAAAGTCATCTTCCTAAGCCAGACCACATCACACCTTTGTCCAAGAAGGTCCAGTGGTTTTGCTTCTTCTGTTCTCTAAGATCAAATACAAACTCCTTCTTAATACTAATGTCTTTCTTCTAGGATTATCTATATATCTATCTTGCTCACACATGGTTATTTTCATGTCATCTCTTCCATTAGACTTTTCTTGAGAAACAGGATTATTTTTTGCTTTTCTTTGGATCTCCAACAGGCAACACAGTACCTAGTACACAGTAGGATGCTTGTTGAGTTGACTGAATTCAATTGGACTCCTCTGTTTGACATTTAAAGCTATTCACAGGCTATCTCCAGCCTTCCTTTCCAAGCATACTGAAAATCACTCTTCTTCCTATTGAATTGATCCATTTCCCATTCCCCACACATGACATTATGCCTCCCAGCTTTGCACCTTTGCAAAGATTGCCCCCCATTCTTGGAAGACACTCCTTTGCCATCTATGCTTTTTAGAATCCCTAGCTTCCCTCATGGTTCAAATTAAATACCACTCAAGGCTTTTTCTGATCCCCAGTTGTCTGTGCCCTCCCAATTACTTAGTATATACTGTGTTGTTCGCATACATGTCCTTTTCCCCAGTAGAGTGTAAGCTCCTTGAGGACAGAGACTGTTTCATTTTTATCTTTGTATCCTGGCACCTGACACAGTGCTTGACTCATTGTAGCACTAATATATAAATAAATAAATACCTCTCCTTCATATCTAGAGGCAACACCAACATCATTCTTCCAACATAGATAATGGTCCAATTTCCTGGTGCCCTTTATAGTGTCTGCACCTTTTACCATACCCAGAAGAAGGAGAACTAAGTTTACTGAAGCCGCATCTCTTTTTACTGTCTGCCTGTATTTGGATCCATTCCCTTTTGTTACTGTCACAGCTCCTGATCTAAAGAAACGCTGCAGCATCTACATGGAAACAAGAGAAGGGGAAGCAAGCAAACATTTCTTAAATTCTTACTATGTGCCAAGCACTGTGCTAAGTGCTTTACAAATAGGATCTCAGTTGATTGGCACAACCACCTAAATCCCCATTTTAGAACTGAGAAAACTGAGACAGACAGAGGCTAGGTGACTTGTCCAGGATCACATAGCTATTAAGTATCTGAGGTCAGATTTGAACTTAGTTCTTCCTGCTTCAGGCCTAGCCCTCTATCCACTTTCCCACCTGTCTGCCTCATAAGAAAACAAGATTCTCTTTCCAGAAAGTAGGTGAATTGGAGTTGCAAATCAGCAGCTCTCCTCTGAGGTTGAGTGGGACAGGCAGAAGGAACGGGAAATTCTAGATCTCAAAGGAACCCTGAGAGGTCCTCAGGTCCATTTATTTGCCTCTGAACTGCCCCAGAGAGAAGAGAGGCAAAACTATTTCTTGCCTTCAGAACCCCCAAAAGAGGAAGCTTCTTCATCAGTGTCTTTGAGAAGCTTATGAACCATGTCCTTCCCAATGCTATTGAGGCAGCTAGGTGGTGAGGTGGATAGTGTTCTGGACTTGGAATCTGGTAGAACTGAGTTCAAATCCTGCCTCAGACACTGAACTTGGGCAAATTCCTTAACTTTTTTTCAGACTCAATGTCCTCATCTATATAATGAAAATAAAAATACCACCCACAACTCCCAGAGTTGTTGTGAGGCTCATAAGAGATCATGCGTAAAGAGCTTTGCAAACCATGAAGTATCTTACAAATATTAGCTACCTATGATTTCTTCAGGAGGCTGAAATGGGCTTGAGACAAAGAAGACTGGATTTTATTCTTCATTTTATTGAAGCTTTCAGCAAGACGTAGGTGAGCCCTGATCTGGAATATGTGGAAATCGACCCAAATGGAAGGAAACAGAACTAGGAAAATAACTACCATACCCATCAAACACCACCATACCCATCAGACACCACCATACCCATCAAACACCACCATACCCATCAGACACCACCATCAAAACTGAATACTACAAAATGATCATGAATAAGCCAGGCTCCCAAAAGAGAAAGAAGAAAGCTTCTTATCTCGCTTCTTTTTAGAGGTGGGGGGATGGGTGAAGAAAAATGTCAGACTTTTTTCAACATCTTGGTTAGTTTTGCTGAACACCTTCTACCTCTTAGGCACAGGAGGATATATTGGAAAATGCAGGCGATATAAAAACTAAAAGATAGCAATAAAATTTTCTTAAAGGAACAAGTGAATTGTTTGCAGCAACTAGAAATACTGTACATAGCTCTGTAGGTGAACGTAGGGGAAACTGACCAGTAGTTTTGAAGATAGCGTTGGATTTCTAAAGAAATTTAGTTAAACTAAGTGTGTGTGTTCAGAAAACTGTTAATTTGTTAGGTAAAATTGCAGAGTAATAATCCTTAGGAAGAAAAGCAAATTGCACTAACATTTGCCAGATGGTAAAGTATGAATTAAAAACTGACCTAAGTGATCCTGGTGGGCCACACACCAAACCAGGGAATTTGGAGGATGTTCAGAGAGCTCAGATGATTAAAGAGTTGGAAGTATGAAGGAAGATGAAAGGAAGTGGGCGCATTTAGCCTATAATCATTTAGTTTGGGATCATTTAATAACTGTTTTTAATTCTATGAGGTTGCTATTCAGATGTAAACAAGAGCTGGTTGCCATCTCCTTGATGATAGTACAATTATATGGCCCCTTCTACTGTCCAAAGTACTTTCCCATAAGTTCACTTGATTTTCAAAACAATACTAGGAAGTAGGCAGGGAAGGTAATCTCCCCACTTTAGAGGAGAAGAAACTGAGCCTTAAAGTAGTTAATTAACTAGCCTAAGGTTACATAGCAAGGAAAGAAAAAAAGAACTTTCAGCCTGGTGCTCTTTCCACCACACCCTAGTGTCTCTTTAATGAGCATCTAAACTTGAAGAAATGAGCTTACCCTGAACCATAGGGATTTAGACAAATTATTTCCACACTTGAGTCTCTCTGCAATTTCACTGATGTGGGTGGTCCCTCCAGTGGTGTCAACCACAACCCATCCATGCCCATTCATCCTGTGTGACTCTTGCCTTTCTGCTCTGGGTATATCTTCTACAAAGAACCTGACCACTGTTATTCCTTCCACATTGTGATTTTCTCCATCATGGTTTCAATATATCATGGACTGACATAAGAAATTAAATGGGAATTTGGGGGGAGTTTTGTGGAAGCCACAGATGACAAGCAAAAGCCAGCAGATGATACAAAAAAATTTTAGAAACTCAGAAACACATAAAAAATATATATAGTGTTACATGATCTCAATATATTCTATCTTTTAATGCCATAATAATTTGGACATTTCTGGTAAAAAGGGAGAGCCAAAAACCTTACATGGATTTTCCAGATCAGGGGGGTACCTTACCCTTAAACCCAGTGATGTAGAAGGGATAGCTATAATGTGTTGGCACCTTCCTCTCTTCTGGACATTGTATGGGAATACATAGAGGAGACAGATTGTCCTACTGGGATCCCTTGTTCTTGTTACATGCCTAGCTCACTTCCTTTTTGACTGTCCTTGACTTTTTCTAAATCTATTCTGGTTCACAATGGCACCTCAGACACTTCTTAATTATGTGACTCTGGGGAAGTCACTTAACCTTGGTTAGTCTCAGTTTCCTCATCTGTGAAATAGGGATAATAATAGCACTTATCTTATAGGATTATCATTAGAATAAAATGAGGTAACATGTAAAATGGTTTACAAATATTATGACACTACCTAAATGCTATGATTGTTATTATCATTATTCTTGTGATATACATATCTCTTTGTTGCCTTTTGGAGTAAATCACAATCTTAATTTTTCAGAGACTGTGTTATTCCATGATTCAAAGTCATAAAGAGCCACCAGAAGAATGTTGGTCTTATTAAGACAGGCCTTTATTTCAGAGAGAAGCTTGGGCTCTTATGAAGCATCTTGAAATTCCCCAAAGAAATTTAATCTGCTTTCTTTTTCCTGTTCAGCTCTGTGCCCAATTCATCCTCCCTCCTCAGTGTCTGTCCCATATATATATCCTAGTCAAACATCCACCTCTTTGGTTAGAGATTTGGCATAGGGACTTGTGATTTTACTGGTAGAGAGAACTCTTGGGTCAGGAACCCCTCTTTATTCATGCAGGACCATACCTTCTCTGAAATGTGAAGTTTTAGGGATTTGCCTAGACTAGGGTTTCAGTTGTAGCAAACATCTGTATAGGATTTTAGGTTTACAAAGTGTTTTGTATGTATGTGTTATCTGATTTGGTTCTCACAATAAATCTGTGCACTCCATGTTATTATTATTTTCATTTTGTAGATGAGAAAACAGTATGAGAGTGGTTAAGTGACTTACCCAGGGTCATATAGCCAGTATATGGCAGAGAGAGGACTTGAATCCAGGTCATCCTAACTCCAAGGTTGCCTTTCTATCAACTATGTCATGCTGTTTCTCTAGTTAGAGAATAATATTATAAAGACACAAGAAAGAGTAACTAATAATAGAGCTTGTAGAAATCTCCTCTGGATGTCTTTAAAAATAAGGCACATTTCTACACATCAGAGATAGAATAGGTATACTTTAATTTGAAGGCAGGGTTATCTGTTAGACCTCTCAATTTCCCCCCCTCTCCCCCCCAACTTACTGTTGCTATCATTCTATGGGATTTCAAGATTTTGAAAGTCAGGTTTATTTGCTACATCTTAAGGAGACTGACACGATACCTTAAAAAAAGAGGATGTGTCTTTAATGCCATTATATAACAGTGGAAACTTTGTATTGGAATAGTATTAGCATTAGTATTAGCCCTAATACCCATGAAAATATATGCAGAGTTACTGATTCATTGTACTAGAAAAGAGCCCTGATCACTGACTGAATTCCTCTGTCTAGCTATGGCTTCTTTCATATTATGTTTCATTTATCAAGTGTTTGATTCAATTGATTTATTTTTAATTTTTAAATAAAATTTTGATAAATTTTGGTTTTGCATCATCTACACTTTCCCCAGTGTATTATTCCATCTCTTTCCTGCTCCCAGAGAACCATCCCTTATTATAAGGAACAATAAAGATGGGGATAACAGTTTAGCTAAACTAAGATATAAAAAAAAGCCCAACGTTATATTTGGTGCTCCACACTCCTACCACCTGCCACCCCACCTCTGCAAAGAAAAGTGATGAAATACTGTCTTATATCTCTTCTTTTGTGGGGAGAGATTAGATTTGCTTTAATGGATGTTTGAAGTTTTATTTACTTTGAATTAGTGAGATGGGCTGGACAAAGGGGCAAAGCTTTAATGCCCCCATATTGACATCTCTCCTTGGACCAGAGCTCTAGAAAGAGAAGAGTCTTATGGCTGGCACAGAGAGACTACTATCTGAGAGCTCAGTCCTACTATCGATTATTCTCTTCTGCTCCAAGGAGTGGGGAACTGTTGTCTGAACTCTTTGAAGCTCATATTGACAATGAAGTCAGGTCAGTGTACATCAAGATTAGGAATACGACTCAGCTCTCTAGATACCTGGTCAAGTGGAATATATGGTAATGTGTTTCCATTGGAGAGAGAGCAAAGGAGAGATGCCTGCTGGGACTTGGCATATAGGGCACTACTTAGTTACAAATATTGTCTTTTGGTATTCCAATCCAGGGTGATACACAGAAGGATTGGGGGACTGGTGGTGGAAAGGATACAGAAATGAGCACTTAGGAAGAGAGAAAGAGGGAGCTTCTGTGAAGTCACAAAAACTCTGTCCATTGGACAAAAATGCAATAGAAACAGAGGGATCAAAATTAGAACAGGGTCTTTTAACTCAGAAGCCTAAAGGCAGGAAAGAATAAGGACCCCCAGGTCATGGAATACCTTCTTTTTTTTCTCCCTTTTAGTTGCTACTAGCCCTTCCCTCCTATCCCCACCCTCAAGTTTCCATTTCCTCTTGTGGGCAGATTCTGTTTCTGGAAATTTTTAGAGAATGGGGAACCAAAAGTACAAGACTCCAACAGCACAACCAAGCAGTGGCTTAGGGGGCATGAGGATAAGTTTCCAAGTGTTAGTTAGCCATTCCATTGTGGGGTTGGGATGGGGGTGGTAACACAATAACACAGTCCTTGGTTCTTGTTTGTAGAAGTGATTGCTGTGATTCTAGTCTACCAGACTGGAACAGTATGTGGTGTGTCATTGAAAGACCACTGAGGTGAGAGCAAAGGCTTAGTTTGGGCTTCTGGGCTTGGAGTTAGAAGACCATGGTTTGAGTCCTGTCTCTACCTCTTGCTCAAATGACTTTAACCAAAGCCTTAGTTTCACAGAGTCACAGAATCTAAAGGTTGAAAGGGACCCAAGGGCCATCTCATCTGGCCCACACCTAATCAGATTCCCCTCTAAAACTTATCCCCAAATAGTCTTTTAACCTATTTGCTTGAAAACTTCCAGAGAGGTAAAAACCATTACTTCCCAAGGCAGCCCTTTCTACTTTGTCAGTTTTAGAGAATCTGTCCTTGGGTGGAGTAAAAACAGGATCTCTGTGCAGCTCCAGCTCCCACCACCTCTAACACATGTGAAAAAATGACTCTAAACAAACGTTAGAGCTATAGAACCCACAAAGTGACAGAGAGAAACAAATCTCCCACTGAAGGCAGCCTGGCAGGCTGACAGGAAGGGTCTATCTCACTGGGTTGGGAGCTGAGTGCAGTCCCATGTGAGCCACTTGGTTCTGGTCCTGGGGTGGCCCTGACCAGCAGTGGCAGGAGCAGACTTCAGGAGAGTGAATCAACAGCAGCTGAGGTGGTTTCCAGACTTTTCAACCCATAAAAGCCAAAGAGAAAGTAAGAGGTCAGTAGGGAACTCTGTTGGAACAGGGTGACAGAAGCACATGTTCTGGCTCCTGTCCCAGGGGTGAGAAGTGGAGGAGACTTGGTGGCTGTAGTTGCTGTTGTGTGGCTGCCTCCAGAGCTCCTGGCCTGTAGATCATGAGGGGGAACAAGTGACAATTCAGAGGATAATTGCTTTTGCTTTAACCTGGTTGGATCTGGATTGCAGTTATGGGTGGTAGTCCTAGGGAGTGTGGCCAGTGTGCCAGAGCTTGTGGGGGATGCAGAGAGGACACCCTCCTAATACCTCCAGCAGCTGTGAAAACCCCAGCAATTTCGGACAAAGCTCTCTGCAATTTGGAAGCAGAGTTCTACCATGGCAAAGAGCTCAAAAGTCAAGTAATTGGCTGGCAAGATGAGCAAGCAGAAGAAGCACAATCAGACCATAGAATCCTTCTTTTGGGGACAAAAAGGATTAAAAATGGAACCAGAAGAAGTCAACAAAGGCAAAACTCCTACATCAAAAGCTTCCAAGAAAAATATGAACTGATTACAGGTCATGGAGGAGCTCAAGAAGGATTTTGAAAATCAAGTAAGAGAAACGGAGAAAAAATTGGGAAGAGAAATGAGAATGATGCAAGAAAAATGTTAAAAGAGAGTCAACAGCCTGCTAAAGGAGACCCTCCCAAAATACTGAAGAAAATAACACCTTAAAATAGACTGACTCAAATGGCAAAAGAGACCTAAAAACCCAGTGATAAGAATGCCTTAGAAAACCAAATTTCCCAGATGGAAAAAGGAATTTCAAAACTCAGTGAAGAGAATAATTCCTTCAAAATTAGATTGCAGCAAATGGAAGGTAATGACTTTATGAGAAATCAAGATACTATAAAACAGATCCAAACAAATGAAAAAATAGAAAGCAATGTGAAAGATCCCATTGGAAAAACCACTGACCTGGAAAATAGATCCAGAAGAGATACTTTAAAAATTATTGGACTACCTGAAAATCATGATTAAAAAAAGAGCCTAAACAACATCTTTCAAGAAATTATCAAGCAAAATTGCCCTGATATTTTAGAACCAGAGGACAAAATAGAAATGAAAATAATTCAATCACCTCTTGAAAAAGATTACTATAAAAAATATTATAGCCAAATTCCAGAGTTCCCAGGTCAAGGAGAAAATACTGCAAGCAGTCAGGAAGAAACAATTTGAGTATTGTGGAAACACAATCAGGATAGCACAAGATCTAGCAGCTTCTACATTAAAGGATCAAAGAGCTTGGAATATGATGTTCTGGAGGTCCAAGGAGCTAGGATTAAAACCAAGAATCACCTACCCAGCAAAACTGAGTATAATGCTACAGGAAAAAATATGGTCATTCAATGAAATAGAGGACTTTCAAGCATTCTTGATGAAAAAACCAGAACTGAATGGAAAATTTGACTTTCAAATACAAGAAGTAAGAGAAGCATGAGAATGTAAACAGGAACAAGAAATCATAAGGAACTTATTAAAGTTGAACTATTTACATTCCTAGATGGAAAAATGATAATTGTAACCCACAAGACTTTTCTCAGTATGAGGATAGTTGAAGGGAATATATATGTATACATATCTATATGTGTGTGTGTATGTATGTATAGTAGGGTGTATGTGTATGTGAATACATATATGGGTGTGTGCATATGTATGTACATGTATACACAGACAGAGCACAGGATGAGTTGAAGTAATGAGTGAAGGGATATCTAAAAAAATAAAATAAGTGAGAGAGGAATATATTGAGAGGAGAAAGGGAGAGATAGTTTAGGTTAAATTATCTCATATAAAAGAGGCAAGAGAAAACTGTTACAATGGAGGTGTAAAGCAGGAAAGTGAAAGGGTCAACCTTACTCTCACTGAATTTGGCTTAAGGAGGGAATAACATACACACTTAATTGGGTGTCTTAACCTATAGGAAAATAGGAGGGAAGGGGATAAGAGGGAGGATGATAAAAGGGAGCATGGATTGGGGGAGAGGGTAGTTAGAAGCAAATGCTTTTGAAAAGGGACAGTGTCAAAGGAGAAAATAGAATAAGTGGGGGGTGGGATAAGATGAAAGGAATTATAGTTAGTATTTAACAATATAATTACTATGGAAATGTTTTGCATAACTATATATGTGCAATCTATAGTGAATTGCTTATCTTCCCAGTAGGGGTGGGTGAGGAGGGAAGAAGGGAAAAAATCTGGAACTCAAAGTTTTAAAAACAAATGTTTAAAAAAATGCTTTTTACATGCAACTGGGAAATAAAGATATACAGGCACTGGGGTAGAGAAATCCATCTTGCCCTACTAGAAAGTTGGGAGGGGGTGAAGGAGAATATAAGAGAAAACAGATTGGGGAGGGTTGCTATTCTGGGGTGGGGGTAAGGGAAAGATGGGGAGAAAAATTTGTAACTCAAAATCTTGTGGGAATGAATGTTGAAAACTAAAAATAAATAAATTAATTTTAAAAAAAAGAATCTGTCCTTATCGCAAGCCTGAATGTTTCTTTCAAGCATTCTCTTCCAGGTTAAATGCCACCAATTATTTTTACCTGTTCACATAAGGGATGATCTCAAGATCCCTTACCATTGTATGGGTAATATACAACTGGACACTTTACTTTATTAATGTTCTATCTCAAATGTAGTGCCTATAGTTGAACATGATGTTCTGGGTGTGATCTGACCAGGGCATAGTACAGAGGAATAATAGTAGTGGGGACTCACTGTTTCTTCACAATAAACCTGTGAAGGAGATTGTGCAGATATAATCATTTTCATTCTACCCCACTGGAAAACTTGGACTACACTCCTGCCTCCCCCTCCCTTTTCCAGATTCTCTTTATGGTTTTTTTTTTTCATTAGAATGTAAGCTCCCTGAGGACAGGCAAAGTCTTGTTGACTTGTACTGGTATCTCCAACTCTTAGCACAACATTTGAAACAAAGCAAATGCCAAATAAATGTTCTCATCCTTTTGCTATATCTCTCTGTATCCCTCTTTCTTTTTCTCTTTCTTTCTCTCCCTCTGCCTCCAGGTCCGAAGATAATCATACTTGCCTGACTTCCATCCCTACCTCCCAAGCTGTTTATCTGATTCAGACAAATATGTAAGGTGCCTTTTAAAAAATATACCGATAGTGCTATTCAAGTATAAGCTACTATTATTCTTTTGCCATTTAAACTTGAGAGTTGTTGGTACCAAGGACAAATTTCTAACTATAATGGGGACATGGTATGTTGCCACCAAGACTGCCAAGCGCTCCAGCATTTAATGCAGCAGTACGTTTTACATTAAGTTTTATGATTCCAATACTATTATGGCTCAGAATGTGCCCTTCCTAACAAGTGACTGGTTTTCTCTGGGGTCCTGTTTGCTTATTAGACCGAGCATTGTTCCCGTGATTTTTCTCTTTATCACTCTGGAAATGGATGGACATTAACTTTTATGTTTTAAGTTCAAAATAGACAATAAAATTAGGCAAGCAGGTTAGTGTTAATCTAAGGGGCTGCCATTGGAGATATGTTCATAATCTTTGGGAAAATTTCATAAGGTATCTGCCCAAGATAGCATGGCCTTGTGCTTCTGTTTAATGTAACTTAGCAAATGGTTGTGGGGCTATTTTGAAAATGCAACTTTGCATGGACTGCATACATCGAGTGCCATTCATCTGAGTACTTCAAAACAAGTGTCACCTTTAATTCCATTCTAGAAATGGGGGTATCCAATATAATGATTTGTGCAGACTCAAGAGCAAATGGATTGGGGCAAGTCTAGCTTTGCCAAAACATCAATACATTTGTCATCAAAGTGCCACCACCCCAACTACTTTTCCCAAGACTAGAACCTCCTTTTTACCCACCAATAGTTGTTTTGAAACAGTAACACATGAGTGAGCATGCTGTAATAGATGGAGAAGATGCCTTCAGAGCTAGGACGATCTGGGCTAACGTGCCTCTGGCCTCTACTGACTATTTGACCCCTGGGCAAGTGACTAGTTATCTCTTGGTCCTCTAGGATGATAAGTTGCAGAGATGTCTGAATTCATAGAGGGAATCTCTCTCCAAGAATACTCTATACCACAGTTTCTATACCCATAATGCACTTGCCACCCATTGCCTGTGTGAATTCATTTGTATCTCATGGCCCTTTCATGATTTGAAAGCAATAGTCATGTCGTGTCTAAAAGTTGCCTCTCCACAGGCTGAGTACAACTCATTACACAGAAGGCACTTAATGATTTTTTTTTTTTAGTTCTAGAGAATTGTAATTTGACAACCCCCAAATTTTTTGTTTGGCATTTCATTCCTTTAGTTATGCAAAATACCATGGAACAACTAGGTGTTGCAGTGGATTCAGGAATCAGGAAGACCCATCTTTCTGAATTCAAATCCAGCCTCTTTTCAGTTCAAATCCAGACACTTACTAGCTGTGTGACCTTGGGCAAATCACTTAACCCTGTTTACCTCAAGTTTCCTTATCTGTAAAATGAGCTAGGAAAAAGAAATGGCAAGCCACTCCAGTATCTTTGCTAAGAAAACCCCAAATGCAATCACGAAGAGTCGAATAGGACTGCAATGTCTGAACAAGGACTTTGGACTGTCACCAGCAAGTCAGAAGTAACATGGTACTGTGAAAGCATTGGATTGGGAGTCTAGGAACCTAGTGGAGAGAGTCTCTATACCCTAGAACATCCTGGCTATCCCATTTTTTATATGTGTGACCCTGAGCAAATCTCTTTGCTTCTCTGGGCTTGGATTCCTCATCTGTAAAATGTGAGGGTTATAGGCATTTCTTAAACTGTGGGTCGAGATCCCATATGGGGTCGAGAAAAGTTTGGCAACAGTAAAAGGTTTCTGGATGCGCAATGACCAAAAATTAATTCAAAATCAAACTTGTAATGAATTCAAGGTGTTTCTGGGAGTACTTGCCTGAACTGCCTCAAGCAACTTCACTACAGACTTGGTTCTGAACACACAGCACATGCACTTTGCACTTCACGTGCCCTCAGGCCACACAATGCCAACCAACGCTGCTGAAAGGTGAAAAGTCCTCTTGGGTAGGAAAGTTTAAGAAGCCCTGGTAGGTGGCCTCTAAAGTCCCTTCCACCCTTAAGCCTAGTCTAGTCTATGCCCTTTGGTACCTATTGAATTCTGAGCTGGGCATATATTCTGGATAGATTTCTTTAGAAGCCATTATTATTCAACAGATCTAGGTCCTGTTTAGTGTGAATAATGAATTATCTCCCTCCCCTTCCCACCTCACTCCCCTCAAAATGGTGGCATTACTTGAATTCAAACTGCACATTTCCACTGAACTAGGATAAATTACCAAATGTTATATAACCATAACTTTGAATATAATTCAAATTCAAATACATCCAATTCAGGGGACTCATTATTCACATTAATGAAGCCTAGCTCTAGCTGGGTATGGAATTCTCTGTAAACATCTAATAATGCCTCGTTGCTATAAATCGCATCATTCACACAAAGTGGATGTCTGATCAGTATTGCTTTAAAGAAAGAGATGGGCATGACTCCAAAAATATAAAAAGATGAACAAGAAAAAACTTCAGTGTAATTTTAAAGACCACGTTTTTACTCTCTAGTCCAGGGGTGGGGAACCTGCAGTCTCTGGGTCACATGTGGCCTTAAAGGTCCTTAAGTGGGAACTTTGGACTGAGTCCAAGTTTTATAGAACAATCCTTTTATTAAGAGGATTTGTTCTGTGAAGTTTAGATTCAGTTAAAGGGTTGTACTTGAGGACCTAGAGGGTCACATGTGGCCTTGAGGCTACAGGTTCCCCATCTCTGCAAAGAGGTGAGAAAATGTACCTCCCTTTCTTCTTTGCCAACATTGGAGACCGAAAGTATGGACCACTGTGTATAATTCAGACATGGTTGATATTTTGTTAGTTTGGTTGAACTTTTTTTCTTTCTTTAAAATTTTTGTTGTTGTTATAAAGGACGCCATAACAAAACCATCCCTTACAACCCTTATTTTCCTTTCCATACCCCTATAGACAGATAGGGAAGAGGAAAGGATGTATTCAGAAATGAAGGGGGCATTAAAAGTCTGTTTTGAATAAAACAGACAAATAAAATGAATAAAAACAACAAATAAAAGTTTGCTGACAGATTTGAATTTGAGGAAACAGACTTTAACCTGATAAAACTCAGTCTTCTGGAGAGGGCCTCCCAACCTGGGATTTTAACCAAGTAAATAGCTTATAAATTAATCTCAACTCGTGGCACCCACACATTCTTCTTCTGGAGGTAAAAATGAGAAGATGGAACCTGGCGTAGTAGGCAATGTATTGACACCGGAGTCTCAAGGTCTGGGTTTGTTGAAAATTATCTTTTTATGTACTTGGAAAAAAAATAAAACACTATTAAGGAAACTTCATTTTAAAGGTCTGGATTAAAATCCTATCTTCTACATTCTGTCCGTGTGTTTTGGCAACAATTATTTTACATTCCTGGGCCTTAGTTACTGCAGCTCCAAACCAAAGGACTGGATTAGAGGATCTTTATGATTTCTTCCAGTTTTCAATCCTACATTAAGCAATATCTGTGTGTGACCTTGATCTTACCTGGAACCATAGGAATTGGGTAGAAGTTTCAGGATACTTCCTAGCTGTATGACCCTGGGCAAGTCACTTAACCCCGTTTGTCTCAGTTTCCTCATTTGTAAAATGGACTGGAAAAGGAAATGGCAAAGTCTTCTAGTATCTCTGTCAAGAAAACCCCATGTGGGGGTCATGAGGCATTGGAAGCAACTGAAATGACTGAACAAGAAGATTCAGGTGTCTCAACTGGAATTTATCAGACGACTGACAAATATGCCAGCCTGAGCCCTCATGATGATGATGATAAACTTGTGTGGGTTCCTCTTTGGCCTGAGAGCTCACAGTTCCCAGGCTGACACACTTAGAATCAGCTGAAATACAATGAAGTCAGAGCCTGGCTTTTCATGGGATGCAGTGAATTTTGACTCAGAGGACATGGGTTCAGATCCCATTTCTGCTGCTTATTTAGCTATGTAACTTTAGGCAAATTGCTGAACCTCCCAGGGGGGCCAATTTCCTTACCTGTAAAATGAATGCAATGGCCTTTGAGGTCCTGGGATCCTGTAATATTTTTCAAGCTCTGAAGTGTAAAACTAGAGGAAGGAAATCACTTTAGTACAGAGGGGCATATAACCTTTATGGGGCTGCTCGAGAAGATGGTTGAAAATCTATCTTCCCAATAACCTTTGGGATAACAACTGGCACTTTGCAGTGGAAGGTGAATGGGGATGGGAGAGTAGCAATGGCTTGCTATCCCTAGAACTTTGCTTAAGGGCTTAGCACCACCATGATTTCCTTGGCTTTGTCAGTGGGGATTCCATGCCACATACTGATTTTGCCTGGTCAATCTCTTTCTAGCCAGGGATGCTTCCCATCCTATACTTCTGATAAACTCATACAAACTATTTCTCACCTGTGAACTTCTGTAAAAAGGCGGTGGTTAGTGGGATGATTAGTTAGTGGGTTATCTGTGCTTGATTACATCTAGCACTTTCTGAGAAATGAACTGTGGAGTTTAACACTGTAATCCATGAGAGGAAAGGGAAGAAGTTCTATTCACTCAAAAATGTACTTAATTCTTCAATTTTGCTCTCACATCCTGACATTCCCTCTCCCTTCTCCCTACACCATCTTTCTACAAGCATGGTTATTTTCTTAATTTTAATCAATCCACTTAACAAAAACCTAGGATTTTGTCAAAATTTCTTGCTATCATTGCTTCACTGGTGCAGCTCCTTCAGGGATTGGACTTTGGTTTTAATGTGTCCAGAAGCCAGAAGAGAAAAAGAAATCAGCTCTTCCCCTTCATTCTCTCTCCCCGCCCCCAATCACTCTGTACTTTATGAGATACTGTAGGACGCATGGACATTGTTTTATTACCCATTATTTATAAAATACCCATTGGAGCAACACGAGGGTTATTATGCAGTGTGGGCACCCTCAGTCTCAAGAAAGGAGGTTCCCCAGAGTAGGAATAGGGTGGCAGCCCATCCTGCAGATGTTTTTCTGAGAACCAGAAAATCTTGACACTTTGCTATGGGATGGGTGTGCATGGCAGTATTTTGTCTACCTGTGTTATGAAAAATGCCCTTCAACTCAGGAACTTTCTTCCTTCTCCTTAAATCATTTCTGTTTCAGGAAATGAGGCAGCTGTGGCAGTCTTGGGGGGGGGGGAAGGGGAGGTGTGAACAATTAAGCACTCCACAGGAGCACAGAAATATAGACGACAAGTAAAGGGTATTTTTTTTCTTTAAAAAATGTTGCAATAAAGCATCCTTTTGAATACTTCCTCCATCATGAGACTGGTATTCTAACACTTTTTGGCCATCTGGAAAATAATAGGGTTTAGCAAATGCAATGGATTCATATTAGTGTTCCATAAATATAAATACCAACACTTCACCTTGGATGGTCTATAGGACAGAAGGCCTACTTCACCTACAGAATAAAGAAATCTCCAGAGAGCCCAGTCTGGCTGTGAGTCTTTCTTTGAAGAGTTTGGGGTGGCTGGCTACTAATTTGCCACGTCCAAATTACCGAATGTCTTTTATCTTCAGCCTTACTTGGGACAGATATTATCCACAATGAAGAAAACTGTCCGAGAACCAAGAAGATATTCCCTTTGGAAACCCATTTCTTTCTGACTGGAAAAGGGATCAGTTCCACTTTCAGTAGCCCAACACAGATTCTTTTTCCCTTAGACTGATTCAGCCTAAACCGGAATCCAGAGATTGTACAAAGCAGGTTTTAGAAGCAAATTTACATAGTATGACATGCTTTCAGAGGAGGCAGATATTACTCATAACAATAATTCAATGGGATGTGTAATTCAGTAGGATTTGTATGGAATTGTTCAACTTCCCTCAACATGGAGATACATCAATTATCTTAATCCAAGAACTTGAAAGAGTTTCCCCTTCCCTTCTTGGACTATTGGCATTGGCAAAATCCCCAAGTCTCATGTGAAAGAACCATCACTCTTGAGTTAGGCAACCCTACTGCTGTATCCGAGGTGCACAAAGTCAGTTGCTGTTACCTTGAGGATAAATAGGAAAAACAAAGACCTCTCCCCAATCCCCCAAATCTCTTCATTTACACCCCACCCCCTAGAGTGCATGATTTCCTCTCCCAAAGGTGCAATCAAATAATAAACACTTTAATCAGGCTAAGGTTCTTCTTCCATCAGTGGGGTTTCTGTTAAAACAAAACAAAACACAGAGTGGTGCAGTTAAAAATGTGGCAAAGAATCAGAAATTATTAAAACCATTAAAAGGTCAATTATTCAAAATGAATTTTAGAATCAGTGGGTATTGAAATCCCTTTCCCCCTTCTGCTTTATTTGTCAAAATGTTTTCACAACAAATGATATATAACTTGGCATTTCAATGTGTGACCAATTAGACCAGGGGTTCTTAACCTGAGGTTCATGGATCCCCAAGGAATCTAAGGACAGATTCCAAAGGGTCCATGAAATTGTGTAGAAAGATATTTTTCTAATGGTATTTGTATTTCAATATAAGTGGTTTCCTATGTATTCCTATGTATTTTATTTTATACATTTAACAACAGTATTCTGAGAAGGGGCCAGCAGGCCTTAACAGCCAGTCAGAGGGGTCCACCACAAAAAAATAAGTTGAACCCCTGACCTAGACAGACCCTACCATAGAATTTTAGAGCTGAAAAGGAACACTCAAATTTCCTCTGCCCAAAGGGAAATGACTGTCGCCATATAGGCTGTTCATTCATCTGAAGAATTCATTACATTTTGCCATCTGCCCAAGTAATCAACTGAACTGAAAGGCTATGAGATGCTAGCTTGAGGATATATTTTTTCAAAATAGCAATCCCCCAAGAATGCCACACTAAGGTATTAAGAGACAGTTTTGCCAATCAAGTTTCTTGGCTTATTCAGTGGGGTGACCTTGGGCAAGTCACTTCTTTCAATTTCTTCAATCTGTAAAATAAAGTGTTGCACTCTTTAAGGAGGCCTCAAAGCTCTGAATCTTAAAATGCTAAATAAGTCATCATAAGAAGAGCAAAAGAGGTTACTATCAGGGTAATAGCCCCCCTTTTCTTGTAGAGACAGTGGAGTTTAGTGGCTAGAAAGCTGGTTACCTCTGACACATACTATCCATGTGACCTTAGGCAAACCATTAAACTTCTGAGTGCCCTGGGCAACTCTATAAAGCTCTAAGTTGCATATAAGTGACCTGTTTGCATCAGTGGAAAGAGATTTCACACTAGAATATCCCTTAAATCCACGAAATCATAGGTATAGATAGACCCCTTCACCCAAAAGAAAAAGGACCCTCTCAGTTTCAACTAAATCCCTACTCTAATGCTTTATTGAGGCATGGAAGTGACTCTATTGATCTTAAAAGCCCTGTCAACAGTATCTAGCAAACTGCAAAGACTGAACACAGGTCCAGCGGACAAACAAACCCACAGACAAACTCTGTGTCTTTCTTCTGAGGACTCGGCTAAGCAATTTTGAAGAAAATTATCACAAGTCTGACCACCAGGGGCCAAAATTTTTTTGGCCACAGTGACTCACAAAGAATCATCTTCTAAGATGACTATCTCACTCTGGTCTCCTTTCTAGATTTATTTCACATTATTCCCCTTTACACATTCCATGTTTCAATCAACCAGCCTTGTTGGTGATCCTTGAATTTGGTATTCAGTCTCTTGACTCTATGCCTTCATACAGATTTTTCCCTATCCCTGGAACGCACTCTCTCCTCATCTCTTCCCAATAGAATCCTAACCTTCCTTTAAAACTCATCTCAAGGGCTACCTTTTGGGAAGCATTTTCTTATCCCCAGTTCCATTTACTTCCTCAAATTATTTTATTTACTTCTCTCTGTAAATGTTGTACGCCCCCAGTAGAATGTAAGCTCGTTGGAAGGCAGGGTCTGTTTATTTTGTTGTCTTTGTTAACCCCAGTGCCTTGTATAATACCTTGCACATAGAAGATATTTATTCAATGTTTCCTGAATTGTTTATTTGCAGGCATCTGCATGGGTTGAGAGGATGAATTCCTGATCCCTGAAGAAATGAAAGATATTGTAGCACAGTGACAGGTCCTCTGGATTCTGAGTCAGAGGACCTTGGTTCAAATCTTGTGCTATTTACTTACTACCTATGTGACTGTGGACAAATCACTTGACCTCTGGGCTTCACCTTTTACATCTGCAAATAAGGGGAAAGTTGGATGACATTACCTTTAAAATCTCTACCAGCTTTAAATCTGGATCCTGTAAATACATTTCTATCCCTCACCACAATTATACAGAAGCACAAGGAACAGCCAAGCTAACTTCTTCCAAAACTTAGAAGTAAATATTTTATGCCTTTTCTATTTGTGCTTCCTCCTTCCCAAGCTATTAACACATCTTTTTTTTCCTGTTCCTTCCCTCTCCATATCCCAGCTATTCCCTTCTCTCCTCTTCCCATCTTGTTACGCTAGGAGAATATGTATATATTTCTGTGATATACCTTTATCTGCTTGGCTCTGCTTGCGAGGTGCAAAGCAGGTCCTATAGAGCTGACAATAGATTATATGTGCTATAAATCAGGGCACAGTTTATTTTTCTATTGTAAAGGGTAATCACCTGTTGGCTTTATTACCTATGATTTGATAGTGGATGACAACCCATCAAAAGTGTTGGTCTAGTTCCATGCTAGGAAATGTAATTCAAACATACTTGGAAGATTGAGATCCATTTTCAGTGGCCTAATAACTACTTGTTAATTGATTGACTTGAGTATTGTTGATTTTAATTCTGAAAGGATATTTTAAATATCTACAATTTCACTGGCATGGGTGTTCCCTTGAGCAAAGAAGATCAAATTCTTTCTGAGTTTCTGTGATCAAAAAAAACCCAAACAAAAAACTGGTTATCTGGTGGCCAGCCTCCTGGTGATACACTTCATTGAACTTAGCTCTACTGATAACAGAAGGCTTTCTAGCTTGTTATGACCTGCCAGAGTTTTTGATTGCCCAGGTTTACAGTCACACCATCATAAAGCATCAGAGAAGGATTTTAGTGAGGCATGGAAAGACAACTTAAAATAAGCAGATAATAACTTTTGACAGATTATTTAATAAAGTGCAGTAGAAAAAAATGATGGGGTGGGAGTCAAGAGACCTTAGTTCTAGTCCCTTCTCTATCATTAACTTGCTATGTAACCTCAATAAGTCACTTAACTTCTCAATCATTCAACTATGTCATCTGTAAAATAAAGGGGTTGGAGTAGATCAGAGGTATCAAACTCATGTATGGCCCTGGCAACAAAACTCTCCAGTGTACCTACAGCTAGAGGGCAGCATCATTGGGACATTTGTTTGTTTGTTCATTGGTCTGCTTTTTAAGGCAATCAGGGTTAAGTGACTTGCCCAAGGTGACTCAGCTAGTGTCTGAGGCCACATTTGAACTCAGGTCCTCCTGACACCAGGGCAGCTTTAGCCACTGTGCAACCTAGCTGCCCAGCAGGACATGTTTAACAAAACAAATAAAAACACAATACAATATAGATAATGTTAATTTGTGGTTTTCTAAGTCAATATAAGCCAGGCAGGGATCTCTTTTCATTTGAGTTTGATGCCACTGAACTAGATGATGCTTCCTGGCCCTCTGTCTATGATCCTATAAAACTTGGACTGGATGGTTTTTAATATCCCTTTCAGCTCTAAAATTGGAAAATTCTGTGAATATGTTCATTGCATAGCTTTGTTTTTTACTATTAACCAATGCTCAGTCTTTACCCATGGCATGAATATATATGGCTTTAAATTGTTCTTCACATTCTATGAAATGTAAAACAGCTTCATGAGAGAGACAGTTTGGTCTAGTAGATAGTGAGCTGGCCTTGCAGCCAACCCTGAAGATCTGGGTTCCCATACTTGACACATACTGGCCATGTGACCCCTTGGCAACCAGAGCTCTAGGCAACTGTCTAAGGCTATTAGTTTCAGAGAAGGTGCTGACCTGCGTTGGTAGGGGTAGTTTCTCACTGGGAGCTCCCTTGCGGTCCGCCAGGATACCGGTGGAACTGGGGAGAGGCATGAATTAAACACCCCACATTCCCACATTGCCAGCTGGAACTGTCGTGAGCAAAGAAGCTATGGCGAGGACGTGGGGCAGTTGAAGTTAACTTTGCCCCGAGTGGGTTGATCTGGGACCCAGCTGTGGGCCCTATGGGCAAGAAGAATATGAAAGCAGTTTTTAGAATGTTGGCAAGAGCACCTGAGACCCCAGGGAACCTCCTTGCCCTTGGCTTTTATCTGCCTTTTTCTTCTTGAACTTCATTTTGAGTGCCTTGGCAAATGATTGTACCCAGGGGAAGGGGGAATTTCAAATAAATCTTTATTAAATGGACTGCTCATTTGAACCTTCAGACTTTGAGTGATCCATTGCATAAGACACTGGGAACTCTGGGCTATCCCTAAACCAATCTCAGGTCCAGTCTTTGCCCCTATCCCTCTCCTATGGAAATTTAGTATACATACATACATACATACATACCCATTATATATTCATAACACACTACTGTGTTTTTCTCTTCCCTGACACAAAGGTATCCTGTTCTTTTCCCAAACAATATTTTAATGAAGTTTTTGGAATATTTTTTAAACATGATAATCTAGGCTGTATACACAAAGACTGTATAGTCCCAGCTCCAAACCTTCTGCCCTGAACTATTTGGCATTCTTTTATAGCCCCTGAAAACTTAGCTAATTGGCTTATTTGTGAGGTGATGAGAATCATTCATCATCATAATTAGTCTTTCCACTGTACTCAGAAAGAAGCAATTTGTGCTGGGTGAGTGGGAAACAGCCTGATTTGGGGTATTGCACTTTGGGGCAGGGTAGGCTATGCATGGAAGAATGGTTTTTTTTAAATGAGTTGAATTTTGTAAGGCTGGTTTATATTACAGAGAAAAAGTTTACCATCAGCAATATCGACGCTTGGGCTGGTGGACACTTCCTCTACAGTGGTGCTGTCCCCTGTGTCTGTTCTTTCTGAAACAGGTCTTGCTCCTGCTTGGCACATAGATGGTGGGTACAAACTCTGGAGCAGCTCTGAAGAGCCTGATACGCTGTCACACATTTCACCCTCCCCTGGCAATGTGTCTGTGTCCCCTGAGCCAGGGTAGGCTGGTGGGCTCTGATCCTCTGCTGGCATGGGGCAGCCCTGGCCCACAGCAGACAAGTATCCTGGGGCTAAAGCGTTCAAGCTGCTGCTCACAGCTTCATCATAGGAAGGCAACATGACGGGCACCCCATCTACCACCACAAAGTCAGGGTCACTGCTGGAGCTTCCTGAGAGGCCCCTAGAGCAAAGAGAAACAGATGAGTGATTCTGACATCTGAAAGGCCACCGGGAAAGCAGAGGTGAGGTCCCATAGAGTGTCATGACCCGAGTTCAAATTCTACCTCCGAGATATCAAAAATAAATAACTTATAACCGTTTTGCAAAGCACTTTCTATATGTTATCCCATTTAGTCTCATTCTTATTTCCTCATTAATGACAGAACTAAGAGGGTTGGGGCATCACTGAGCTTTAGTTATCTTGTCTGTACAAATGGTAACAGTAACCCCTGTAATACCTCCCTTAAGATGCTGTTACAAGGATCAAATGAAATTAGGTCAGTAAAATGATATGTAAATCTTAACAGGCTACATAAACTGTTTCATCAGGCTACCTGCTCCCAACTTCCCTGAGATATGATATTATTATCAGTTCCCTAATTTATAAAATGAGACAGCTGGACTAGATGGCTTTTAAGGTCCCTTCTAACTCAATTCTATGACGGACTGATCTTATGATTTTCAAATATTGTCCATTCACA
>CM053593.1:107165340-107224487 GCA_028646575.1 Pseudocheirus occidentalis
ACTTGCCCAAGGTCACACAGCTAGTTTTGTGTGTGTGTGTGTGTGTGTGTGTTAAGTGTCTGAGGCCGGATTTGAACTCAGGTACTCCTGATTCCTGGGCCGGTGCTCTATTCACTGCGCCACCTAGCCACCCCTGTGAACTTGTCTTTTTGAGAACTATATTTCACACAATTGATTTCCTTGTTAATCCACTGAATTTTATTTTACTCATTTTAAGACGTTATTCTGAGGAAATGTCTGTGGTCTTCATTAGGCTGCCAAAGGGCTGCATAAAACAACGAAGGTTAAGAAAGCGGGCTTTAAAATAAAGAGGTACAGATCATTTGCCAGTCTGCATCATGGAAAATTTCCATGCAGGGAGCCTCCCCCTCTCCCTAAAATCACAGTTTGAGACCAAAAAATAAAAGAGGAAGAAAATCTTCATGTCAATGTTAAGTACACTACTACTTCCGGATTTTAGCTAGGTTGTGTAGACCTGGAATCAATGGAGGCCTGTGTTTGAATCTGGTCTCTATATATATAGCACTTTGTAAACCCTAAAACACCATTAAGTGTCAGTAATTACTATTATTTTGCTGTTATCATTGTTATGTTTTCATATCTTGATTATTTATTTATTTTTGCTTTTTGCAGGGGAGAAGACAGGGCAATTGGGGTTAAGTGACTTGCCCATGGTCACACGGCTAGTAAGTGTTAAGTGTCAGGTTGGATTTGAACTCAAGTCCTCCTGACTCCAGAGCCAGTTCTCTATTCACTTTGCTACCTAGCTGTCCCAACATATCATGATTATTTAAGTAGGGAGAACTTCATGGAGAAAGTCTATTCAAGTTTCAAGGAGAAATGACGGATGCTTCCCTTCTCCCACCGCCACCCCAGCATTTATACAGCACTTTATTTTATCATGTCACTTATCTCTTTTTAACCTAGAGTCAGGAAGACCTGAGACATTTGCCTCAGACATTTGCCTTAACCTCTGACTCAGCTTCCTCAACTGTAAAATGCAGTAATGGTAGCAGCTCCCTCCCAGAAGGTTCTTGTGAGGATTAAAAGGGATAATGTTTGTAACGTGCTTGGTATGGTGTCTAGCACATGGTACAGCCTTAATTTCTTGCTTTCTTCTCCTTACGACAACCCTGGGAGGGAGGTGCTATTATAATCTCCATTTTTACAGATGAGAAAACTGAGGCAAACAGATGTCACGTGACTTGTCCAGAGTCAAACAAGGAATAACTAATTGTCTGAGTTGAGATTTGAACTCAGGTCTTCTTGTCTCTATATTCTCTATCTTAGCTGACTGGCTCCCTTAGGTGGGGAAAAAGAACAACCAGAGAGAGCTGAGAGATGGCCCATCCTGAAATCTCTCTTGAATTTTTACCTCTTGTAACAAAAGTAACTGCAACAAATTCTGTCACTATACCAAGTCCCCTTTGGGGTGTGTGTGTGTGTGCATGCAATTTCTGTCTGAGAGAAATTATTATTAATAACCAATATCTTGGGGAGATTCAGAGCTCATTCCTTCTTCTAAATTCCTTATTTTAAAAAATTCAGTATCTTGAAGGATATTATTGATAATGAGATTGTATTAATTCTCCTCTCATCTTGTTCAGACCCCACCCAAACTTACAAGGAATTTGATCTAAAGTGGGGAAACCCATTGTGTTCTACTTGGTTAGAGAAGGATCCTTTTGTCCAGATAGCCCAAGGCTGCAGGGGGTCTGAGTAGAGATAATTTCTCTGTCCAAGGGTCACTCTCAGCCCTTCATTGACCACCTACTCTTTCAAAGGGTGAGTCAGCCACCATGATTGTCTGGTCTAAGAGAGATGGCCAAATGACAATCCTTCTATTAATAAACTGCTGGTCTTTGTAATGAAATGATGAAATTACCCGGAAACTCTATCTCTTGACCTTTTTAATCATCACATGTCCTTTCTTATCTGTAAACTACCTGAGTGTAAGGGATTTGGAATCCTCTTGTACAAGGCTTAAGTCCATATATAGTTGTGAGAAGTTAAATCCTACTTGACAATGACGCTTAACCAAATGAACCCCCATTTTTAGTATTTAATCAAGGCAGGAAGAGAAAAGATGAAGTACTTTTTGTCTTGGATGTCTCAACTCCTCAATGTGATATGATCTCAAGATTGTGAGTCAACATGTTGTCTAGGTTTCCTGGAGTAAATAGGTTTAGAGCTGGAAGGGACCTTGGAAACCATCTCATTTACTCCTTTCATTTTATAGATGAGGAAATGAAGCCCAGAGAGGTTAAATTTCTTACCAGTGGTCTCACAGGTAGTGAGCAACCCTGACAAGATTTGAACTCAGGTCCTCTGACTTCAAAGCCAGCATTTCTCCTACTGTACCATGCTACTTCTCCCTCACACCCCTACTCAGAACCAACACTTAGTCAATTGTCTCTTTTTCTGGCTCAAGGTAGCTGGGCAAATGACCAGACAGTGAAGGGACTTTGTGATCTATGGAAAATTGAATGGTACTGACCTGGGGAGGAAATGTGTCTTGAATTTGGTCTGGAACATCCTGGCAAGAATGACCAACAGAAGCACCAGAAGGACACTGGTTGCTGTGAACGCCACTATTTTCCATGTTGTCAGTAGGGTCTCATGGGGATTGGGCCAAATTTGCTCTGTTACAGAAGAGAACACAGCAATACAGTAAAACTTCCTCCCAGATTTGCAAGAAAGCTATCACAGACAAGCAGGTTTGTAAAGGTTCCCTTTGTGCTCATTTGCTGGATTTATTGGACAAACTGAAAAGCTCATGGCAAGTCTACTGCACCCCTTAGGGTTCTGCAGAGATAATGGTTGACAACTACCCAGCACATATTACACCACATTAAATGCCACATAACATTTTTAAATGAATCTACTAAGTGAGGTTTGCCCAGAACTCAGATGGGAAGCGACAACATTGTGCTTCTATGCTACCTAACTTGGATAGAATCTAGTCTCATATTCCCTCCCATCCAAGCTGCCTCTGACTCTCTGGGATTCTACTTATTGTACAAGGAAAGCTCCCCTCCCCTACAAGGAAATTCATTCTTAACAAAGGTTATGCAGAGTCCTCTTTATTTCAAGAAATATTTAAGTAAAGGCAAATGATAGGAATGTACATTTAGAACTGCAATAGACATTCCTGAGAGGACATCTGAGCCCCACGAAAGCTAAGTGACTTTGCCAAGGTCACATGGATATTAAGTAGCAGAATTGGGAATTGAACCCAGGACCTCTAACTCCAAATCATGTGCTCTTTCTGCTACATCACATTGTCTTCTAATATTTTTTTTCATGGGCCTTTCAGAATTATCCTACTTATACCATCCTGTGCCATCACCAGTCATCCTGACTTTTGTCTTACCACTGGACTTCCATGACTCTAGAAGAGAGAGTGAACTTAATAACTTTGTGCAACTCTGCCTCACTTAAGTTCAATTCATGCTCCAGTCAAGATATCACCCCATGATGTCATTGGTCCTCTTCAAATACAAACAAAGAACAACAAAATCATTCTTTTGGAGCTCAGTTTGAATAGAATACATTCATAATTCTCTGGACAGATCATAAGTTACTTGACGGCAGGGTCTGTTTTATTATTATTTTTGCATCCTTAGTACAAAACATAGTTCCTGGAACATAGTAGGCACATAGAAAAATTTCTTGATTGAATGACTGATAATTTTGATGAAAAGAACAAAAAGTCTCCCAGGAGCAATGCAGTCCTGACACCCTTTTTACCTGATTTTACGCAGAAGACTTGATAGGAAGGAAACCATTCTCCATACTGGCAGGTAATGTACTTGTAGTCACTGGTGAGGCTGTAACCAGGATCACAATAGAACTCAATCACAGTTCCATGATTGAATCGGTCACAAGGCCTTGGATGGCAGATATAGTCTCCGTGACTCACGATAGGTGGAAGTGGACATACTTAGACAGAAGAAAAGGGCAAAACGTTTAGTACCTGCATTCTTGACCTATGTAATGCTACGCTGGCCTGAAAAAATGAATTTAATTAGAGATACTCTTTTAAATTAGTTATCAGATTATAGGGTCATTACTTCTTCTCCAGCTTAGTCAATGGAAGGTCAGATGGGAAACACATTGAAATATTCTGAGCATGCGATGCTGTCATGTAATGTTGAGAAGCAAATCATAAAAGAGATTCTTCTTACAATGCAGAGGATATACCTATTAAACAGATGATATCAAGTTGCTGTATAAATAATTTATGCTCTTGCATAAGTAATACAGAAGAGGACGCATATCATCTAAACCTAAATCCTGATGCTATAGCTGTGTGAGGGACTAGGGGGTCATCTAAGATCACAACACTCTGGTCTTCATGTTTTCACTCAAATGCCTAATCACAAGTGTTGAGTGTTTAAGTGCAAGTCACTTCACCCTGTTTGCCTCAGTTTCCTCATCTGTAAAATGAGCTAGAGAAGGAAACAGCAAACCACTCCAGTATCTTTGTCAAGAAAACCCCAAATGGGATCACAAAGGGTCAGACACAATTGAAAAGCAACTGAACAACAATAGTAATTCCCTAGTTTAAGGTGCCTTGGATTATAAGGCAGGAAGAATTATATTAATAGGTGGCAAAAAAGATATGATATTGGACTTGGAGTCAGGAAAGCCTGAGCTCACATCCTGCCTCAAACACATATTAGCTATGTGATTCTGGGTAAGTCACTTAATCTTTCTCAGCCTCAGTTTCCTCATCTGTAAAATGGAGGGGGGGAATAGCACCAACCTTACAGGGTCACTGTGAAGATCAAGTGAGATAATGCATATGTATTTAAATGTATGTGTATTTAAGCCCTAAAGCACCATATAAATGTTAGCTATTTTATTTTTAATAATAGAAAAATGGCTAGAGAAAAAAAAGACTCCAAGCAGTTTCCATGGCCTTAGTGTTGACTGGTGGCCTTATATTTTATGGCACAGAGAACTGGCTTTACCAAATAAATACAACAGTCAATAATCAACAGTCATTTTTAAGTGCTTAGTATGGGCCAATCAGTCAGTCAGTTAATAGACATGTATTGGAGATAATCAAGGAAGGAGATATAAGAGGGATTGGGAAAAGGCTCCTGTAGAAGGTAGGCTCTTAGCTGGGACTTGCAGAAAGCCAAGGAAGCCAGGACAGGGAGATGAGGAGGGAGAGCATTCCAGACATGGAGAGATGGAGTAGAGACTGGCGTGTCCTGTGTAGGGATTAGCAAAAAGGCCATTGCACTAGATGGTGGAATAGGAGGGCATGAGTAAGGTGTAAGAAGACTAGAGAGGCAGGAGGGAGAAAGGGTATAAAGGCCTCAAGCCAGGCACTGTTCAAGGTGCTAGAGCTACAAAGTCCAAAGGGGAACAATCCTTGCCCTAAAGGAGAGGGCAAGAGGGGAGTAGGCTAGAGCAGTGTTCACCGAGAAGTAAACACAGGAGATGTATAGAAAATAAAGACACAGTGTCTTGTTTTGATTTTGACTGGGGAACACTAACAACTGGGGGACATTGGGAAAGGCCTTGGGAGGAGGTGGCTTATGAATCACACCCTGAAAGAAGCTAAAGTCACTGCCTATTGGTGGTGAGGAGGAAGAGCATTCTAGGTACGAGGGCCAGTCTGTGCAAATGCACAGAGATGGGGGACAGAATGTCACACATAGGAGGTGGTAAGTGGGCCCACTTTGCTGGAGTACAGAGTGTGTGAGGGGGAGTAATGTGTAATCAGCCTGGAGAGAAAGGCTGGAGGCAGATTTGAACGGCTTAACTGCCAGAGAAGTTTGTATTTGGTCCTAAAATTGATGGAGAACCCCTGATGCCTCTTGGGTAGGGGTAAAGCTCAAGCTACTTTGGGGCATTTTGAACTGAATGTCCTAAAAGTTATCTCAAATTCAAATGTTTCCCCCGCTCCAAAAAAAAAAAATAAACCCAAATCCAAAACAACTCACACTCTTTCCCTCAAAATCCACAACTCTTCCAAACTTCCCTGTTTCTGTTGAGAGTTACCATTATCCTTCCAGGCACCTAGCTTTACTTCCATGAAGCCATCTGTCACTCTTTATTCTTCCTCACTTCAGATATCTGATGAGTTTCCAAGTCCTGTCTTTTCCACCTACACAACACCTTGCATCCATCCCCTTCTCTCCACTCATAGAGCCACCACTGAAGTTCAGGGCCTCATAACCTCTCACCTGCAAAACCCTTCTAATTTGTGTTCCTGCCTCAAGTCTCTCCCCTCTCCAAAGACAGGATCATAGATTTTGAAGTGAAAGTGACCTTCAAAGCCATCTAATCCAACTGCTCATCTTTACCAATGAAGAGACTGAGGCACAGAAAGGCCAAATAAGTTGTTCATATGCAACCTGTTAGTTAAGTAACACTAGTTAAGAATTGAAGACAGAATCTGAACCTAGTATCCTATCTATGTCATGTAGCAATCTCTCTATTACACAGCTACCAATATATACTATGCAAGCACCACGACATAGTCAATAGAGAATTGACCTTTAAGTCAGAAAGGCCTGGGCTCCTGTCCTGCCTCTGACATATACTGTTTTACTTCAAGTGTCACTGCCTACATGAGGCCATTCCTGGTCCCACCAGCTGCTCTAGAATATACACTCCTCGAAAACAAGAAAACCTTTTTGTTTTCATACCCCTAGTCCTTCGCACGATGCCTAACACAAAGTAGGAACTTATGAAATGCTTATTGATGATTGATCTTTCTACATCTAGGATCTCCTATCTCTAATCTATCTTCCAATCAATCAATCAAAAAGTGTTATTAGGTATGTGCTGGTATTGTGCTACTCACTGGGAAAACATAGACAAAACTGATACAATTCCTGCCCTTAAATAGATGCATTCTGTAAGAAGATCACATGTACACACATCTTTCCATCTGCCCCAATTCACCCTCTGCCCAGGTACCACTGTGATTTCCCCTTCCTGATAGCTTCCCTGCCAATGCCCCCTTTTCCTTTTCCTCTCCCAACTGAATGCCAATGCCCAGCCCTATCCCATTGGAAAAAACCCACAGACCCAGATTATTTCCAACTGCAGTATAAACTTTCCTGGTTGTGAAATAGACACGATTCATATGACTTCTATGAGAAAGGAATAACTAACCACAAGACTTTTCAATAAGATGAAGTACCACCAGGTTTTAGCATCTGTTCTGCTGCTGGACCCTACAGACCACTGGGAATGGTCATCTGACTTGCAGCTAAATCCAAAGGATCACTAGGTCTGTCTATCTACCCTGTATGTATTATCTTCCTTAATTAGAATATTCTTTTATTTTTCTAATTGTGTCTCTTATACTTAGTACAGTGCCTGGTACATAACAAGTACCTGATCTCTGTGCCTGTCTTGGTTTCTGTCTCTTTCTTTCTTTCTTTCTCCCTCCCTCTCCTTCCTACTTCTCTCCCTCCCTCCTTTCCTTCCTTCCTTCCTTCCTCCCTTCCTACTTCTCTCCCTCCCTCCCTTCCTACTTCTCTCCCTCCCTCCCTTCCTCATTCCCTCTCTCCCTCCCTTCCTCCTTCCCTCCCTTCCTCCTTCCCTGTCTCCCTTCCTTCCTTCCTACCTTCCTTCCTTCCTTCCTTCCTTCCTTCCTTCCTTCCTTCCTTCCTTCCTTCCTTCCTTCCTTCCTTCCTTCCTTCCTTCCTTCCTTTCCCTCCTTCCCTCCACTTCTTCCTTTTTTATGCCTATGCCACTGTTTGGGTTTGGTGAAAAGAACCCTGATTTGGGAGTTAAGAGACAAAGGTCCTCCCCTCTTGGCTCTGCCACAAAATGCACTGTGTGAACCTTGGCAGTCCCTTTACCTCCCTGACCTCAGTTTCCTCATCAGTAAGATGAGAGGGGGCTGAGCAAGATGCTCTCAAAGGTTCTTCCCAACTCTAGTTTTTATCCCTTTGCGGCTCTGAATAATCCAACACAGCTGCTGCTGTGGATATCTTCAAACCCAAGTCTTGAACCAAGGGAGCTTGCCAAGAAGTTCACAGAAAGAAAGTCTACTTTCAAGTCCTTCACTTGGCATGATTAAATATTTTAAGCCAGTGCTTGGCAGTGAGCACAATCATACACAAACATACAAATGTGAAGGACTAAAGTTTATTGGCTAATTTATCACAAACTGTCAGCCAAGGCTCAGCTTCAGGCTTTTTGATGTTCATTCCACATATCTGGCTCAGGGGTGGATTGACCAGAAAAAAAAAATCAGAAATGCTACTCTGGGCCTGGTTCATACTCAGCCTGGAGTTCTTGGTCTGAACTGTCCTGCTGGGGAAGCAGCTGATGTAAAGATATGCAGTGAATTTTGACATAATTTGAACAATGCATGTCTGAGTTCTTATGAAACCCATGACCTTCACACTTTTTTTCTTTTTTTAACTGAAAGTCCCAGTGGACAAAGAATGCAGCATAAAAGTTAAGAGGAAGCAAGGTGAGGGAGGGGGGCAAAACAGATAAGAGAGAGAAAACAGTCCAATATGCATGCCTGGGAGGCTGATGAGAATGTGCGACAATGCCTGTCCCCTAATCCCCAGAGATCCCAGGCTCTGTTCATATTCCCAGGACCCTATTTTTCTGACAATTTAGATTAAAAAAATGAGAGGATGACAAATAACAATTAGAAAGCCTGCTCAGGCAGTGCTCAGCACAGTTACTGGTGGGGGGGTGGAGGCTGAGGGAGAACAGGGCAATCTTCTTAGAAGCCTGAAGGGGCATACAGGACTTGCCTGTTTTTCTCAGGCGAGTCAATTCTCTCAAACTTAAGAGAGGGCAAGACAATAAGGAATTAGCAAGATTGTTTATCAAAACCAAGATAATGCCCTGACAGATTGGCCTATTCCCCAGAAATGCATACAACTGACTTACTAGGGGGTGATTTCTCTCCCTCTGCCTAACCTATCTGGGCCTCTGTCAGTATCCTGAGACAAAGTACTGGAACCTCACCAACCCTGCACCAAATGAGAAGGAGAGGGAGGAAGTGTGACAAGCAAAACAACCCCTTTACCTCTCAGATCAGCCATTCAAAGAAACAAATGTCGAAGTAGCTAGACTTCCACCTGCTATCACGCTCAGAGTTGGAATTCCAAGTCTCTGCATGACATCAGAAGACAGCCAGATCGGGGCTGGCCTCCAGAGCATCTGGAGACAGAACACCAGTCTGATCACCAAGTTTTCTCAATAGCTGTATAAAAACCACCCACTGCAGAGGGCTCAATTATGAGGCTGTCATAACCTGCTTGTAATGGAGATGTATTTTTACCCCCAGCCCAACAGCAGAAACGTTTGTCTTCACACCTCCTAGTTTTCTTCAGGATGACACCTGACAGACTGCTAGCCTGGCTTCAAGGGAAATCTTCCCTGGCAGGAATTTGATCTTTGGTAACTCTGCACCCCCTTTCTTTAACTTGGAAGGAAGAAACAACAAGAAGAAGACTTCCTGGCATTACCCATCAGGTAGCAGAGCTTGAATAAGGATGGTAATATTGGATTCTTTCATACTTTCCTCCTCTTCCAAGAAGAGTGACTAATTAAATACAAAAGCCCTAGGGTTTTGGAATGGTCTTTTACTCAGTGGAACGCATAGAAGATGAAAAAGAAAAGAAGATGGTTTCATGTCTCCCTGGAGGAACAGGGAGGGAATGTAGTCTGGGGCTGGGATATACAGAAAGTTCTGACTGGGATGCACCTCCATTATCCACAGGGTGGCTGAGAGATTCTGAGGATTTTTGCTTAATTCAAACAAGTGGCTTTATTGCCCATACAAAGAAACCACTCTCTTCAAGTTTTATTCTTACTCTTGGAGGGTGGTGACAGCTTCATAGGCTACAGGGGTATCCTAGGTGCTACTCTGCTATCAGTAGTAGGCTGGTAATTGTGTAACTACTGGCTCTCCTAAAAGATGGATGCACTTTGACGTTTAATTTGTATTATTGACATTTTCTCCTTTACTTTCCTAAGTTTAAATCATCAGCAAAACACTTAATAAAGTCTTGATTTGTAGCACTTGCTACGGTGCAAATGCTTACACTGGAAATTTAACAGTCGGCACTTGTGAGCCAGTAGGAGCTGATTCTAACATACCCTTGGCTGGTAGTTTAATTTTTCCCATGGAACATGGCTGTGCTTCCGAATTCAAATAATACAATCACTTCACAGGATTTTTTATTTGCACTATTCAAGACCTAGATGTGCCTTATTCGAAAAGGACAGAATTAGTAAAAGAGGGGAGGTATTTTAGTAATTAGTCTATCAAGTCATTGTTTCTGTTCTGTTCTATCTTAGCCAGAGGAAGGTCAGGAAGGGAACATGTTGAAATATTCTGAGCAAGTGTTGTCAAATTATGTTGGAAAGGAAATCATAAAAGAGATTCTTTTTTTTCCAGTGTGAGGAACACATGGGGTGGGGGAGGGAGGGAGGGAGGGAGGGGGGAGGGAGAGGGAGAGAGAGAGAGAGAATGTATGTGTGTGTGTGTGTGTGTGTGTGTGTGTGTGTGTGTGTGTGTGTGTGTGTGGTGGGAGAGGGATTCATGGTAAGAGAACACTTGGGTGATCAATGGAGGGGGAAACTGAAGTGATTTTGTCTTTTGAGTGTATACTACAGACCACCTGGATAGAAAGAGCTACTGGATGGGGGAAATCTGGCAAACATCAGAAGCTCGCCACAGGAGCACAGTGATGGGGACTTCTATTATCCAGCTATTTGTTGGAGGTCTCTCTTTCAGTCACATGAAGAGCAGTAGCTAATAATGTGTTGACCAGCTGTGTCTGACCAGGAATGCTACTTAAGAGTTTATTTATGTAAAGACAGATGTAACAAAATACCTCTTTTGTTTCTGGATTTGCTGTGACCTCTACCTTGATCTAGTCACTGGAATTCCTTTATTTGTCCTGATGCGTTTTCAACACCTAAGCTCTCCGCTAATGAGTGATAGCTGTTCTGCAAGATTCAATTGAGAGCTGGATACCTGACAAAGAACTCAATTTCACATAAAAGGACCACTCTGGCCTAGCTCCAGTGAGTCCTCTGCTGCTGTCAGACTTATCATACTGGGTGTCCCCCATACAACCGATCGACTCTGCCAACATGTCAGGGCCTCTCCCTGCAGTAGAAGGGTAAGATCTCCTTCACTTATCTTTTCCATTACTTTGATGTAATTCTATTCACTTATCTTATATTGTGGGTCTCTGTTGCCATGGCATTCCCTACCACCCAACCCCAATTCAGGCCCTTCACAGTTTACATTTGCCTTAACGATAATTACACCTTTCAAAAGATCAGCCAGTTATTTATCAAGTCCATTAGTATTTATTAAATACCTCCTAAGTGCCAAGCAGCTAGGTCAGGAATACTTGAGTTCAAATATGTCCTCAGACACTTTTTAGCTGTGTGACCCTGGGCAAGTCACCTGACCCTGCTTACCTTAGTTTCCTCATCTGTAAAATGAGTTGGAGAAGGAGAAGGCAAACCACTCCAGTATCTTTGCCACGAAAATCCCAAGTGGGGTCATGAAAAGTTGGACATGACTTAACAACAACAACATGTATAAAAAAGACCAGAAAAGTCAGAAGAGGGACGCGTTATAAAGAGATTTGGGTGGCTAGGTGGTGCAGAGGATACAGCACCAGACCTAGAGTCAGAAAGATTCCTTTTCTTAAGTACAAATCCAGCCTCTGACATTTATTAGCTGTGTGACCCTGGGCAAGTCACTTAACCCTGTTTGCCTCAGTTTCCTCATCTGTAAAGTGAACTGGAGATGGAAATGGCAAACCACTCCAGGATTTTTGCCAAGAAAACCCCAAATGGGGTCATGAAAAGTTAGACACCACTGGAAAACAACAAAACAACAACAAAAAAAGTGCCAATGGCTGTAATGAGTGCTAGAGAAGGAGAAATCATCAAAGGGGAATTCTATCCTGGATCTGTTTCCCATCATCAGGGAAGAACAAAAGGAATCTTGGGGGTGTTTGAGGGGGGGAGAGTTTGTGATACAAAAAGCTGGGTATAGTCTGGCACACACACACACACTAAACTTTAGAGGAACAGATTTCAAGGGATTCAGAGAAAAGATTGAAATTCTACAGAGTAAGTAGACTGAGGAGCGTTGAGAGATTCTTGGTAATGAAAATATAAAGACACTGAAAAGAAACCATTCCAATAAAGAGGGAAAAAAAATAAGAACTGGATGAAGGAACCAATGTGGAGGCATAAAGAATAAGGCGATGTATTAGAGAAGGAAATAAAGGAGAGACAGAGGAAGATGAGTACAAAAGCATGGCAAGGACCTGTAGGGGTAACGTCAGGAGGGCTAAAACTCAGAAGGAGCTGAGGCTGGAGGGGACAAGCAGGGGACCAAAAGATTTTGTGGTTTTTACCTTGACTGGCAAAAAGCAGAACCAAATGCGGGATGGGACTGAAGCTCTGCATGGACAGGATGATAATAAGTGACAAAAGGGAGAGGCTGGGGCTGTTTAATTAGCATTTTGATGTAGTTTTATCTGCCAAGGAGAAGGATCATTCCATTGGAAAGACTAAAGCAAAAATGGTCACTAAGGAGTGGATCCTCCAAATGCTAACGCTACATAGCTATTTAAGCTTTGAAAAGCACTTTCAGGATATTATTCCGTTTGTTTCTCACAGCAACCCTGAAGATAAACACCCACTTTATAGAAAAGGAAACAGACTGAGAGAGATTAAAAGCCAGGGTCACACAACTAGTGGTGTGCTCAAGGCTGGATGAGAACCTAAGCTTTCCTGACTAAAGACCAGTTCTCAAAATAAGAAGACAGTAAGGGAACAATGAACTTCCTTGGTGAATTTAAATCACAGGTGAACATACTCAGGTTCAAAGTTGGTGGAAAATAGGAGAGATGTAAATGCTTATTATTATTATTCTTGTGGGAAAAATGATGAGATGTTGGTTAGATGCTAATATTTTAATTAAGTGGATTCATTCAGTACTACTTGAATGTCTGGGTTTAAAGAATTGTCAATAGGTGTATGATGTAAGCTTGGAATGAACTCTCCAGTGAGTTCCCCAAGGATCTGGGTTGAGCCTTGTGCTGTTTATTATTCTTACAAAAAATACTCAGTTAAAGACATGGATGGAATATTTATTTTTGAGATGACACAAAGTTGGGAGGGATGGCTAACAGTGGATGACAAAAGGATCTTGACAGGGAAGAGCATTGGGTGGAATACAATAAGATGAAATTCAACAGGGATAAAAGATAGCTGTCCACAAGTATTTAAGAGCTATCATGTAGAAGAGAGATTATATTAGATTTACTCAGACACAAAGGGCGGTTCTTAGAAGAGTGGGATAGAATATGCAGAGAAGATTTTAGCTCAAAACAAGGGGGAAAGTTTTGCAAAACAAACAGGACTCTCCAATAGTAGAGTCAGCTGTGTGACTTAAGAGGTAGAGGGAGGTAGCTAAGTTTCCCACCACTGGAGGTTTTCCAACATAGGAGGCATAGACCAGTTGGTAATTTTTTTTTTGCTTTTTTTTTGGAGGGCAATCAGGGTTAAGTGACTTGCCCAAAGTCACACAGCTAGGTTTTTTTGTGTTAAGTGTCTGAGGCTGGATTTGAACTCAGCGACTCCTGACTCCAGGGCCAGTGCTCTATTCACTGCGCCACTTAGCCACCCCCAGTTGGTAATTTTTTAGGCAAGTTGCAAAGCATATGCCTGATGGTATACAGGTTGGTCTAGATGGCCTTGGAGGTCCCTTCCAACTCTGAGATTCTGTGGTGCCATCTTAAGATCAGTCACAAAATGTTTCAACCTACAGCAATCTTTTTCTTCTTGAAATTCTGAAGGACCATTTTCTTGGTTATACTTTCAGCTGTGATCTTAAGTAGGATGGAAAAATGACAGTTCAGGGACTCATTGTGTCAGCTCTTCTGGGCCAGAAATAGAAGACTAGAAGCAATGTGGTTGAGTGGAAAGTTCACTGGAGGAGCTAAGATGGTGGAATGGAAGACAGCAGTAGAGTGAGCTGCTCCCTCAAACTCCTCCAAACAGATATAGAAAATGCACACACTAAATTCTGATGGGGAAATCTAAGACAAAATCAGTGAATGCTTTTTCCAGTCCAGGTCCACACAGGGAGATAAACAGGTCCGTAGACACTGGGAATGTGGTCTGGCTACCAATACTGAACATAGAACATTCTGGTGTGGTGCCAGGAGAAACTGTTCATAAGAACAAGAAGAGGTCCCAGACCCTTATGAGAGCATCTCTAGATCCACACCAAGGCCAGTGTGATGGGGACAAGTGCCAGCTGATTGCTTTGTCTCCCACTACCCAATTCTGGGTCACCAATCCAGGATGCACTAATGAAATGACCTGTACCCTGGGATGGTATTCTCAGTTAGGGAGGCTCTTGGTACTGTTCTGAGAAAAGAGCAGATTCAAGAGCAAGCAACCATGGTATGGTTCTGAAGTCTGCAGAGAAAGAACCAGGCTAAAAATCCCTGCCCAAGGAAGAGCCTGTAGTTCTGTCTCAGAATCAGTGGACCTGCACAACTGATGGATAATGACTGAATTCAGCAGCAATCTACTGTTTCTCAGACCTAAACAAAAGTCAGACTTGCAGTACTCAGATAAGGTGGACAACAATCAGATATTACCTTGGGTTTGGCTATTTTGGGAGCATTGAAAGCTTTCAGGTCCCTGGCCCAAGTTGTCCCTAAGGTCCTGGAACAACACAATACTTAATACCCCAAGTAAACAGAGACAAGAACAGCTCCCGTCCAGAAAAGCATAGAGCCTGACTCTAATATCGAGCTTGAAATCAGGAAATATATTGGGATAATGAGTAAATGAAAAAAGAATTCTAACATTAAAAAAAACTATTATGAAGATAGTCATGTTCAAGACACAAACCTGGAAGAAGAGAATGACTCCAAAAAAATCTATAAGCAAAGCCCCAAAGAAAAACGGAACATTATAGCCAAAATTCAGAGCTTCCTGGTCAAAGAAAAAAAAAACTGCAAGTAGCCAGAAAAAAAGAATTCATGTACTGAGGAGTCATAGCCAGGATCACACATGATTTAGCAACCTTCACCATCAAGGAGTGGAGAGCTTGGTATATCATATTCCAGAAGGCAAAAGATATAGGCTTACATTGTAGAATAATTTACCCAGCAAATATGAATATAACCCTAAAGGGAGAAAAATGAATCTGTAATGAAAAAGAGGGCTTCTAAGCATTCCTGATGAAAAGACCAGAGCTATGTAGTAACTTAGGAGCTAAGAGAAACATTAAAAGGTAAATATGAACTAACAATGATAAAGAATTAAACAAAGATAAACTGCTTATGTTCTAATATGGGAAGATGATACATGTGTCCCCACTGAACCCTATCATCATCAGGTATCATAGAGGGAATCTAATGGGAGTGGTTCTGGTATGTCTGGATGATCTTATGAGAAGAATGGAAAGAGAGTGAAAGAAGAATGCAGTAAGTAGACAATGGAAAGGAAAGTCAGGGGAAATTAAGTCATGTAATCTCACGAAGAGCAAGAGGTCATAGGGAGAGTAGCTTGAACCTTATTCTCGTCTGAATGGGTCAAAGTCAGGAAGAATATACATGCACATACAGATGAGTGTAAAAATATATGCCACTCAATAGAGAAATGGAAGAAGCAGAAAGTAGTGAGATGGTAGTTTAAGGGAGGGATTAATCTTTGGTAGTTTAAGGGAAGGATTAATCTTAATTAATCTTAATTAAGCAAAACAAACTATAAGAACGTGCAAAAATATTTCTAGCTCTTGAACCATAAGAACATTGTACACAGAAACAGCAACATGGCACCATGATCAACTATGACTGACTTGGCTCATCTAAGTAATACAATGATCCAAGACAATTCCAAAAGACTCATGATGGAAAATGTTGTCCACCTCCAGCGGAAGAAGTGATAGAGTTTTAATGTGGACTGAAGCATATTATTTTCACTTTACTTTTTTCATGATTTTTCTCCTTTTGTTTTGTTTCTTCTTTCACAACACGACTAATACGGAAATATGTTTTACATGACTGCACTTAAATTGCTTACCATTTTAGGGAGGGAAAAGGAGAAATGGGGGAAAAATCTGGAATTAAAAATTTATAGAAAATGAATGTTAAAATTGTCTTTATATGTAAATGGAAAAATAAAATGCTCTTTAAAAAACAAAAACATTTAAAATATTTATAGCTCTTTTTTCGGGGTGGAAAACAATGGGAATCTGAGAGGGTGCTCATAAATTGGGGAATGGCTAAACAAGTAATGGAATATAAACGTGATGGAATATTATGATGTAGGAAATAACGAAAGGCATGGTTTCAGAGATACCTAGGAATACCTGTATGAATTGATACAAAGAGAAGTAAACAGAACCAGGAAAGCAATTTATATAAAGTGGTGGCCATATGATAATGACAAATAACTTGGAAAGACTTGGGAGCTCTGATCAGTGTAATAACCGACCATGATTCCAGAGGACTAATGTTGAAACATGCTGCCTTTCTCCAAATAAAGAGGTAAAAGACTTAAGAGTCCAAAATGAGAGATCTATTTTTTTTTCAGACGTGGCCAACACAGAAATGTGTTTTGCTTGACTATTTATGTTTGTAAAAGAGGTTTGGTTTGGTTTTCTTTCATTCTCAAAGAGGGGGGAGGGAAAGAATGTCTATTTTTGCTGATTTAAAAAGTAAAACAAAACTTTTAAAAATAATTATTTTATTTTTTCTCCCCAATTACATGTAAAAAGCAATTTTTAACATTTATTTTTTTTGTTTTGAATTCCAAATTCTATCTCTTCCTCTTTATCCCTACCCCACCCCACCCCAACAGTAAGCAATCTGATATAGGTTATACATGTGCATATTAGTCATAATAAAACATAATTTTAAAAAGATCATTGTACTTGGAGTCAGGACATAATTAGGCTTGAATCCTGCCTGATACCAGCTATGGAAACATGGGCAATTCTCTTAATAAATCAATCAATAAGCATTTATGAAGTGCCTATATACACCTGTATACAATGGAATCTGTGCTGGATGCTGGGAATACAAATTCTTAGAATGAAACAATACTTATTCTCAAAGAGTATTTAAACTCCAATGTAAGCTCCTTAAAGGCAGGGACTGACTTGCTTATATTTATATGCCCAGCCCTTATCATATGGTCTGGCACATAATAAGCATGTAATATATGTACTTGTGCGCTCTCTCTCTCTCTCTCTCTCTCTCTTTCTCTCTCTTCCTTTCTCTCCTTCCCTCTCTCCATCCACCCATCCATCTATCTATCCTCACTATCAATTGGAAGGATTAGGAAGGGCGGCATGTAGAAAGTCATGCTTGAGCGGCATTTTGTAGGAAGAGAAAGACTCTATGAAGCAGGTGAGGATGGAGTATATTCCAGGCATGGAGGACCACTGGCACAAAGGTCCAGGGAAAATGGTGGGAAGTGACGTGTCAGGAATAGAGAGGAGAAGCATTTGGCTCAATTGCAGACTTCAGGATAGAGAGTAATGTGTAATAAGGATAGAAAGAAGGGTTAGGACCAGCCTAGGAACTATGAGAGAACGTAAAGGATAGAGAATACACAGTCTCAAAGGACATATGCCTGTGAATTAGTGAGTCACATAAACGTTTCGAACTCAGTCTCTTCATCCATAAAATGACGAGGCTGAATTAGCTTCTGAGGTCCTTCCCAACTCTAAACCTGTGATCCTATGAAATAACTAGCTAATATTGCAAGAAAGGATATACAGAAACTGTTAACTGGTGCAGTGGATAAAGTGCTGGCTCTGGAGTCAGGAAGACCTGAGTTCAAATCCAGCCTCAGATATTTCCTAGCTGTGTGACCCTGGATAAGTCACTTGACCTCTGTTTTCCTCAGTTTCCTCATCTGTAAAATGGATAATAAGAGCACTTACCTTGTGGAGTTGTCATGAAGATCAAATGAGATAATAACTAAGTGCTTAGCACAGTGCCTGGGACACAGTGTTATATAAACATTAGCTATTTATTATTATTATTATTTAGTACATCCTCTTAAGTACCTTGGGAATTCAGAAAAGAGAGAAAAGATCATGAAAGGGTAACACAGGATTTGGATAAATAGTTTAAAAAAATCCAAGTTCCATCCTCAAAGCTTTAAAGACTTTTCCTGCTTCTAAACCAGTTTTTTTTTAATGCTCTTGCGTTTTAAGATACTTGGCCAACATGGTTGAATCATGGGCAGAAAAGAACAGGACGGAGGAGTGCACATGGATTTTTCAGCAGTAGCTTCTGTAGCTGTCATTGAATCAGCAAAATTCCTACAAATGGGGCCATTTGAGTTGAAATCTGAAAGCAGAGTCAGCCTGTTACTGAGCTTGTAAGAGAATTTAATTCTGCAGCCCTTCCTCTGTCCACTTACACATTTTCCGAGTACTTAGCTCTCCCCATCTTAGTTCTGACTTCCATCCTCATTCCTGGCACTTATCCTTAAACCTAAGAGCTGAAGTCATTTTTTAAAAATGCTTTTAATTGAGGGCTTAAGGAAAAAAAAGTCTTTCTCTGTGTTTTAAAAGCCACTTTACATCCTCTCCATTTTTTCCCTACCAACACTTAGTCCTCCCCCACTCCACCCCCAAATGTCCATAACTAGAGCACTTAGAAGATAACCTGTGTTTCTGGACACTCAAGTAGAAAAGATTAGATTTCTTCTTTAGGACCCCTTCAGTTCCAGCCTGTGCCTCTGAGCTCATCAGTGCTATTATGAACAGAACTGCATCTGGGTAAAGATAGCAAAGAGTAGACATGGTATCTTCTCTTTCATGATTCCTGCAAATCTAAGAAATATTTGCAACAGTCACGAACTTTATGAGGCTCAAAATGTGGGTATTCACCAGTTACAGGCAGTATACAATCAAGGACATAGCTGATGCTTAGTCAATAATAAATCATAGAGGTAGCAGTTCTAATACTTGCAGTCTCCCGGTTGCATTAAGACTGTTGCTACTTGATTGGAAATGAATGGTGTCCAATAATCCAAGTGGTCACACAGCATAGCTTCTCACTATCCAACTGGTTCTCTCTGGAACTTGGCAGTGATAGGAAGTGTGGGGGGAGGGAGTGAAACAAAAGCTCCCTTAAATACAAAATATTGAGAAATAATTAGTAGTCCAATTTAGCCTGAGTTTAAAGGATGTGAAGAGAAATAATGTGAAATATGGCTGGGTAGGTAGGTGGGAATCAGACTGTGGATGGCTTTGAATGCCAAACTGAGATATCTGGATTTTATCTTAGAGGAAAAAGAGAGCCACAGAAAAACTTGGAGTAGAACAGTGGCATGGCCAGACATGTACCTTAGGACAATTATTTTGGAATCTGTATGGAGAACAGACTGGGAATGGAGGTGGGGTGGAGATAGAGACCAAAAGGACAGAGAGTAATTAGGTGATTATTACAATATTCTAGGTGAGAAGTTACATGGAAGAATGGTATGAATAGGAGAGAAGGAAGAGCCTGAAAGAATGCTGTGAAGTATAATCAACAAGTCTTAGCAACACATTGGCTATGGGGTAACACAAGGGAGAGAGATGAAACATGGATGAGAGTGAGATTATGAACCTGAGTGATAGGGGGAAGGGGAGGATGGTGGTGCCCAAAACAGAATGAGTAAAGTGTGGAGGAGGGGTTGGTTTAGGGAAGGAGAAAATGTGTTATATTTCATATATGCTGAGTTGGAGATGTGAATGGGATGTCTAAGTAGAGATGCCCCATGGGTATTGGTGATGGAGGATTAAAGTTTAGAGAAAGATTAGGGCTGAAGATGTATATATTACAGGGTCCTAGTGAAATGTTAAGTTTCAATAGTTTAAAATTATTAAACACATGAAATGTATGTTATATGTTATATATGTGTATATGTACATGTAGTATGTGACAAAAACCTTATTATGTATCTATATCATGCCTAATATATTTATGTGTGTGGCTGTATAGATGAATCTTAAATAAATGAATTTAAAAGTATTTAATTCAGGCAGCTAGGTGGTGCAGTGGATAGAGTACAGGGCTCAGAGTCATGAAGATCTGAGTTCAAGTCTAGTCTCAGGCGCTTACTAGCTCTGTGACCTTGACCAAGTCACTTAAATGTGTTTGCCTCTGTTTCTTCATCTGTAAAATGAGCTAGAGAAGGAAATAACAAACCACTCCAGTATCTTTGCCAAGAAAACCCCAAATGGGGTCACAGAGTCAGACAGACTGGAAATGACTCAACAACAATAAGAAGTATTTAATTATTTAGTAATCTGCACAGGGATGATGAGATCATCAAAGGAGAGTGGAAAGGAGAGAAGAGAAGCAGGGATGGAGACTTAGGGGATTCCCATGCTTGGGAGACAATAGGTGGATGTAACTCCCACCTATGCTTTGCACATTACTAGGTGCTGAACAAATAAAGATTCCAATGTGTTCACAACAAACAAGAATATTCTCCACCTTGCAAAATTTCCAGAGAGTCCCAGTTCCAATTTTCATTCTATATTAACTCATTATTACTAATGGAAATTATTCATTTTTTTCCTTAAAGAGAGACCCATGTGATAATGAATTTAGTAAAGCTTCTTCACTTCCCATGTTGACACAATGTGACAGTGTTTATGAGCATTTTTAGTGGGGAAAGTCAGGACCTAGCGTGTCCCATCATTGAGAATCCTAACAGAAAAAAAAAAAGTTTCTTAACACTTTCAAAACAAAGCTATTTAATTCTTTCTTCACAAATGCAGCTGATGGATGACAATTATTCCCAGGACTGTGCAGATCTCAGTACAACAAGGTGTGATAAAAAAATGAAATTTTTAATGCAAAACTCCTTTAATTGCATCCCAACAACATTTAGAATATTGAGGTGGTGGTGGTGGATGTGGAGAGAGTCAATGAAACCAAAAAACAAAACTATAAAAACAACAGTTGACAATCTGAGGTGTGAAAAATAAAGTAGGTGTGGGGGGTGGGGGGAGCAAGGGTAAAAAAAGTCCCAGGTCTTCCTAAGGAAGCAGAATAACTGGTTTTAAAAATGTAAAGAAACTTTTTATTGTCGATCTGAAGCTGTCAATCTTTTTTTTTTTTAATGCTGGTGGTATCATATTGACAATAACAACTTCTTTCCACTCCCTTCCTCCACTCCTTCCAGCCTCCTCTTTCCACTACTGTGACACATATTCTTTGAGATTTTCATCAGGATATTGGACCTTAGGAAGGCCAATGATCAAGATGCATTTTTGAGGAGTTGAATTCTCCCAGGTCTGGAAACAAGAGGTCAATCAACCAAGTCTGTCTTCTCTGGGTTTGGCATTAATTGAACAACCAAGAGTCCAAAAGCAAAACAATGATCAACCCTTTCTAGGGGTTTTATTGAGGAAAGGCCCAGCCATCCTTTTTTTCTCTTTCATCTCTGCAGATTTCATCATTATATCCCTCAAATTTATTACCCCTAACTCTTTTTAGGTCCCTTTTAAGCACCATTTTCCCTATGAGAAAGTAAGCTCCTTGAGGGCAGGACTATTTACTTCTTATTTGCATTTGTATCCCCAAGGCTTAGCACAGTGCCTTGTATATAGACTAGTTCACTCCTATAGCCTTTAATACTTTCACTCTGCTGCTGAGAGACTGTCTTTTTAAAAAATTATTTATTTTTAGTTTTCAACATTCACTTCTATACTATTGAGTTTTAAATTTTCTCCTCCCCGCTTTCCCCTTCCCCAAGACAGCATGCAGTCTGATATAGGCTCTACCTATACATTCATATTAAACATATTTTCACATCAGAGACTATTGTTAATTAGTCATTCCAATAACCTGGGAACAACTTTGCTATTTCCATTTTACAGAGGAGCATATGGAAATAAAGAGAAACCAAAAACTCATAAAGTTGATTTTTTAAAAAACAAGAATGCTAGATTTACAATGACTCCTATTGAATTTCATCTTATTAGATTCAGCCTATCATTCTAGGCTGACAAAATCTTTGCCAACAGATTTGTGTCTTCTGAAAATTTGAGAGGTGTGACTTTTGTGCTTTCATAGTTCACTCATCAATGCCATTGATCCAAATGTTAATTATCATAGAGTAGCCACATGTTTCTATTATGATGCTTCATCAGTGTTTGCAGGCAATCCTGGGTTTTTGAAGGCTAGGCTCCCAGAGCACAAGCTGTGGAAACCTTAACAAAGACTAAAATACTTTTAAGTACAGTCCCAGCAACACATTGTATCTGCCTTCCAAGGGATAGCCTAGCAAAGAACAGAGAGACTCATAACCAGTAAGCTTATTATGATCTCTTTCTTTCCTCCTTCCTTCCTTCCTTCCTTCCTTCCTTCCTTCCTTCCTTCCTTCCTTCCTTCCTTCCTTCCTTCCTTCCTCTCTTTCTCTTCCTTCCTTTCATCCTTTCTTCTTTCTCTTCTTCCTTCCTTCCCTTCTCCCTCCTTCCTTCCTTTCCTTCCTTCCATCCTCTCTTCCTTCCTTTCTTTTCTTTCTCTTCCTTCCTTCCTCCCTCTCTTTCTCTTCCTTCCTTTCATCCTTTCTTCTTTCTCTTCTTCCTTCCTTCCCTTCCCCTCCCTCCTTCCTTTCCTTCCTTTTCTTTCTCTTTCTTTCATCCTTCCATCCTTTCCTTCCTTCCCTCCTTCCTTCCTTCCCTTCCTTTCTTGAATGGAAGTTTCTTAAGAGTAGGGATTGTTTCATATTTTGTTCTTGTATCTTCAACACCTAACACGGTGTCTGACACATAGTAGGTGATTAATAAATATGTGCTGATTGACTGCTGGCCATTCCCAAATGGAATTTGGTTTGAATGGACAAATGAAATCTTTGTCCACAGTAAACCATGAAATAAAATATTACAATACCTCTTTCAGTGTAACTCCTCTGGGTTTCTGCAGTAATACTGGCAGCCTCAAAGTAAGAAGGACAAACAGTGCTAAGCACCAGTCATTTTTCAGACCACCTATAAATATTAACTTAGCTGTTTGGTCCTCTTCATGTGAGACTCTTATCCAGTAATGGGTAAGTAAGCACTTGGAGGAAGAGAATGATATCAATATTGATAGTATCACCAAAAATGAAAACAAAAGACAAAAGAAAGCTGAAACTAAATGTATTGGTTTACAGGTTCTCCTTGGAGAAGCAAACAAAGGGGGTTGGCAAAGTTGTTTTTATTGTGTATTAAAGACAATAAGAAACATGGCTTTGTGGAACATCTGGCCACCCTATATTGCAGGGTTTGTGTTACATACTTCCAAAAAGACCACCATGCAAATCATTTTAGATAGTGCATCAAAATCTGGGGCAAAGGAAAAAGAGACAGAGACATTCTGCAAAGAACTCAAGAGGATCCTCTAAATTAAACTAATATATATGTTGACACTTGGTGACTTTAATGAAAAGCGGAAAGAATAGTTTTAAAAAATTGGAAAATATGGATCAAGAATAAGAAATTAGACAGGCCAAACAGATGCTTATGCATCACAAATATATTTTTTTCCATAAAAGAATTAGGAGGCACTAGACAGAATCTGATGATAACACACAAAATGAAATTGATTATATTTTAACAGACAGGAAGCAACTCATTACTGACATGGGATTCATTTCTGAATCAACTGCCAACTTATTAGAATAAAAATAAAATTAATGCAAAGCTAGAATAATACAAATGAAAAAAGATATAGTATGCAGTTAAAACAATTCCAGTTTAATCTATTTTATCAAGCTATTCATGCTGGAAAATGGGATGTGACCAGAGGAAAGAACATTAATACCAATTACAACAATTTCATACTGAAATTTAATGAATACAAATCAATTGCCATAGCAATGAAACCAAAAGGGCCTAAACAACACCTTAGTTAGTAAACACTTGACTTACTTGCCAAGTAGAGAGATAAAGCAGACAGGGGCAACACTCATGTAAAATATAAATTGCCTGTAAAATCTTACAGAGAGATGCATAGTAGAAAATCATAAGCACTATCACCTAAAAAAGCAGAAACAGTAGAGGGTTAATCCAATTTCAAGAAAGCTTAATGAGGGACCCAACTAAGCCATGTCATCTTGGGGACATTTAAGAAGGAAGATAGAAGGACAACAGACATATATACAAGATGAAAATGATAGGCAAAGTTTTTTTTTTTTTACAACAAACTGTTGAGGACAATAGAATACTACACTTGGATTCTAACATCGCAGTCCCAGATGGGCTTATAAAAGAGAGAGAAATGGCATTGAAAGGAACAAAAATGGGGAAAGCAGCTGGACCAAATCAAATGCATAAAAAGGAGGTCTATGCTAGAGATGGCACAATTGTGAGGATATCAAGGGATCAATTCTCAAGGTATCTGAGGAAGGGAAGACACGAAAGGCATGGCAGGGGGGAGGGGGATATTTTATTATTACAAAAAAAGCAACTAAGAGAACATGAATAATTACTGACCTATATGCCTATTTTTCCATCTATATAAAATTTTCATGAGAATAATCTGAACATATTTCAAGGGCATCCTTGATGAGTATGTTACAAGGGAACTGACAAAAACTAGGAAATGAAGTGGGTACTCATCAATTAAGGGATGGCCGAAAAGCCTGTTACAAATGGATGTATCTGAACATTATTGTGTAGGAAGAAATGACAAATATAAGGAATTTAGCAAACCATGGGAAGATTTGCAGGGACTCACATAGAGTGAAATAAGCAGAACCAAAAGAACATTACACACAGTGACTAAAGCAGGTAGTATAGTGAACAGACTGCTGAACTTGGAGTCATGAAAACCTGAGTTCAAAACCACCCTCAAATACTTACTAGATGTGCAACCTTGGGGAACTCACTTAATCACTGTTTGCCTCAATTTCCCCATCTGTAAAATGGAGACAATATTAGCACCTACTTCCCAGAGTTGTAAGGATATACTACTACTACTACTACTACCACCACTACTACTTCTTTTACCACCACCACCACAAGTATCTTATTATTACTTAAACTATGTAAACGAAAAGATCACTAAATGGAAACCAAACTCTGACAAACTGAAAAACCATTGATAATCCTGGAAGAAAGAATGAAATCTATCTCCTCCCTCAAGAAAAAAAGCAAGGTACCACTAGGGCAGAATGAGGCATACACTGTCATATGTAGTCACTATTGGATGCTTTTGCTTAGTTGTTTTTGTTACAGAATTTCATCTGGAGGGAAGAGGTTTATTTTCTCCATTCCAGAAATGACTGTCATATAATGACAAAAGGCATTGATTCAACTTTCTTTTTTAAAAGGAAGAAACAGACAGGCTTCTCCACTCCTGTCCTTGCAAAATCAAGAGACATAGAAGTCCTTTGAGTATTTGAGCAGAAACCAGGACAGGGTCACTACTAGTGAATTTCCTTTCAAATCACAAGCCTTTAATGATATTAGAAGACAGTGCGGGGAGAGTGGAAAGAACACAGGGCTTGGAGTTAAGAGAGTCCTGTGTTTGAATTCTGTCTCTGGGCACTAACTAGCTGAGTGGTCTTGTACAAATTATTTTACCTTTGTAAAATGGGGATATTACCACCTGTGGTAGGTACTTTATAAGGTTATTGCTGGGAGAATATAGTGAAATGATGTATACAAACAAAATTTCATATAAATGATGGAGGAGAAGGATTATTATTTTTGTTTTGATTATTTGGTCTGGTCATTCAACCAGTCCCAAATCTGTTCTATCCCTGAGCCCATATCTCTATATCTCATCCACAAGGACTCCGTGACATTTTAACAAATGCTTTGCTAAAAGGTTTTCTCCAATATCACCCAGTAAACTAGTACATGCAGAAGAATAAGGATTAGAATTTGAAGCTTATGATCTCTGTCCTTCGTCTTTATCCCTGGTGTGTAATTGATGGGCTCTAGCTTTTAGATCTGGGGTGTTTCCAAGGGGTTGGATTTCAGATGATGGTAAGTAAAAGCCACCGCAGAGAACCATTAGGTGCAAACATTTACATGCTTTGTGGTACAGCCAGCTCTCCCATACTCTGGCATTCCTGCGTGTGCCTCTTACACCTGCACCCTTATCAGAATCTGAGTGAGTGAGGCCTCCTTTGCTCCCCTGCTGACACATCCAGGGCTCTCATTATGTCAAGCTCAGACAGACACGATATCTGAAAGCTAACCAGAGGTACGACACAACTAGGATTTTCTTTAAGATTTAGCTCAGCCTTCCCGTAGAGAAAAAGCTAGGTGACACAGCAGAAAAAATGGCGAGTCTAGACTCAGGAAGATTCATCTCCCTGAGTTCAAATCTGGTCTAAGACACTAGCTGTGTGACCCTGGACAAGTCACATAACCCTGTTTCTCTCAGTTTCTTCATCTGTAAAATGAGTTGGAGCAGGAAATGGTAAAACCACTGTAGTATCTTTGTCAAGAAAACCCCAAAATGGTGTCACAAAGATTTGGACACAATTGAACCATATGAAACACTTTCTGCAGAAGGCCTCTTCTGGTCCCCCACAGCTACTAGTGTCTTCTGTCTACTCTGTACATATTTTAGATATACCTAGTTATTTATAAGTTCTCTCTTCCATTAAACTATGAGCTCCCTGCGGGCAGGGACTATTTTGACCTTTCTTTGTTTCTTCAGCCTTTATCACAGTGCCTGGCATATAATAAGACTTGCCCACTGACTGACTGCCTACCCTCCCTCTTCAGGGCCCAGTCATGTACCAGCCCCATAATCACATTTTCCACATTCATTAAGATGGCATGAGATCCCGATTTGAGGGCATCACACCCTCTCCCATCACCTCCCCCAGTCAGACTCTGTTTGTGGCTACAACGAAGCAGATGGTAATTGCAGAATAAAGTGGTTTGCACATAGATTCCTAACATGAACAGATGATCACTACTCATTTCATCTTGGGGGAAGGCTCCAAAGAAGCTTCGCCTGGGAACATATGCTTCCTTGCATCCGGGGGGCCTGTAATGCTAACAAACCTAACAGGCTTAATGAAATAATGCCACATTTCCTACATAAGCTTCTGCAAGGCTTCTTTCCTAACTCGCCACTGGGATTCTAGCGAGGTTTTTTCAGCAGGCCAGGACCATAATCAATCGGTATGTTCAGGTTTCCCTGGTTTACCATTGGGGCTACCAGGATTCTCACTAATGGATGTTACCTCACTCAAAGTGACAACCTGAAAGACCTTAGTCTAAAAGGGCCAGAGTCTCCCACTGCATCCTGAGCCATCTGCAGTAGTCCTGACGAATATCTGACTACTATATCCAGATGGCTTTAGAGGAAAAAGTGAGGCTGGTGACCTTGTACAACCCTCCCTCACTTAAATCAAAGTCAGCTGTAAGTCATGTCATCATCTCCCTGATGTCATCGTCCTCTTCGAGAATGAAGGACAAACACAATACAGAGGAGGTACATTATTTCCTCTTATTCCTAAATCTGGGGCAGCTAGGTAGCACAGTAGGTAGAATGCCAGGCCTGGAGTCTGGAAAACCTGAGTTCAAATCCAGGCTCAGACATTTAGCTATGTGACCCTAGGTAAGTCCACTTAATCCTGTTTGCCTCAGTTTTCTCATCTGTAAAATGAGCTGCAGAAGGGAATGGCAAATCAATTTAGTATTTTTTGCCAAGAAAACTCCAAAAGGGGTCACAAAAAGTTGGACACAAGTGAAAAATAAACAACAAAAATTTTTAAGTCAGTTTAGATAAGCATTTTAATCTTCCCAATTCTTTCCCTTTTTTCTCACTGGAATAAGAAGGGTATATATTCCGCAAGAGTGTAACACATAGAAGGGGAGGGAGATTGCTGGAGCATAGGGGCTGAAATTCTAAGGCTACCTTGTGTCTGGTGGACTTTTCAGCAGCATATAGTATACAGTCACCTCTCTATTGTAGGTATGCGGCTAATGTTAACTTTCAATCCCAGATTACTCTTCCCCTGCCACCCAATATACACTCGGCCGCCTTCCTTTTCTCTTTTGGTAACAACAATGAGAATAGCTGACATTTATATAAGGTTTAAAACTGAAAATTTCAAAACTTTCTTCCTTGAAGCATCCATACTTGCCTCTCTCTATTGTGGATACCCCCACCATTCTAGACTTTGAAACCTGGGAAACCTCCTCAAATCTTTATTCTTCTTCACTTCCTACCTCCAATCAGTGGTCACTTTTTTTTTCTCTTCTGGATGGGGGAAGGTAGGGCAAATGGGTTTAAGTGACTTGTCCAAGATCACACGGCTAATATGTGTTAAGTGTCTGAGGCCGTATTTGAACTCAGGTCCTCCTGACTCCAGGGCAGGTGCTCTATTCACTGAGCCACCTAGCTGCCCCCAGGGGTCACTTCTTGTCAGTTTGATTTTCACAGCCTCTCCCAGATTCATGCCATTCTCTATTTTTATTTTGCTTTCCATTTTTATTTATTTTCTGTATTGTCAATTTAAAATGAAACAGTTGAGAAATGATGATACAGACCGAGTGCAGAAGCACCAGGCAGAGCTTTTGCTTTTGATCACTGGCGAGGTAAAATTACTACTTTTACACATTCCTTCATCTCCAAACCATTTGATATGTCTTTGTACAAAAGGTACTATAATAACACCATCTTCTTCTCTTAATTCACATAGCTACCATCCTACTTCAGGCCCATTCATCACCTGGACTGTTGAAACAGCCTCCTATCTGGTCTCCTGACTTTCAGTCTTTCCCCTCTCTTATCAATTTTCTGTTGCCCAGCTGCTAAAATAACCTTCATGAAACACAAGCCTGACAATGCCGCCTTTCCTTGCTGAAGAATCTCTGGTAACTTCCTGAGTCTTACCAGGGCAGTATCAGCACACAAAATCCAGTCCCTTGGGAACAAATTCAATTTTCTTTCCACTACACCAACGTCCTGAGGTTTCTTCTCCTTTAAGATAAAAATACAAACTCCTCAACTTGGCCTCCAAACCATTCTGAGGTTGGATAGAGTTTACCTTCCTGACTTCTTCCTTTTCACATTGTTCTCTAATCAGTAGGTTTATTTGCTATTTTCTGGTCTCAGTATCCCATACAAGGACACTCTCAAGGTCTCTCTCAAGAACTTTTGAATTAAATATGTGACAAGGGAGACACTAGCTTAGAACTGTCTGGCATGGTGAGACCTCATCAGAGAAGTTGCTTTGCACTATGAGCAAAGAAGAATTGAAGTAGCTCAAAAGAAACATTAAATGCACAAGTTGAGAGAATCCATCACAGATGTTCACATGGACTATTTGTGCCTGACCTATGGTAGAGCACTCTGAGCTTGTGTTGGTCTGATCATCCAGAGATGGACACACTGAAACTTATCTAACATAGTGATGTCATTTTGGTCCTCCTGGAGAACAAAGAACAACCATTCCATCTCCCCTTCCAAGGCTTTCCATCTACATGTCCAGAATGCATCTCTAAGTCTTAGAATGTTCCTTGAAGATTCAGATGCCATCTGCAATAAGATCCCTATCCCAAGTCCTTTAGTTGATAGTTATTTTGTATTTACTTATTTGTCTAAATGTTGTATCCCTACCAGTAGAAAGTAAACTCCCCGAGGTTAAGGATTATTTCTTTGTGTCCCTACTCCTTAACCTGATGCCTTACACAAAGTAAATGCTTAATACATACTTAAGAGTATCATAAGAGCTGAAGCAAAATATATTTGGGAAGGCAAGCCTGCTACAAAAGAAACTATGCATGGTATCCAAAAGCTGGTAGAAATGCTTTTTGAATTTTCAGTGTTTGGGATTATCAGTGCTGTGAGTTCTCCCACTGCCTCCCTCTGAAACACATAACTAAAATTTGACCATATTCAGGAAGAGTGTAATTTGTTCTCTGTGAAAAAATGTCACATTCCATATATACATTTGTGTATACGGTACCCTGCACCATAGTCCCTGACCACTTGAACCAAATAGTAAATTCATCTTTTAAATCTAGAAACTGAGGCACAGATTAGTTGTGGGATTCTTAAGGTGATGCTGCAAACATAGAGAAAAAGGAAGGGGCCGAAGCTGACTTTGGGATTATTACTTGTGTCCTCTGGATTCCTTGGTACCCCAATGAATCAGTCCTAAACTGCTAACTCGGTTTCATATTTGAGAGTGTCCTTCCACAGGCACCCTGATCATCTTCTCCTCAATTCTCATTCTTTTAAATGCAACATTCATTAAGGCTCACAGAATTGTCAGCATGTACTGTTGCTACAGAAGTGGGTCTGCCTGCCTGCCCTGGCTGGTCATGGTTATGATGTTAAGCATGCATGATGTCTGCATTCTAAATATGTCTGCTATATCCTGTGGCCCAAGGGTCTAGGTAGCAGTAGCGGAGAGACATGGGCAACAAATTCCCCTCTCTTCACTACCTAATCTCTGCAGCATGAACACTTTCAGGGAGCTTGGAGGTGGAGCCAGCCTTAGAATTCCACTGTCTTGGCATCCCTTCCAGTGTCCAGTGACAATGCCCAGAGAGTGATGCTGCCAAGTTCATGGATGATGGAGATGGAGGAAGAGCTCTTTACTTTCTGAATGCAAACTTAGGTTCAAGGATAAACATCCTGGATGATGTGGAGATACCATTAATTAATTGCCTACTATGTGCCTGATGCCGTGCTAAGTGCTGAGGATAAAAAAGGTTAAAAAAAAAACCTCTCAAAGAGCTCATATTCTGACAGTGGAAGCCACATGTAAACAATGACATACAAACAAGATATATTCAGGATAAACTAGTGAAAATTAACGGAGGAAAGCACTAGAATTAAGGGGCATCACAAAAGACTTCTCACAGATGAGATTTTAGTTGAGATTTGAAGGAAGCCAGGAAAGTAAGGAGGCAGAGACGAGGAAGGAGAGCTTTCCAAGCATGGGAGACAGCCAATGAAAATGCTTAGATTTGGGAAACAGAGAGTCTAGCAAAAAGGAACAGCAAGGAACTCACTGTCACTGGGTCACAGAGTCTATGGGGTTGGAGGTGGGGGGAGTAAATGCTTTGTGTGGTTTGCATTTGGTCTAGCGATAGGGAAAGGACTTCTACGAGAAATTTCTCATTCTAGGGATGGTGTTCTGATCCTTTTATATGATAAGTATAAAGTCACTAAATCCTCTGGCCTTGGCAGTGGAATACACTTCAAGTTATCTTTCCTGAGTCCTTGTAAAGGCATCTTTGGACAATAGATTTAGAGCTGGACAGGACCACAGAGGTCATCTAGTCCGACCCTATCATTTGACAAACAAGGAAAGTGAAGTCCAGAGGAGGTAGATGCCATGTGTAAGGTCTTTGAAGTAGTAAGTGGCAGAGCCACTTGAATATAAATCCAGTATTCTTCTCACCCTGTAACATCCATCTACTCCCATAGCTCCCTCCTCTCTCAGAACCTCCATTTTGAGGAAGTGCCTAAGCCAGCCATCCCCCTACTCTTGACTCTCCAGACTTTGCAGTATTATCTTGGTGGGTACCTTCTTTTTCTCCTATCCCCTTCGGTTCCCTTTTCAGGATTATAAAATAACACAATGCATTAGAATCTAAGCTTGCTGAAGCCATAGGCCATCCTTCTTTTTGTTTGCATTTGTCATATTACCACAGTGCTTGGCTTGGCATGCAGTAAGTGCTTAATAAATGTTTGCTAACTTGTCCTTTCTATTACATCAGCTTAGATCTCCAGTGTCTTTTGTGGCTCTGGCAATTCTAAGGCACCATCAGACTCTTTTCATTCTCATATCAATGCCCAGGCAAGCCTGCTACTGAATTAGAAAAGAGGAGAATCCAACAGATACAGAAAAAGCATCTGACAAAATATAACCCATTCCTATTAAAAACACTAGAGAACACTGGAATAAATGGAGTCTTCCTTAAAATGACAGGCAGTATCTATCTAAAACCATCAGAAGCATTTTCAATAAAATGGGGTGGGGGCAGTGAAACAAGGATGTCCATTATCACCACTGTTGTTCAATATTGTATGACAAATGTTAACTTTAGTAATAAGAGAAGAAAAAGAAATTGAAGGAATTGGAATAAGCAAAAAAGAAACAAAACTATCAGTCTTTGCAGATGATATGATGGTATACTTAGAGAATCCTAGAGAATTAAGTAAAAAATTACTTGAAATAACCAAATTTAGCAAAGTTGCGAGATATAAAATAAACCCACATAAATCATCATCATTTCTATATATTACTAACAAAGCCTAACAGCAAGAGATAGAAAGAGAAATTCAGTGTAAAGTTACTGTAGACATTATAAAATGTTTGGGAGTCTATCTGCCAAAACAAAACCAGGAATTATATGAATACAATTACAAAACACTTTTCACACAAATAAAGTCAGATCTAAATAACTGGAAAAGTATCAGTTGCTCATGGTTAGGTCAAGCTAATATAATAAAAATGACAATTCTACCTAAATTAATTCCATTTATTCAGTGCCATACCAATCAAACTACCAAAAATTATTTTATAGAGCTAGAAAAAACAATAGAAAAATTCATCTAGAAGAACAAAAGGTCCAGAATATCAAGGAAATTAATGAAGAGAAATGTAAGGGAAGGTAGCCTAGTTGTTTTTTTTTTTTTTACCAGATCTTGAATTGCATTATAAAGCACCAATCTTCAAAACTACTTGGGATGGCTAGGAAATAGAGTGGGATCAGGGGAATAGGTTAGGTATATGCAAGACACAATAGTCAATGACTATAGTAATCTACTATTTGATAAATCCAAAGACTCCAGCTTCTTGGATAACTATTTAACAAAAATTGCTGGGAAAACTAGAAAATAATATGGCAGAAACTAGGCATGGACCAACATTTTATACCCTATACTAAACTAAAGTCAAAATGGGCACATGATTTATATATAAAGGCTGACACCATAAGCAAATTAGGAGAGCAAGGAATAGTTTACCTGTCAGATCTATGGAGAAGGGAAGAATTTATGACCAAATAAGAGAGAGTGAAAATTATGAAATGCAAAATGTATAATTTTGACTATATTTTTGCACAAAGCCAGTGCAATCAAGATTAGACAGGAAGCAGAAAGCTGGGAAACAATTTTTACAGTCAATTTCTCTGATAAAGACCTCATTTCTAAAATATATAGAGAAACTGAGTCAAATTTTAAAGAATACAAGTCATTCCCCAATTGACAAAAGGTCAAATGTCAAAAGTTTTCAGATGAAGAAATTAAAAGCCATCTAGAGGCATGTGAAAAAATTCTCTAAATCACTATACAAATCAAAACAACTCTGAGGTACCACATCACACCCATCAGATTGGCTACCATGAAAAAACAGGAAAATGGTAATTGTTGGAGAAGATATGGGAAAATTGAAACACTAATGTATTGTTGATGGAGTTGTGAACTTATCCAACCATTCTGGAGAGCAATTTGGAACTATGCTCAAAGGGTTATAAAACTGTGCACAATCTTTGACCCAGTAATACCACTTCTAGATTTGTAATCCAAAGAGATCATAAAAACAGGAAAAGGACCCATATGTACAAATATATTTATAGTAGCTCTTTTTGTGGTGGCAAAGAATTGGAAATTGAGAGTATGTCTATCAATTGGGGAATGGCTAAACAAGTTGTGATATATAAATGTAAAAGAATGCTATTGTTCCATAAGAGAAGATGAGCACTGGACTTCAAAAAAATCTGGGCTTATATGAACTCATGCTGAGTGAAATGAGTAGAACCAAGAGAACATTGTACACAATAACAGCCACATTGTGTGATGATTGACTTTGAGAAACAAATGCAAGGATTTAAGACAACTCCAAAAGACCCATGATGGAAAATGTCATCCACATTCAGAGAAAGGACGCTGGAGTCTGAATGCAGATGGAAGCACACAATTTACTCTCCTTTTCTTTTGCTTTGTTTCTTCTTTCACATGGTTCCTCTAATTCTTCTTTATATAATGAGTAATGTGAAAAATATGATTAATATGAATGTATATGCAGAATCTATATCAGATTGCACGTCATCTTGGGGACAGGGGAGGAGAGAAAGTGGGGGAGAAAATTTAAAACTCAAAGTCTTATTAAAGTGAATGCTGAAAACTAAAAATAAATAAATAAATAATTTTGTTTTTATTTGTTTTCTTGTTTACATTATTCATTTTCATTACATGTTTTGAATTACACATTTTCTCCCTGTCTTGCTCCTGCCCCAACCCCATAACAGCAATCCCCCTGTAAAGCCCCTCCCCTGCTCTGCTCTTCTATAAATAAATTAATTATTAAAAGAAGAGGAGAATCCACCTACCATCTTCCATGGTACCTGTTCCCTATCCCTGGCTAGTTGAACTGTCGATCAGCATCAGGGCACGCAACAACAGCATGTTGTTGTCACTGTTGTTGTTGCTATGGCTGTTCACCCTCTTAGATCAATGGATGATCGTTGAATTTATTGCCTCCATTTTACCAAAGTCACATTAGACCCTGTATTCTAAATGCTGCAATTAGATCATGTGACTTGGCTCTAGAAAAAACATAAACACCACTTCACTTGTTGCAGGATTTCAAGTCCAGCCCTGTGGCTCTGACTTTCTTTGGATGAGTCAACCCTGTAATCCCTCTACTTCTCCCAAGTCCTTTCCACATTCTCTTTCTTGGAGTTCAGATGGTTGTAACAACAATGACAACAAAACCCAGGTGCTTTGTATGTCAATCAATCAATCAACAAACATTTGTTAAGTACTTACAATGGGCCAGGCATTACTAAGACTACAAAGAAGGTGAACAACCCCATATTTTCCCTCAAGAACGTCACTATTGGGGTGGCTAGGCAGTGCAGTGAACAGAGCACAGGCCCTGGAGTCAGGAGGACCTGAGTTCAAATCCAGTCTCAGACATTTAACAATTATTAGCCATGTGACCTTGGGCAAGTCACTTAACCCCAACTGTCCTCCAAAAATCAAATAAACAAAAAGAATCCCGCTATTTAAGGGGGGAGATAACACGTAAACAACTATGTGTATATATAAGACATACTGTGTAAATGGGAGATAACCCTAGAGGAAAAGTCACTAGTATTGGAAAGACTGGGGAAGGCCCCTGGAGCAAAGGGAGATTTGGTCTCAATCTTTTTTTTTTCTTTGCTTTTTGGAGGGCAACTGGGGTTAAGTGACTTGCCCAAAGTCACACAGCTAGTTTTTGTGTCAAGTGTCTGAGGCCAGATTTGAACTCACGTCCTCCTGACTCCAGGGTTGGTGCTCTATTCACTGCACCACCTAGCCGCCCCGATTTGGTCTTAATCTTGAAGGAGATCAGGCAAAACAGGAGACAGATGAGGAGGGCTATCACTGTGGGTACAGGGGACAGTCAGTGAAAAGGAGACAAACATTTCTGTGGTAATGACAACCCACATTCATGGTGAAAAAGTGCTTTAATGCACTATTTGATTTTACCTTGCAAGCCAGACTCTCCTGGTGCCCATTTTATAGAGGGAAGAGATTCTCTCAAAGGAGGTTTAAGACAGGAAGTCTTACAACCGAATGAGATTTTGGAGGCCAGCTGATACCTAACCAGGTACCTCCCTTCCATAACACACCTGACACACAGTGGCAAACCTCATGCCTCTCCCTTGAAGTCTAGGCTGTCCAAGGCCACACTGCTAGACTGGTTCTAAATATAGCTCTTTTCCCATCACCACCCTGGAACTTTAGTTTTAACTCAGAAAAAAAAAACAACCAGAAAGACATATAATGCAACAGACAACTCAACCCTTTTGATTTGCTGGAACCAGGCTGAAGGAAATAATGGAGAGGCGAGGGTGTTCTCTTTTCCGTCCTGGTATGCTGCTCTATTGAACTTATTTGCTGGGAGGTATGCTGACAGATTAAATTTAAGATCTATATGACAAGGCAGCCCTGAGGGAGAGGCTTGATCTACTCTCTAACTCATCCTTAGCACATTTGGACACCCCAGAAGAAATGTAACATACATCTGTTGACAACAGAGAAACTTTAGTGCTGAAAATTATGGCTTCACATAAGAAATCTCTGGTCTGTTTGGAGGCTCCATGAAGCCACTGTAGAGAACCCAGGTGACAAAGCAGGTATAAAACTGTGATTTATTCTGATGGCCCTATAGAGTGCTCAGAGAAAAAGCTGATAGCAAAATAAAAAGCTGACAAGTGACTGTGGATGCTGATTAGATTTTTTCATTTTTCCTTGAAATGATAAGAACACCATTAGGTAAATCAAGCACAGCTTTTAGAAGTCTACCATGAATCCTCTGTAAAGTGGTAGCAATGGGCTGAACCTATTTTGATGACTGATCCCAGCAATCCAGAATTACCCAATGGAAGGCTGAGCACCTTGGTTTTCTGAAGAGTAGAAAATTAGACATAGAAAAGGAACAGGAAATGACTTTCCCAATAGGGTACAAAGCAAGCCAGTGACAGTTTAGCTTTATTTTTTAGGGCTTCCTTTTTCAGTCTAGTTTAAAACTCAGTAATCTCTTTAATTCTGTACTAAAGTGGGGCTGAGAAATTCCCATAGATGCCTCTGAAATCAGGAGAGGAAGAAAATAGAAACAGAAACTACAAGAATTGAAATGTTGCTGTGCTTTGTCCTTCATTCTTGAAGAAGATCATGACATCAGAGAAATGATGACATGACTTGCAGTTGACTTGGATTCGAGTGAGGGAGGGCTGTGCAAGGTCACCAGCCTCACTTTCTGCTCCTGAGCCATCCGGGGCCAGTGGCCAGATCTTCATCAGGACAATTGGAGATGGCCCAGAATGCAATGGGAATAAGGAAGAATGAAAGAGGGAGAGCAGAGAGAGGCAGTCAGAGGGAGGGAGAAACAAAGAAAAAGAGAGGTAATGAAATAAAGAAAAAGAGAAACTGAGAGAAAGAAAAAAGAGAAGGGGGGAGAGAGAAAGAAAAAGATAACAGAAAATATAAAATGACAATATCTACAATATCACTGAGGCTTGATCCAGGAGCGCTAGTATGGTGGGAAAGTATGAGAACATTTAAATGTACGGTTCTACCTATGCTGAATTTTTAAAGGAATGTCCGACTATAGGACTGCAATGCTAGGACTATCTAAGCACTAGGACGGCAGCTAAAAGAGCATTCCTTTAACACATTTTGCATATATGTGCTATAAGCTCTGTAAAGTCATAGTGGGGAAAACCTGTTTAAAAGCCTGAACTTTTTAGAACAGGTTGCCATGGCAGGTCATGAGTATCCTATCACTGAAGGTCTTCAAGTAATAGCTGGATAACTACTTGGTAGGGATGGTAAAGGGAACTTGATGCTTCTAAGAGGAGACTTTGGCTTCAGGGGCCATCAGTTTCTATGACAAGAGAAAGGAGAGTTGGGGAGAACCCAGAATGTTCTTACAGAGATTAAAAGTTCAGCTCATAGGAATTTATCAGAGAACTGTATATTTAGAATAGAGGAAAAGAAAATTTATGTGGGTAGAGTTAAGAGATGTCAATATATTGGAGCTAGTTTAGATCTCTGTAAAGAGAATAGTTTTAGCCTGAAGGGAAGTGAGTTTACCTGGGGCTCAAATAGGGAGGGACCTTGCTACTTCAGGGCCCAATCTCAAAGAGACAGGCCAGCCCTAATGGAAGATAGGTAACTAAAGAGAAAGGACAATGCCTCTAAAGAGTCAGGAATAATGAAACTGGAAGAGAATAAAAAGAGAAACTACTTATTAGAGACTGATTCATGATTTAAGCTGATGACAAAAGACTTTTCTCTGAAAATTTAACAAGCATGTCAACTGATCTCACTCAAAATAGGGCCTAGGACTGAGACCTGAAGTTGCCTTCTTCCCAGGTTGACAGTGACCAGACAAAAGTAGTGTTGACTAATAGTATTATCAACCCAGAGAGAGATCCTTGGACTGGCATGTCTGAGGGGCTGCAGTCAAAAAGACAGTCTGATTCTTAGTCTTAGTCATTTAGAGGTACCATTACAAGGAGCTATGCACGAACACATCAGAGAAATGTGTAACTAGATAAAAAAACAATGGCCTGGTCAGTGACAACAAAGGACGACTGACAGAAGGAGACATGGCATGATGAAAGAGGGTCCTGGTTTTGAAGTCAGAGTATCTAGGTTCAAATCTTTGTTCAGCTACCTATTATCTGTATCACCCTGCACAAATTACTTAAAAACTCTCTGGGCCTCAGTTTCTTTATCTGTAAAATGAAAGGTTGGACTAGATGACTTTTCTTCTAGCTCTAAATCTATAATCTTATGACAACCCATATCTATGGGTTGTAATGGCAGTATCTATGCAAGGTCAAGAGAACAAAAGCCCTTTGTACAGTGGGTAGATTCCCTAGGATGGGGAGAGGACTTATGAGTGGATGTGGACAAAAGGTGAATAGAATGAGCAAGTATAGACATATTGTGGTCTGCATCATTGGGAAGAGTACCCATAGTGATGAGATCACAAATCCACTGGGGTACAAACATATAATACTAATTTAGTCCACCAGGGGTTGACCGATCCTGAGTTATTAATGAAGATGAAGAGTTGGCAATCCTACATTTAATCTGGAGGCCATGTAATATATATCAAAGGATAATATCAAATATCAATATCAAATAATATCAAAGGATGCCCAAGGGGAAATGCCACTCTCTCTCTGGCCATCACCCCATGGCTGGAATGCTTTTCCTCCTCTGCTCTGACCACTGACCTCCTTGGTTTCCTTTAAATTTCAACTAAAAGCCTACCTTTTATAAGAAGCCTTCTCCAATCTCTCTTAATTCCAGTGCCTTCCCTCTGTTAACTATTTCTTATTTATTCTGTATACAGCTCGTTCTGAATTTATGTTTCCATGTTGCATCCCCTGTTACAATACTGCCTTGAAGGCAAGGACTGTCTTTTGCTTCTTTTTGTACCCCCAGTGCTTAAAACAGTGCCTGACACATAAGTAGGAATTCATTGATTGACTGGTTGTCAGCCCCACCCTCCAACTCTTATTCCCTACCAGAAAAACTCTTTTGGTTGTTGTTATTCAGTGGTGTCCAACTCTTCATGATCCATTTGGAGTTTTTGTGGCAAAGATACTAGAGTGGTTTGCCATTTCCTTCTCCAGCTCATTTTACAGATGAGGAAACTGAGGCAAACAGGGTTAAATAACTTGTCCAGGGTCACACAACTAGTAAGTGTCTGAGGCCAGATTTGAACTCAGGAAGACTCATCTTCCTGATTCCAGGTCTGGTACTCTATCCATTGTGTGACGTAGACTCTACCCTCTTCCATTTGTGCTACATTTTAATAGATGGCAATGATAGAAACATGGCATGATGGAGCTGGCCACAAAGGCATGTTTTAATTACAAACAGTCTTTACTCATGACCTTAGAAGCAAAAGGAATAAAATAAATATAATTAAGGAACAATTGCACAGGCATCATGTCTATGGCAACACACGGGCCCAGATTACCCTTAACTAATCTATGGGCACATACCAAACCCAGGAGTTTCTAGACAAAGTTTGGGTGCTCAGACTTAGTCATTCCCATTAGGAGTTACTGAGTCTCCTCCATCTGCTTTTATACTCGTGGTATCCCACTGGGTCAAAGTCTAGTCAGCGGGAAACTCATGAACTGAGATGAGCCATCAATGCTGCTGCTTTTTCATTCACTGTTCTCTATACAGAAATCTCTAGTCATCCTATACATTAAGTCAGGGAGATCTGACTACAAATCCAGCCCCAGACAAGTAGCAGTTGTGTGACCTTGGGCAAATAAATTAACCTGTCTGCTTCAGCTTCTTTATCTGAAAAATGGAGATGACAATAGCAAATACTTCCTAGGATTGTTGTGTGGATAAATTAAGATGGTATTTCTAAAGAGCACTGAAAATCTTAATGTGGTATATAATGCTGGATATTATTATTAGCTATAATTTCAAGTAGAATTTTCATCAACTGTGCTGTATAGTGTTCTAATTTCTCTCTGAGGCAAGCTCATCATTAGTAAAGCAGCGGAGGTACATAGAGGCCCAGAGAAATACGCTTCCCTTTAGCCCTGACTCTTCAAATGTCCACTTGGCAGTATCTTATGTCATTTCTGACCCCTTTGGCATACTGGCTCGTCAGCTCTTTTCATATTGTTTTCACTTTATGGGTAGGACTGACCCAAGACCCAGAACCTAGTTAATATAGACATCATTCTTGCTACACCAGGATAATAGCCCAAATAAAAGATATTACTGTGCCACTGTACATGAATAGACCACATTTGGAGTTTTATGTCGGAGAATCACATTTTGAAATAATACTGACCAAATAGATCCAGATAGATGGAAGTTTCAAAAAGGCAGGTTTACACTTGAAGTATGGAAAATTCTGTTGACAAAGAAAAGCATTCCAAAATTATTGTTGTTCGTCCTTCATTCTTGAAGAGGACCAATGACATCATTGGGGTGATGTCTTGACTTGAACATAAATTGGATGCTATTTCAAGTAGGGCAGAGCAATCCAAAGTCATCAGCCTCACTCTCTCCTCCAGACTGATCAATGTCCAATGGCTAGATAAAGGTCAAGATGACTAGCAACGGCCCTGGATGCAGTAGGTGACTTTGGCATTTCTAAAGTAAGGTCTTTCCCAAGTCTCTTCATGTCCATTCAATGATTAATGGCTGGGTAAGAGCTGAGACAAAAAAAGGCTTAATTTACTATCACAAAGATATCAGTCTAGGAGGGGAAGAACTCAGAGTTTCTGGACAGAACAGAAAACAATTGCCATTTACACTTTCCACACTATGAAAACCTAAACAATGAATCACAGAGAGAGAGCAGAATAGGTTTCCATGGGAGATAGTAGGTTCCTCACTAGAGGTCTTCAAATATAGCCTGGATGATTACTTGCTGTGTAAGTTGCCAAAGGAGATTCTGCTCAGGTAGAGGATGAATTAGATGTCTACTGAGTTCACATTCCTAATTTTGAGATTCTAGGGCTCTCTGAGTGACACCAGAATGATGAGGGATCTACAAACTATGTCACGCAAAGACCAGTTGGACAAATTTGGTAATGTTTAGCCTGGGGAAAAATGGTAGCAGTCTTCAAGTATTTTAAGGGCTGTCATTAGACTAGAGAATAAGTTCCAAGGAGTTAGATTTTGACTCAACATAAAGCAGAGGGCAGCTAGGTAACACAGAGGATAGAACACTGGGCCTGGAATCAGAAAGATTCATATTCATGAGTTCAAATCCAGTCTTAGACACGTACTAGCTATGTAACCTTATATGTCACTTAACCCTGTTTGTCTCAGCTCTTCATGTGAAGGGCAGCTAGATGGAGCAGTGGATAGAATACCAAGCTTGGAGTCAGGAAGACCTGAGTTCAAATCTGACTTCAGACACTTACTAGTAGTGCGATCCGGGGCAAGTCATTTGTAAAAGGAACTGGAGAAGGAAATGACGAGAAAAACCCAAGAAAATCTCAAAGAGGGTCACAAAAAGTTGGACATAACTGAAATGACTGGACAAAACTGAAATGACTGGACAAAAACAAGGAAGAACTTTCTAACAATTAGAGATGTCCCCAAAATGGAATGGATGCCTTGGTAGGGATGAGTTGCTCATCACTTGGAAGTCCTTAAATAGGGGCTAGCTGGCTACTTGGTGATATTTGGGGAATTTGTTGAAAAAAGGAGGGTTATATGCTTTGAGTGGGTATAGGGATAGATGCTTCAGGACAGAATTCTGGAAATTTGATTCCCACTATTTTATAAGAATTACTTTCCCTACCTCTTAGAAAGTAGTTCTCTTCAGACAAACTTTTATATCTGAAAAAAATGAAATTGTTTTATGTTGGAAAATAAGGACAGTAGTTGGGGCAGCTCTGCTCAAAAACTAATTTTTTAAAAGCTAAATTCCAATACACAGGGCTTTCTTTTCTTTTTCATCAAACTATTTCCTTCAACTCTTCCCCCTGTGGCACCTGTGCCTCTTAAACTCTCTTTCATCATCAGCAGAGATGGGGATAGAAAATGTATTATATTTTCATCCTATATTGAATGAATTGTCCAGAATAGGAGAATGAAGACCTGGACCTTTCTTCCAAAGCAACTATTACTGAGAGAAAGATGAGTTATCAGAGGAAGTACAGAGTTGTCTCTAAGGACCCTAACTTGATCAAAGTCTGGGAATGATTTATGATCCAGTATCATCTTATTGTAAAGAATCACATCCCCTACAGAAGGATCAAAGGATTTTGGATGCAGGCTTTAGCATTATAGATGCTCTATAAAAGTGCAAATGATATGAGATGTCAGAAGGAGCAGGAAATGTAAGCATTTTCTATCTGGCTCTCCCCAAAAAGTTATCCTGGGAGAGAAGTCAAGAAATCCCAGGAGTAAAGTACCCTAAAACTCCAACTCAAGACTCCTGAGTGATCTTGGGGCTGGTAATTAGGAACTGCTTGACCCATATTACTAGCTTAAAAGAATTATTAGCTGGTGCCTTATACCTGGTAACAGAAAGTGTTGTTAGAGAGATCTGAGACTTCATCAACGTGGCTATTACTCCCTAACATACAGAACACCATACAACCAGACTTCAGCCTGTAATAATCTCTTGTCTATTTGGGAGAAGTGAGGAATCTGGTTTTTGGATCTGAGATTTCACTGATTTAGGGAATGCCTGATGAGGAAATTCCCTCTGCCACTGCTGACTGGCAACAGCTTCATAACTTATCTTAGAGAGGCTGAGGAGCACAAAAGCCTTTCTTAAGTACCTACCATACTGTGCTAAGCATTGGAGATGAAAAGAAAAACAATCACAATCTAATGGGGATGATAGCACGCAAACCACTAGGTACAAACAAGTTATAAATGGGATCAATTAAGACTCTTATCAACAGAGAGAAAGCACTAGCATTGAGGGCAATTGGGAAAGGCTTCTTACAGAAGCTGGAAATTTAGCTGGGACTTGAAGGAGTCCAGGGAAGGTAGGAAGTAGAGACAAGGAAGGAGAAAATTCCAAGTATGGGAGTTGTTCTTGTTGTTCGGTCATTTTAGTTTTGTCTGACTCTTCATGATCCCATTCGGGGTTTTCTTGGCAAAGATACTGGAGTGGTTTGCTATTTCCTTCTCCACCTCATTTTACAGATGAGGAAACTGAGGCAAACAGGGTTAAGTGACTTGCCCAGGGTCACACAGCTAGTAAGTTTCTAAGGCTAGATCTGAACTCTTGAACATGAATCTTTCTGATTCCAAGCCCAGTGCTCTATCCACTGTGCCACCTAGCTGCCCCATGCACAGTCAGAAGTTGGGGTATCTTTTTTTTGGACTAGCAAGGAGACCAATGCCACTGGATTATAGAATATGTGAAGGGGAGTAAAGTATGAGAAGACTAGAAAGGTAGGAAGAGGCCAGGTTATGAAGAGCACTGAATGCCAAACATTTGATATAGTCAGTATGCAACAGAGATATAGGACCTGAGGCAGTTATCTAACCACCATGTCGCACTGCCTTTCTATTCTTGACTGCATCATCCTATAAATCCTCCAAAGGACATCTACTCAATCTGACATTATATGGATGCAAATGGAGCAAATGCTCACTGGTGGTCCCTCATTCCTGCTGCACAATCAGACCACCTTCTCTTTTCAGTCAGTCCTGTCCCCTTCATGCCTTCCCTCTGTCCAATCTCCATTGGTCTGTGTTTCATCCAATTTCGCCTTGTTCATGACCTGAAACTTTAATTCTTCAGGTGCTATGTTATTTCATGATTCCTAGGTACACAACATCACAGGAAGAACACTGATAAAAAAATATGGGCCTTTGTTTCAGAGAAAAGCTTTGGATCATTAAAAGCACTGCACCATTTCACAAAGGCAACTCGGCCCACTATCCTCCTTCTATTGAATTCTAGGCCTAGTTCATTATCCATTTGCAATGTCTGTCCAAAATATATGTACTGGCATGCCAGCACTGGGGGTTTCCCATTACAGTACAGACAATAGGTGAATGAAGAAGCCTTCTGTCTGGACTACGAAGGGAAACCCCCAAGAGCTGGCACATCAGTACACTTAATGGGGATTCTCAGGTCACTCATACATATACATATACATATACATATACATATACATATACATATACATATACATATACATATACATATACATATACATATACATATACATATACGTATACGTATACATATACGTATACATACACGTATACATATATGTATACATATACATATATGCATATGCATACACATATGCATATACATGTGCATATATGTAAATGTTTATATTTATATATACATTCACATACATATATGGGAGGAGGCAATTGGAATTGAGTGACTTGTTTAGAGTCACATTGCTAGGAAGTATCTGAGGACATATTTGAACTTAGGTCTTCCTGACTCCACAGCCAGTGCTCTATCCACTTTGCCTCCTAGCTGCCCCATGGTTCACACTCTTTTGAAAGATTATGAATCTCATTTAGGAAGCTCTGTGACGTTTGGCCTTGATATAATCAGCACACTGTCATCCCCAGAGAAGGAAATGTTATTACTCCACAGCAGAAAATGTTTTACTTTCCAGAAATGAGAGGGTAGATAAATTCTGTTCAAAGAAAGGGTGAACGCACTATTCAGGAATTTAAGAAGTACTAATATTTTCAGGTTGAAGATTCTGGTCATCTCTTCTCTAAACACAATGAAGTCACTTTTCATGAGCTGGAATGTTCAGACCAACAGAATTTATGTTTTCCCATTTGTGGATTTCATCGTTGCTCAACTCTACATGGGTTTCAGTGACCTGACTCATGTAAACATCACAAAATAAAGATTTTATTTTTCTATTTTCCATGGATTTGCAAGAGATTGTGTGGTGCAATCTCATAATTTATTTTGGTCAGATTAATGAATCCCATGAAAAGAAAAGGAGACAGACAGACAGACACAATAGAGACAAAGAGACAGAGAGAGAGACAGAGATAAGCAGAGACAGAGACAGACTGGCTTCCAGGATCTATCACCCACTAGCTGCCTTTTTGCAGGAGGTAAAAGGGCTTATGAACAATGTTACAGTTTTGTATCAAGCAGCATGGTTGACACATCTGTCCACCCTGACGCTCAGGAGAAGAAAAACAGTGGGAGTTACACAGCTGAAAAAATGTCATCATCATGTTATTCTTACCCCTCCTCCCCAAAGCAATAGCCTATAAAGATCAATGGTGGGCTGAGCCTGATGCTAGTGATCTGAGCTGGCAACTACTCAAAGAGGGGAATTTCTCCCTGAGAGCTGGAATGCTCACAGCCAAGGTTTCTTTGAAGCAAGGACCTCTCTTCCTGTAGTGCTGTGAGTTCCACCTTGTGTAGGACAGAATATCTCCCTTGGAATATGGTCCATCTGGGTCTGGAGAGCAAGCAATGTCTTGATTGTACGTTTCCTAGGAACGTATTCTTTCTGTTTCTGTCTTCAGGAGAAAATTATCCCCAGGCAGCCAGATTAAAAGGGATAATTATAATTCATAAGACCTGGCCCCAAACTAAGTTAATTTGACTCCTGTCTAAGAGTATAGCTTTAGCGTGGGTACTTGCTATTATAATTTATCAGCACTATACCAGGGAAGGAAGTCTCTTATGGTTTGGAATTTGGAATGATTAAAAAAGAATTTATCATATAAAGAAAAGTTGGTGATTGTCATTGCACAAGTGTGGCTCTCATTGAAAAAACAAGAACACACCCAAAAAACCTGTAAAGCACTGCCAATGTAAAAGATGAGCTGGACTGACTGATCCTACTTCAGAGCTTTAAATACAAAGGTCATTCCAGAAGGACATCCCATTTGCCACTAGTTCAGACACAGTCTCTATGGTCTCATAGACACCCTCTGACAGAAGCATTCAGTGCATGCTGTGGGAAGTCACAGTTGCTGGGATTTAGTAGAGCTATAAGGAGTCTTGGGGATCAGCTTCACTCTCACTCCTCGTGTCATATCAGGTACCAACTCTTGTTAATTATTATTATTAACTATTAACTTTATTAATTAGCCCTGCAATATATCTCACACCTGCCTCTTTCTTTCCACTCATACCCGACCCATCCTAGCTCCGGCCCTCATCACCACTCCCTTGGACCACTATAACAATAGCTTCCCAAGTCCTGCCCTCAGTGTCTCCACTGTCCAATTCATCCTCCATCAGATGAGAAATGGAAATTCCAAAGTTGCAGTCGTGTCACTAGCTCCCACAAGAAGCTTCAGAGGCTCCCTCTTGCCTCTAGGATAATATAAAAACTCCTCCGGTTGGCATTTGAAGTCCTTCACAATCTGTATTTTACCTGCCTTTCTAGGTTTATTGAATATTATTATTTCATGAAACTAATGTTCTAGCCAAACTTGCCTGCTTGCTGTTACTCATACTCAACCTTTTATGTTCTGCCTCTGTCCTTGAATAAGCTATTCCTGCCTCTCGGGCACTTCCTTCTCACTTCTGCTTTATATAATTCCTCATTGTTCTTGAGTTATTTCAGTCATGTCCCACTCTTCATGGCCCCACTTGGGGTTTTCTTGGCAAAGACACTGGAGTGGTTTTCCATTTCCTTCTCTAGCTCATTTTACAGAGGAGGAAACTAAGGCAAATAGGGTTAAGTGACTTGCCCAAGGTCATACAGCTAATAAATGTCTTCCTGACACCAGATATGGCATTCTGTGCACTGTAGCACCACCTACTTGCCCTTGTATAAAGAGCAGATGAAAGGTAATCTCAGAGAGAAGACACTAGCAGTGGGAATGGGCTATTTTCTTTTTGACTTGAATCCCCAGGACTAGAGCATCAGAGTTATTTAATACTTTCTTAATCTAGTTCAGAACCTTCATTTTACATATGAAGAAACTGAGGTTCACAGAAGTTTTATTCCTTGTAGAAGGTTACATTAGTGAGGTAGCAGATGTAAAAGAATCAGGATTCAAACCCAGGGCTTCTGACTCCAAATCCAGCATCCTTTCCACCTCACTCCATTGCTGGTCTCCCTAAGTTCAAAACAGAAAACTGTCTATGCACTAAATCGTTGAATCCCTGCTTTACACAGGTGGAACAAGGGTGGGAAGTAGGGCTTGAGGACCCCCCTCCCTGTCACCTCCTGCATGAGTTGCTTTTTTCAGACTATTCTACTTCTCTGGGTATTTTTATTTTGTTCTACCACTTCTTCAAAACACAAGTGTCCAACACGAGCCTATAAGCACAAAAAAAGGCATCTCTACTCTTTTTAACACAGTAAGGATCAGTGCTTCAGGACCCAATGTAATGATGATGAAGATGAAGATGATCCTGATAAAGTCATCTTGAAGCTATAGCACAATCTACTCCTGAAAAGAAGGATGCTGCATGATTCAGAAGAGGAAGACATTCCAACGTCAATCACTCATTATTTAAAAAAAATCATAATAAGCCCCACAATCCCTATGAAATGCTAGTAAGACTGGTAGGCTGTGATTTTCTTGTAATGTAGGAACAGAAGAGGAAATGTTCTTAGAATAATTTACTGTTGCTTGAGAATGATAAATTAACAGATTCCTTGCTATTTTGCATTTCTCTCTAATGAAAAATCCTGTCAGGGTCACGGACAAGGTGGCTGTGATACAAATTGTGTTAGATAGAAGAATTCTTATTGCCAGGGAGCAAACATGGCAGTGGAAGCTGTTGAGCAATAGTGTATATGCCAATATCCCAGAATACATTTTCTGTTTATAAAGCAGACTCCATATTGTTTCAGAAAGGACTTACATGCATCATGAGAGAAGGGGTGGGGGGGCAGAATGGAAGCCTGGTATTGCCAATGTTTTCTTCAGTTCTAGAAAGGGAAGATTTCTTCCTAAGAGAACTAATTTTAAAAAATAAGATATATATGATCCAATGAGATTTTTGCTAATGCAAACTATTTATAATACAGCCATGTAATTAGTGGGATACCTAAGGATAGGGACTGAGGGTGGAGTGGTGTGGGAGGGAGGTGTACCAATGTGACCTTGGACAAGATACCTTACTCTTTAAACCTTAGATTTTGATCTACCCACCTTCTAGCACCAATATTCTATGACTCTAAGACCAGGGATATTGCCTGGGACAATCAGAAATAGTTCTTTCCACCTTTCTATGAGAAAAGAACTTACTGGCATGCTGGATAGAGAGGGGAGAAGAAAGGTACTCTTCACATAGTCCTACTTCACCCTAACTCCTCAAGTTGGGTGTCAGAATTATCACAATAACAATGGTCAATGAGGACAATACATTTTGACTCCAAGATGTGTGAAATCCATTGTCATTGGCTCTGTCATATTTTTGCCTGGAATTGAAATGTGGGAAGGGAGATGGCCAGGTAATAATAAATGTTTTGATAAAATCCTGAATTTTCTGTGTTTGGTTTGAGAGGGAGTGGCAATGAGGGATGGCAGATTAAAACGACAAAACCACATCTCCTTATTATCTGTGGTGTTAAGGGTCCTCTTGGTAGTGAAAAGCAGCCACAATCCCACCTGCCTCAGCTCGTCTTCTGTGTTTCCTGCTTCCTCTCTGATAAGTGGGACTAATAACAATGCTTGCAGAAGATCTGTAATTATCATTGCAGAGGACTGATAGCTCTAGAATAGTAAATGAGGTAGGATGAGGAGTACGCAAAAATATGTAAATTGTCCACATGGGTCTCTCTGCTCTACAGAGGCTCAAACGATGGCTCTCCCTTGCTTCCTTGTACTCCCAGAGAACAGGTTCTCTGGACCTAGCTCTGGACCTAGGGAGAAGTAGGTTAAAGACGGTAGAACAAGATGGAGGGAGGAGTTGGTTTTAAGTTTATAGGCTTAAACATTTTGCAGTCTAGTAATAATCATCCCTGGAATAACTCGGAAAGGATTCAGCTTGGATCGCTGGAGCCTAGGCCAGAAACAATAAATCACTGATCTTTATAAAATAGGGTTAAGGGCCAGATTTCTCTGTTGTTCAAATCCTGTCCCTTACTCAGACTTCCTTTTGAAGTCTGGAGGAGTTCTTTGAGTTAAGGGGGAATTCCTGGTAGGAGAAATTGTGACAGACCTTTTTTTATCTAGGTATGTTTTTACTGATGAAAAAAGTTCAGTGAAAAATCTAGGACAAGAGCTTAGAACCTGCAAAAACTACATGGGCCTTGAGTTTTGAACCCAAATGGGAACCTTTCAAGTTATTTTACATTCAGCCAAACAGGTTTTTCAGTTTCTTATTTTTTTTTTCCCTCTTATAAAAAGACAGAGGCTTAAAAGGCTCCCTGGACACTATATGGCTCTTATGAAACAACACTGCTGTATTCCATGTAATTGAATCAGAAACTATCTGATTAAACTTTTCTCTCAGTCCATGTGAGCTTTGAAGTGAAACAGGGGAAGGGAAAAAACCACTTGGGACATTCTGCCCTCTGTATTTGGTATAATATAAAAACAACAAAAAAAGTTTAAGATGTTCGATTCCTAATGAGGTCAGGTCCCCTTGTTCCTGGGAGAAATGCCAGAAACATAGGCAGAAAAAGCCTGTTGAAAATGTCAACATTGGAGAAGCCATTGCCTGAGTCATTATAAATGAAACCTTTCAGAAGTTGCAAGCCTGGGAGTCATTTATTCCCCTATTAGAGAAAAAACAAACAAACAAGCCGACCAAACTCCACCCCCAAGCCCTTTGTGACCTCTTTTAAAGCTTTCCTGGAATCCATCTCTCCTAAATGGTAATCTCATATTAGATTTAGGAAGTGGCAGACACAAAATAAGGAAAAGATTTTTATCACCATAACTCTTTCAATGCCACAGATATCTTACTGCAAAGGCTTAACATTAATACGTCCATTCTAACTATTCCATTTAATTCCAGGGAATATGGGATTTAGGGTAATCTAAGGGGGGATTTTAGCTGCACTGGATGAGACACACTAATTATGATGGTTCCTTATACAAAGTATTTTTATTCTTTGCTCCTAATAATGAGACTGGCTAATTTCTTCTAGCATTGATTTCATGTTCCCTCCTAGAGATCCATTGGAGTAAAGACTTCTGGAAGGAAAACCTGGTGTCTTCATTTAGCAATTAGGTAAACGACACCCTGGGCCAGCTAGATGGCACAGTGGATAGAGGGGCTGACCCTGGCATCAGGAAGACTCATCTTCCTAAGTTCAAACCCAGCCTCAGACACACTTATTAGCTGTTTGATCCAAGGCAAGTCACTTATCCCTCTTTGTCTCATTTCTTCATGTGTAAAATGATCTGGAGGAGGTTATGGCAAACCACTCCAGTGCCTTTGCCAAGCAAGACACCCCACATGGGATCACGAAGAGTTGAACAATACTGAACAATAACAACAAAAACAGCATCCTAGGAAAACTCTATGCCTTACAGCTGCCATCACCTTTCAAGTGAGGCACAGAGAGCCTCCAAACTCTTGATCTCTTCCTGGTACATTCTTCCCTTCTGTCTCTGATTACCCAGGCTCTAACACTGTATAATTATCCTGTCTTTTGAGTAGAGGTTAGATTTAACTTTAAATTTCACTCTGGGTTTGTACTTGGATATCTGAGCTGTTTCCAGCTGTATTTAGCTAGTTAGAATGCTAGCTGAATGCCCCAAACATTCCGTGACTTTTGAATGACTCTCCACCATGAAGGAAAGGCACCCTGTCTCTTCTACCGCCACACATTGTTAGTGAGCACAGTACCAGACTAAATGGAACTGGGTGCTTAATGGAGTCTAAGTGTGTTTTTATTACCTCTTCTCCCAAGACCGCCTCTGCATGCATCCCTCTTGACATTTCCTCAGAAACAGTTTACTGCATTGTAGTTTCATATTATTTATTTTTACAACCCTCAATATTTCTTCTGTTTTCCCACCCTTCAGACTATTAACACACCTCCATGCTGCCTCTGTACCTCACACAAAGTAAGTAGTTTCAACCTTCACAAATAAGTTTCTCAGAACATACAGTCCCTTCTAAGGGAGAGGGCTACAACATACAAACAGCGGGAATAATAAAGATTGAGCCACCCACCCACCCAGCCTAGTCAAATGCAGAGACTCTGGTTCTAATCTTAGGTTAAAGTAACATGTGTTTTAATTGACATTCAGTGGGAAAAATGTGAAAGGGAGGAAACATGGGAAAGGAACTGATTGGGGACCAAAGTCCTGGATTCATCTCCCCCCTCTGACACTACCTGTGTGATTTTGGATCTCAGTGTCCTTTATCTGTGAAATTAAGGGACTAGGCGGTCTCTGGGGGCTGTTCCAGCTCTAAGTCTCTAATCCAAGAAAAGAGTAAATCCTTGTTTATGATTTTATTTTTCTAATACTGTAACACTGTAAGGTCAGTAGTATTTATTGACCACTGACTTAGGACAGTGCCTGGGACACAAAAGGCACTTGAATGACTGACTAATGAAGGATCATCCCCCTCTTCCAAAAGAATTCCAAATGAACGTAGATTCATCTATGTAGAGCAGCAGTTCTCAACCTGTGGGTTATGTTCAATTTGTAACAACGAAAATACATTCTGCATATCAGATAGATTCATAACAGTAGCAAAATTACAGTTATGAAGTAGCAACAAAAATAATTTTATGGTTGGGGAGTCACCACAACATGAGGAACTGTATTAAAGGGTCACGACATTAGGAAGGTTGAGAACCATTGATGTAGAGTGACCCACACAGATGCTATCAATGGTGATTCTTTAGTTTCTTTTACTTCTTAGACTTTAAAATTTTTCAAATTGGGGATCGTGAGCTTAACTGTCTTTGTAACTCCATGGGGGTTCACACCCTACTAAGCACTGGCAGGTCAGTCAATAAACTGAACGTTTATTAAATACCAAGCACTGTGCTAATAAGGTAGTCAAAAAATGCTGCTGATTCTTTCTAAATTAGATTCTCAGGAATGGGAAGTGGGGAAAGTGGGAAATTGAAAATTTTTCTCCATAAAAATTTTGGTTATTTCAAACATAAATGATTATGAATGTGACAGAGATAAACAGATTCTTTCAGGTTCCCAGTGTTTTGGGTTTTTTAAAAACATGATTCTGTTGTTATTGTTTAAGATTTTGCAATTTTTGACTTGTTCTATCACAAACAGTGCTAACTAGAAAATACAGAACATGATTGAGGTGCTCTGCAGGATACTTAGGATAGCAGCAGTTTAACTCTATATGGTGATTTGCCAATATACAAAATATTTTTCACAAAACACCCCTGTAACAAAGCCTCAGACCATTTTTGTTTTGTTTAATCGCTTCAGTCATGTCTGACTCTCTGTAATCCCATTTGGGTTTTGTTTTTTATTCTGGGAAAAGATACTGGAATGGTTTGCCATTTCCTTCTCCAGATTATTTACTACAGACAAACAGGTTTAAGTGACTTGTCCAGAGTCACACAACTAGTAAGTGTCTGCGGCCAGGAATTAAGCTCAGGAAGATGTCTTCTTGGCTCCAGAACCAACACTCTACCCACTACACCACCTAGCTATCCATCTTGCCCATATTTGATCATAAATCTCTCACAGAGAGCTTTTTAGGATGCTAGACAATATGTTGCCACCTGTGACTCCCACCATGAGTCTTCCTCTAACCCTCTTAGTAATTTTCTGGGACTCTACCCTGCAGAAGTCCACCAGTCCTGACCCCCTTAGATCTGTGCTTGAACTCCATTCCAAAATCACATTCAGTTCCAAAATTACATTTCTTCCTAGCCTCAAAACACTGTCTCAGGCAGTTTCTCTTCAGGTCAAGGGCAGGATGCCCTAGCAAAATACTTATATCTCTTCCTGATACAGTAACCAGCTGCAGCTAAAGAATTTACTAGTTTGAACCAGTTGTGTATTGAGTCATAAGGATATTTATTATTCACTGACCTATCATATGTATCCTAGACTTAGTCATACATATACTCCCTTGAGTCTATCTTGTCTAACAAGACCTTGATGGGGGCAGCCTGGGTATTTCTCCGTCAGCCCTGACTGTTAGTTGACTTAGTGACATTTCAGGCCTAAAACCACACCTCCTTGTAGCCCCTCCTTGGGCTATTTCCCAGTGAAGTCTGGGTAAAATACCTGCACAGTAGATATTAAAAGTGCGTGTTCCTTTAAGAACTGAACACTCCTTAACCGCTCCCTAACCCTGCCCTGACTCACCTAGTTAGCATATTTGGCGTATATTTTACTATAGTTTATCCCATATAAACTTTAACTGTACCCTCTAAGGTTGCAGTTTCTCTAAGAATTCTTGCCTGGTGTATAGCATAACAATAAATCTTTGCCACCTTGACTTAAAGAATGCTTAAGTTTATGAATTCATTCCAGGTGACCTTGTCCTGGGAACTCTGGTCTCGAGATCTCTGTATCCCTGGGGGTTTCTCCCTCAACATTTCTGGTCCCTCATCAGGCCCAGGGGAATCAGAGTATGGGAACTGTTTCTGATAAATATTTGACTATATCTGACTGCTTCATGATACCTAAGGCACTTCACCTACCTGTTTGTTTTTCATATTTAAATGTTTCCCTTGGTTTCTGTTACTTCTGATGGTTGATCATTCTCCCTTTTAATGAATACTCTTTCTTCTTTTGCTTCAGAGACTCCACATTTTCTTGGTTCTCTTCTTACCTTTCTAACCAGGCCTCTTGTGTGCTTTGGTGGCCCCAGAAGGAGCCAGACCCTCCTGCCTGTCTCATTGTCTCTTTAAACTCACCATGTCCAAATTGAGCTGCCAATCTGTCTTTCTCAATCTCTTCTTTCTTTTAACTTCATGATTTCTCTGTGGCAGAAACACTATCTGTCCAGTGTCTTGCATTCTCAACCATGGGGGTATCTTTGACTCCTACTGCTCAGTCACTTCTTAGGAGCTACAATCAGTTAACCACACTTCCCAAGTTGAGCTCAGCACTGTTTCTCACATCTCCACCTTCCTCTCTTTTTATTCCCACTTTTGTTGTTCAGTCATTTTTTAGTCATGTCTGACTCTTGATTACCCCATTTGGCATTTTCTTGGCAGAGATACTGAAGTGGTTTGCCATTTCCTTCTCTAACACATTTTACAGATGAGGAAATTGAGGCAAACAGGGTTAAGTGACTTTCCCAGAGTCACACAGTTAGTACATATCCAAGGCCACATTTGAACTCAAGAACATGAGTCTTCCTGACTTCATAGCCTGGCACTCTGTCCATATACCACCTTGCTGTCTTTATTCCCATTACTACCATGCTAATTCAGATCCTTATTACTACCAGCTTAGACTCTTGTAACAGCTTCCCAAGCAACTTTCCTGTTTACATTCTCTTCTTTCAATTCATGCTTCATATCTCAGTGAGAATAACCTTTCTTATGAACAATATAATAATAGCTCACATTTTGAAGTGTTTGAAAGCTTGAAAAGGGCTTTACACGTATTATCTCAGTTTCCCTTCCTGACAAATATAGGAGGCAGTCTTATTCTCATTTTACAGATGAGTAAAATGAGAGTTAGAGAGGTTTGGTGACTCTCTGTTGACCATTATGTCACTCCTCTTGTCAAACGTCTTCAATGGCTCCCTTTTATCTCTTAAGTCTGACATTTTAGGTGCCCCCACAATCTGAATCCTTTCTCTATTCTGTTTTGGTTAACCTTCTTCAGGATATGGTAACAATGTCTTCATGCTTCCTACCTCTTGTTTCCTATTCTCCTTTTTGCTCTCCTTTCAACTCCTCTTCTCACCCCTTCTCTTCTTTCCCTTTCTTCCCCTCACCTCCTTGGTTCATTTCTCTCTTTACTGTTAACAGTCTTTGTACAGGTTGGGTTGGAGTTGCTATGACCATATCTGTGTTTTCTCATCTTTAACTTTTCCTTTATTTAGTAGTGATTTTGAACTTTGCTTTAAACAGTTGATGATCTAACTATACACAGATAAGCTGATTTTAAAATGAATGTCACTTCGGTAATGAGTCATTTCCCTTCTGTTATGATGTAGTAAATCTCATTTCTTTCTGTTCTCCATTGTGTACTGGTCATGTTCATTGACTTCTGACTTCCTTCTTAAAGAAAGCATCAGTGATACGCAGACATGATGCTTCATGGATAACAAATGCAAATCCTGCATAAGTTTAGAAAAATCAACTCTACAAATATGTTTCCAGATAGCAGTTGTAAAAAAAAAAAAACCACCCCTTTTTTTTAGAGGACTGCACGTTATGTGAGTCAGTAGTGTGAAGGCAATCACAAAAGCTAATGCAAATTTGGGCTCCTTTAACACTAGAAATGCTGCATCCAGAATGATGGCCATACTAGTACTGCTGCTACTGATGGAGCATTTCCTTTAGGTTTGGGCACCTCTTTAGGAAGGACACTGACATCCTTCTTGAGCATGAGCGAAGGCAACTAACCCAAATGCTGAAGGAAGTTAATAATAGTTGAAGCAACATGTGAATTTTTAACCTGGATAAGATAGTCGACTTTGATTCTAGTATCTGAGAGGGTACCATGTGGAAGAGAAATTAGCTTGATCCACCATCTGCTTTCTCTACTCCTACTCAGAGGCTGCTGAACAGAGCTAAAGGAAGCTCCACAATTGTGCTAGCAGGGCACACTATAAATATAGGAGATTAAATCTCAACTGGGCCTTCACTCCATAAAGGCAACTAGGTGGTGCAGTGGGCAGAGTGCAGGACTTGGAGTCAGGAAGAACCAAGTTTGACTCTTACCTTAGATACTTACTATCTGGGTGATTGTGGACAATTCACTTTTATGTACACACACGCACACACACATATAAAATATATACATATGTGTGTGTGTATATATATATACATATATATGTGTATATATACATATATACACATACACATATATACGTATATATACACACACACATATATATACACATATATACACACACACATATATATGAAATGCTTTGAAAAATAAAACACATTAATACATTGTTAATGTAATTAAAATGTTACATAAATAATATTAAGTTATATAAATGTTAGCTATTATTATTCTACTTCTCCCTAGCCGATTCCCTATCTCACTCCCCACAGGAGCTATTCCAAACCTTCTCTTCCTTTCTACTTAGATACCTTCCCTTCTCCCCACCTTATAGAGCTTAGTACCTCATTTTATCTGAAAGGAGATGCCGTCTGCCACAGGCTCCCTCTTCTTCCTTTCTTTTCATTTCAAAACCCCTTGATGTAACCCTCACTTTCTTCTCCTTTCCCGTATTCCCTGACAAGGCCAGCCCATCTTTGTGTACACTCGATGCCATCCATTTCCCTGTCCTCTAACAGCTTCTTCCAACAAGTTCCTCATAATCTGGCCCTTCCTACCTTTCCAGGCTTCTCTCACATCTTACTCTCCTCCAGGTACTCTTCGACACAGCCTCCTTGCTGCTCCTCAAACATCTCCAGTCTCTGAGGACTTTCACTAGTTGTCTCCTCTACCTGAAATTCTCTCCTTCCTCGCCTCCATATATTGGTTGGCCTCACTTCCTTCTAGTCCCAATTAAAAATCTCACCTTCTACAAAAAGACCTTCATTCCCCTTAATGCTAGTTCTTTCCCTCTAAGATTATCCCAACTTGTCCTGTATATAAACCTTGTACATGGTTATTTACATGTTGTTTCACCACACTAGACTATGAGCTCCTTGAGAGCAGGCAGAAATGGCTTTTTTCTTTTCCTTCTTTCCCTCTTTTCCCTCCTCTTTCCTTTCTTTCTTTCCTCCTCCACTCCTTTTCCTCTATACTCCCATTCTTTCCTTCTCTTAGCACTTTAGCACAATGCCTGGCACACAGTAGGCACTTAATAAATGCTTAGTGAATTGAGACTGAACCCTAAATTATCCCCTCCTTTTTCTCAAATCCTTTCCCTATTTACTGGTTTCTAGCTTACTGCCTTCATATATAAAAGCTGTCTATACTTGCTGCTCACTACTCAATACTTTGTAATCTGGTTTTTTATCTCATCAATTAGCTGAAATTTCTTCAAAGTCACCAATGATCCATTCATTGCCAGATCTGATAGTCTTTACTCATTCTTCACTTTTTCTTGATTTATCTGCTGCATTTGATGCTTCTGACCATCCATCCACTCCTCCTCAATACTTTCTCCTCTCCAGGTATTCTTGACCGGTACTTCCTCCTGGTTCTCCTCCTTTTCCTCATTCTCCTTTGCTAGCTCCTCGTCTCTATCATGACACTTAATTATAACTGTCCTTCAGGTCTCTATCCAGGATCTTCTTTTTACTCTACACTCTCTGGAGATGACCTTATCACCTCCTACTGGTTACTGGTCATCTCTGAGCAGATACTTTACAGAACTATATATGCAGCTCCAGTCTCTTCCTTGAGTTAGATGGTCCCACATCACCAACTGCCTATTGGACATTTTTATCTAGAAGTCCCAGAGATATCTCAAAGTTAATATGTCAAAAACGTTTCTTATTACCTCTTCCAAATTTCCATTTTTCTGCCACAGGCTTTACCATTCCTATGTATGCTTAAGCTCAAAATCTCAGTGTTATCCTTGACTTCTCACTCTTGTTCATTTTATATATCCAATTGGTCGCCATATCTTGTCATTTCTACCTACATATCTCTCTCCTATGAACATATCTCTTTACTCACTCAGTCACCAATTCAGACCAGGCTCTTATAACCTTTTACCTGGACTACTGCAATGTTCTACTAACCAGTTTCCCTGTCTCAAGTCTTGTACTGGCGCAGTATAGGCGCTTCTTAAACTGTTGGTTGAGAAAAATTTGGCAACAGTAAAAGGTTTCTGAATGCACAATGACCAAAAATTAACTAAATATCAAACGTGTAATGAATCTGAGGTGTTTCTGATAGCCCTTGCCTGTGTTGCTGTAATGCCATGCATGTGCAGCTTCCCCAAAAGAATGACACTGTGAATAGCTTTTAAGGTTTTGATTACACAGTATAGTGAACACTCCATTTATTCTATAACAAATCAAGGCAAACTTTCTCAGAAAATCAAGGGTGCAGTATAATATTCACAACATTACATCTTATCACAGAAAATCACAATATAGTATTCACAACAGCTTAATATTAGAATGGCCACATAGTTTTCACCAAAGTTGCTGCAGTACTTAGAACAAAGAACAAAAGAATAATCATCTGGTTTCCCTAAGGGTGAAACTCTCCTTACTTAATCTTTCAATGATTCCACAATACAATAATCAATCTTCCACTCATGGGGCAATTACAGATTAACTTAATCAGTCACTTATCTAGATTCACAATTACTAAATATCATTAATTACTAAGTACAGTCATTAGAAAATTATACATACCCTCTATTCTTCAGTGTCTAGTAAACTTCAATTTCATCACACATTCAATATCCAAGGAGAGGCTTTTTCTTCATCTTGACTCAGGGTGGACTCTCAGAGTCCCTGGATCCCCTTCCATGGTCCCAGCTACTACCTGAATCCAACAAACAGTCACCTGGATTCAGAGGCAGACAGCTCCAAGGTCCTTGTCCAGTCCTCTAGGCAGTTCTTAATACACAATGAAGTTCACAGGGTCCAGCACATCTCAAAACCTTCACCACTTCTGTTGCCGGGAACTCAAAGACCAACCAAGCCTCAAACAAACAAAGCCATATCCTGATCATGCTTCTTCAGTCCTCCAGCAGTTCAGCTGGCCCTAGGACCTAGAAGAAACCTCGGCCTTCCAGGTGACCCTCTTAGCCTTCCAAGAGGCCTTTCAGGCTGCAGCAGCCACTTCCACCTTCCAGGCAACTTCAGCCTTCACCGGATTCTGGTCTCATAGAAAACTCCAACTCAATTCTCAGTCCAGCAACCCAGCTACCAGGAGGAAAATTCTTTTTTTTTTGCTTGTTTTTTAATTTTAATTTATTTTCTTGGTTACATCATTCATTTCCACAAGGTTTTGAGTTACAAATTTTCTCCCCTTTTTGCCCCTACCCCCCAGTCCAGAACATTGATCCCACTGTAAGACCCCTCCCACAATCTGTTCCCTTTTATGCCCTCCTCCAACACCCCTCTAGCTTTCTAGCAGGGCAGGGAGGGATTCCCTGCCCCCGTCCCTGTATGTATTATTTCCCAGTTGCATTTGATTGTATGGCTT
>CM053593.1:107224987-107244416 GCA_028646575.1 Pseudocheirus occidentalis
CTATCTGCAGTCCGAGGGCTCTGAAGCAGCCCAGTGGAAGCCGCTGCTGCTACATTCCTCCTGCTACAGCCACCTCCCACTGCTTCCTTGCCCTGGGAGCAGTTTGGCCAGACCGGCTCTTCTCCTTTCGAGTTAGCAAAATCCACTGACCTTTCTCTTAGCCTTTTTTTCTTCTGGCCTGATAAATGTGGTAACTGTGCGTCCAGTGCGGCCTATCTGCTCTCCTATAGACGCGGCTCCCCACCCGATGCCCCAGGGCCTGAGCCAGCCCGGTTTTGGCCACGACTCCCAGACTGCTGAGAAGAGCCCCACCTGCTGAGTTGCCTGTAGCAACAGATGTGCTTTCTGTCTTTTGGAGAGTTCTGGAGCTTGAAAATCTGTTTAGAGTCCCATTTTATGAGTGTTTTTAGCGTGTTTGTGTGGGAGCTGTGATGCTCTGCTGCTTCTATGCCGCCATCTTGGCTCTGTCCCCGCCCCCCCCCAGGAGGAAAATTCTTGATTCTGTCTCTGTCTCTGGAACTCTTCTTACACACACACACACACACACACACACACACACTCTGGCTTCCTGTCTCAGCCAAGCCCTTCCTGTTATGTCAGCAACAGGAGACAGAGTTCACACCTTCTGCTTCTTTCAAGAGGTACTTAGCCCTTAATTACTAAGGGCCATATATATAATATAGTTTTTTTGACAAATTATTTCAGTCTCTTGGCCAAGAAACATCCATACAGAATCATGAAGAGTCAGATATGATGGAACAACTGAACAAAAATGTGTTGGATATTGTGCTAAACACTTAGGACACAAGTACAAAGAATAAAATAATTCCTACTTGCAAGGAGTTTTATATATATATATACACACACACACACACACATATATATGTGTGTGTGTGTGTGTGTGTGTGTGTATAGTTACTAAGGGCTAAGTACCTGCTAAATTAATTACTGCTACAATTTCATCTCAAAATTTCACTGTAGCCTTGGTTCTGAACACACAGCACGCCCACTTTGCACTGCACGTGGCTTCAGGCCACACAACACAACCAATGCTGCCATAAAGCCAAAGGGGGTCAAAAGTCGAAAAATTTTAAGAAGCCCTGCTCTAGTGCACACTCTATGTTGCTACTAAGGTGATTTTCCTATGTTACACTGACTATCATCACAGTTTTGCTCAACAAATATTAATATCTCCATATTGCCTCAAGAAAACAGCTTTTGGCTTTTAGAGACTTACAAAACCTTTTTTCATTCTCACTATACATTAATCCTCCCCCCAAACTCTATAATCCAGTCTGGATTCTAACTGTCCTCCTCTCTATTCCTTCCATCAGGCATTCCACCTTCTGACGGCCTTTGCACTAACCATCCCCCATACAAGGCATGCATTCCCTCCTCACTTTGATCTCATAGCATCCCTTTCATCCTATAAAATGAAGCGTAAGCTGTATAACTACATGCATTTCCCAATATACAACTGCTAGACCCTCCCTGCCTAACATCTTTGTATTCAAGTGTAACTAACTTAGACGTGTATATGTTGTTGCCCAATATCTTCTTGAGAATAGGGATTACTTCACTCTTCATATGTGCATCTCTAGGATGTAGCATATTGCTTACACCCAAATTCTTTTTGATCAATCATTCAACAAGTATTTTACTGAGTCCTTGCTACATGCCAGGCACATATTGAGGCAGCTTAGATGACTTCAATGGGTAGAGTACTAGGCCTGGAGTCAGGAAGACCTGAGTTCAAATTTGACTTGGATCTTATTAGCTGTGTGAGCCTGAGCAAGTCACTTAACCTCTGTTTGCCTTAATATACTAGAGAAGGAATGACAAATTATCCCAGTCTCTTGGCCAAGAAATGCCCATACAGAATCATGAAGAATCAGATATGATAGAACGACTGAACAAAAATGTGTTGGAAATTGTGCTAAGCACTTAGGACACAAGAACAAAGAATAAAATAATTTCTACTTGCAAGGAGTTTACATTGAATGATTGACTGATCAATTAGCCCCAAAGTATAGAACGACATCATAGGACAGTTATCCCTTCCACAGAGCAACTTTTTCCATCACAGTTTTGATATATCACCAAGTTGGCATAAGAAATTAAATGGAAATTAGGGAGAAGTTTTGCAGAAGCTGCAGATGACACATGCAGGCCAGCAGATGACACAGAGAAAGTTCAGAAACTCAGAAATGCATAAAATATATGTATAGTATATATCAACATTTTACTTTTGAATATCATAAATATACCCAAATTTTACAATAAGGTACTGTAAACACCTCACAAAAGAATAAGAAAAAAGTCAGACCTCTTCTCTGGAACAAAGGTAAGACCAAAAAATTTCCATGTCATGGGGGTGCTGCACCCCTCACACCCACAATGTGGAAATGATAACTGTATAGTTTTAGCCTAGAAATCACAGATGAAAGTTGCAAAGACGTAGGTTTCAGTCTAATATAAAGAAAAACTTCCTAACAAGTACAAATGTCCAAAAAAGAGAATGAACACCTCAGCTCGACGGCACAGTGGATTCTCCAAATAGACTGGAGGTGTTTAAGGAGGCCAGATGACCATTTATTGGGGGTATGGTAGATGTTATTCTTATTTGGATACAGATTGGAATAGATGACTTCTGAGGTCCTTCCCAATTCTGTGAATCTGTGATTTTTTTTTCTATTGCGAACATGTGCCCATGCTCTTTTCTTTTGAGTTTGGTGTTCTAAGTTAGAATAAATTCTGCTGTGAGGTCCTTGAAGGAATGGACCATATCTCCTACCTCTTTTGTTTTAGCTATCTCTCCCCTTCCCACCCATAGCACCTTGTTGTTTAGTGAAATGGCTTGCACTGTGAACCGTACATGAAAGGAACCTAGAGCATATTGGATTCTTTCCTCTTGGTGTCATAGCATTTATGGCTGGAAAGACCCTTAGAAATCATCCAGCCCAATCTCCTTGCTTCACAGATAAAGTGGGAGCAGAAACCAAGACAGAGCTCTTTGTTTGTAGTATTTACCCCTGAAAAGCAATGAGATAATGGGTATACATGTTCCCTGTGCTAAGGAGAAGCCTTTACGAATTCCATTCCTATGGGCCCTCCCTTTTGCCACAATTTTCATCCCTTCCCCTTCTTTGTCTTATGCTGTTGGTCAGTGCTCTTTAGTATTTACTGCCTCCTGAAGTAATTGCAGGTCTGTGTACGCACACATATCTATGCATATATAACTAAAAGAAATAAAGCTTTTGCTTTCAAGCTATCTCATTTGCACTTGCAGCAAAACATTTACAACACAGCTATAAAGTACATGAAAATACAGTGGAAGCATCAATATAACAATGAAAAAATGGGTGAGATATGATGCTATAATACAATCTGTTTTCATTTGTTGTAGAAAAATTAATTTTATAAGACAATTCATTTAACATAGTGATATTTTTCAGTTTAGCCTTTGATGCTTGAAACTTTTACTCTCTCTTCTCCCTTCCCACTTCACTGTTTAAAATAGAAAAATGGTGGAAACGAATTTTATTTCCTGTTTAACTGTCAGCATGACCTCATGAAAGATGTTGTATATACCTCTATGGGCTCAAGATTAGGGCAGGATACAACACACACCTGTGCCAAATGTATATTGTCTGAGTTTTTCTCCCATTCATCCAAATGTACATGTTTAATAGACCTCAATAAAAGAGAAGATAAGATATGTTACCTTCTAAAGCAAGGCACCTGGGTGGACTATATGACCAGATAAGGTTATATAAGCACTCGAGATACTCTGACCCCTCTAGTTTGAATCCTGGGAAGCAGTGGTAGGCAATCACTGCCCCCACGGGGAAGTTGGACTGGTACTCAGACATGTTGACGTAACCATTAGCAGAAGCCAGGGGTCTCAGGCAACCTGCAAATTAAAATAAAAGAAGTAGGAGTCTTTTATTAGAAAGAGTTTTCTTCAGTTTGTCTTTGTACATCTCAGACAGAGTTCTAGGGTTTAAAAATTAGAAAATAAAACACCAGATATCATTGCAACATTCTTACTTATGAAAAAGACCAAATACTCAACAAATTCATTGTCCAGGTCTCTTCCTCTTTTCTTTTTAATGAGAAAATTTGTCTTTGCCTTTGCAAATGGTATATAACTTCTACAAAGTCAGATGAGTAAATAAGCAAAAGTAGGTGAGGAGGAAATGATCCTATGTCTCTGAGATTGCATATTCCAATTTTCTAAGCCCAGAAGAGGAAGAGACAACCAGAGTTTTGATTTGTGTAATTGGTGGCAAAAGAAGACTGTTACCCAAAGTCAATTCAAGTAGAGCACTGTCATATTTCATTTAATAGATGAGTTCCTGAAAAGTTAATAGTAAACTGAATTGTTGTAAATTGAATCATATTTTCATTGATGTAGGATAGTCCAGGGTAGTTAGGTGGCACAGCAGATAGAGCACCAAGTCTGGAGTCAGGAAGACTTGAATTCAAATCTGGCTTCAGACACTTATAAGATGTATGACCCTGGGCAAGTAACCTAAACCCTGTTTGTCTCAGTTTCCTCATCTGTAAAATGAGCTAGAGAAGGAAATGGCAAACTACTGCAATATCTCTGCCAAAAAAACTCCAAATGGGGTTGCAATGAATAACTCAAAACCAACAACAGCAATGGTCCACTTCCTAAAATGAATACTATAACAAATTCTTCTATTTTAAAGCAAAGAATCTCTCTTTAATGTATCAGTTTAGGAATCATATTCATATCTTTCACCGTTACCCTCTACAAAGTTTTCTCCCAAGGCTATGCCTGTACACCTATAGGGGATCACGCTAGATCTCAGAAAATTCTGATTTGTGTGGTCATTAGTCTTTGTTATCCACAGCCATGCCTTTTTGCTAGAGGAAAGAGCTTGCTGTTGGGATGGAAGCTCTAAAGAGAAACAACTTCATAAGAGATAAATAATATGTAATGAATCTACAGTCAAGGTTGCTCCCAGTCACTGAGTGTGGTAGTCTAAAGGCCAGAGCAATGGGATTATGAATGCTTTGGGTGGAGATTAGGGAAACTGTTTTGAGAAATAGGAACGCCTGGGAGACATGGCTTCTGGCTTCATTTTGGAGAGATTCTCTAGTCTAGACTCTTAAAGATTGGTGACATGTCCACTGAGACATGACCAGGGCACATTCTGATTCAACCATCTGTGTGTTTCTTGTCTGACTATTGGGTATAGAAAATGGAGAACCATCTGTTCTGCACAGTCCCTAGCTCAGCATTAGATTTCAATAAACATTAACTAGTCCCCAAATAAAGTCCAACTGTGGCAAAAGGTCAGCTGTAAAACTCATCCCTCACTATTTCATCGGCATATCCCTGGAAATGTTGCCTATATGCAATTTAAAGCTAAGGTGTATATGTATTTAATTCAATTCAACAAGCATTTATTGAGCAAGACGCTGCAAGGTAAGACAAAATGAAACATCATCCGCCCTCAGAGACTGGTAGGGAGATACAACATGCACACAGATTTTTTAAAAAGCATTTGTTAAATGCTTACTATGCCAGGCACTGTGCTAAGCACTTTACAAATATTATTTTATTTGATCTTCCCAATAACCATGTGAGGTGGGTGTTATTATAATTCCCAATTTAGCAGTGGGGAAACCAAAAAGCAGAGGTTAAGTGCCTTGCCAAGGGTCATGCAGCTAGTATCTGAGGCTGCATTTGAACTGAGTTCTTGATTACTGGCCCAGAGCTCTATCCATTACACAACTTAGCTGCTAAACTATAGAGGAAATAATTTGGGGGACAAGGAAAGGCACTAGTCCCAGGGAGAATCAGGAATGATGACAGATGACTGCAATGAAATTCTGGATAAGGTGGTTTAGAATATATGGTGGATAGAGAGCTGATTTCAGAGAAAAAAAAATCTAGGTTCAAATCCTGTCTCTGACACTCTTAAAGGCAATCAGACTTAGAAAGTCAGGCAATTCTCTAAGATTATGTTTCAGAATAGTTAAGATCTGTATTGGTAGAGGGAGTTTCCTCCTTGGAAGTTTCTGATCCCAGTGAAAGAAAGGGACCACATCAAATGCAAATACAGAGATATATGCAAATATACACACATACATGTATATATGTACATATAGATACACATATATAGGTAACATAGCAGTTGTTGAAGAGGTGAAATTTTGCCTGAACACTCTTCCTCCTCCTCTTCCTCCTCCTCCTTCTCTTTTTCTTCTTCTTCTTCTTCTTCTTCTTCTTCTTCTCCTCCTCCTCCTCCTCCTCTTTATCCTTTTCCTCCTCCTCCTTTTCCTCTTCCCTCTCCTCCTTTCCCTCCTCCTTCCCCTCTTGCTCTCCTCCCCCTTCTTTTTCTTCTCCCACATTTCACTCTTCCAACAGAAAAAAAGTGAGGGCCCAATTCTTCTCAGATCACAGGTTCCTCTTTCCTCAAGGTGGACCAGGGGCATAATCTTTGCTTTGGTTTCCTGTTTCTACCATGCCCCTTCCTTTTTGCACTGGAGGCTAGAGTCTTGCCTAATGATCCCTTGCTTTTAGCAATCACACTTGTTTACAAGCATCTTATTTCTGCATGGGGGAGGGAAGGGAGGGAAATGGCCCTTGCTCTATATGGTTCACTTCTGCCACTTGGAAGAATGATTTACATCAGAAAGTTATTAACAAAGTCATAACTATACAATCATCTAACATATAGCTTGCTGAAGCCCAAGTTGGGAAAATTCCCAACATCTGATGAAGAATTAGATCTCTAACCTACTTAAATTCTGCTTATTTTGAGACAGCCCCTGTCATCCTTCATTCTACTTGGCCTGAAATGGAATAAAGATACAAACTTGCTCCCTTAGGAGCATGCCTGGAATGCTCCTCATCTCTGCTTCCTGAATTCCCTGGCTTCCTTCAAACACCAGCTAAAATTCTACCTTCTATAGGAAGTCTTTCCCAATCCCTCTTGATTTTAGTGCCTGATTACCTCCAGTTTATCCTAATTATAGCTTGTAGGTACTCACTTAACCTTTTTGCCTCAGTTTCCTCATCTGTAAAATGAACTGGAGAAGGAAATGGTAAACCACTCCAGTAACTTTGCAAAAAAAAAACCCCAACCCAAATGGGGTCATGGAGAGTTGAGCATGACTAAAATGACTCAATACAAAGAAAAAAGTTGCTTGTAAGCTGTCTCCCCAATTAGACTGTGAGCTCCTTGAAAGCAGCAACTGTCTTTAACCTTTCATGCCCCCAGTAACCAGCACAGGTCCTGGCTTTTATAGAAGATGTTTTATTGACTGTCTTTGTGACTGACAATACACAGCAGGTCATCATTGATCATGACCCTGACGTAAAGTGATTTTAAAGAAAACAGTTAAATCACACATTATTCACAAATGTAAAGCCCAGAAAAATGCATAGCAGTAAAATGACCTTTGTTTGAAGGTGGAAATAAGTCAGAAAGGGGAGGGAAATTTGGAGCACATCATAGGTTTTGGGAGTTTCTCAGGGAGAAACAGTTCAGCTGTTCTGAACCTCTGAAGGGTTCCTTTGACAGGAAGGACAAGGAGGAGAAGCTGCAGCTTCATCAGCACTCACTATCAGTCCACCATCAAATCACTCACCATCGCCTTGCTGCTGGGGCTGCCACTCTTTCTGTTGATTGCATTTCCACCTTTCCCTCCACCAGTCATTTATGAACTAAGAGTTCACTATCTGCCAATCACTGTGCTAAGTAAGTGCTGGAGGTATAAAGAAAGACAAAAATAGCCCTTGTCCTCAAGGAGCTAATATTCAAATGGAGGAGACAACTTGAGAGTAACTATGAACATATAAGGCACATGCAGAGTAGATGGAAGGTAATCTCAGAGGGGAAGGGACTAGCAGATGGGAAAAAGGTACTAGCAGGTAGGACTTCCTACAGAATGGAATATTTGATCTGAATCTTGAAGAAAGGTAGGGAAACGGAAAGCCAGAGGTGAGAACGGATGTTATCTTGGGAACCAGCCAAGATAAAGGCAGAGATAGGAGATGGAGTGGTTGTTGTGTGTGAAAAACATCACACAGACCAGTGCAGTTGGGTCTCAGAGTCCCTCATGGAGGACAGAAAAGTGTAAGGAGCCTGGAAAGGTAGAAATGGATCAGATTATGATGGGTTTTAAATGACAAACAGAAGATTTTATATTTAATCCTAGAGGTAATAGAGAGTCACTTGGCGCTCCTTTAGCAGGAAAGTGATAACATCAGACTTAACATTTTAGAAAAATTATTTTGACAACTGAGTGGAGGATGGATTGGAGTAGGGAGAAACTTGAGACAGGGAAACTAATTAGAATATGATTGCAGGGAAGAATATACATATACACAGCTGAGTACAGGAATGTATTTCACTCAATTGTGAAATAGGAGGGAAATAGGGAGGAAAAGGGAGAAGAGACTGAGGGAATTAGAGGGAAAATGGATTAAGGCAGGGATTAATCCAAAGCAAAATAAAGTCTAAGTAGGATTATGCAAAAATATTTGTAGCTCTTTATGAGGTAATTAAGAACCGGAATCTGAGGGGATACCCCTCCAGTGGGGAAAGGATGAATAAGTCACAGTATCTAAATATGATCAAATACTATTGTGGTGTAAGAGATGATGAAGGGGATTGTTTCAGAGAAACCTGGGAAGGCTTATATGAACTGATGCAGAGTGAAGTGAAAAGAACCAGGAGAACAATTTATGCAACATGTAAAAAACAAACATACTTGAAAGAATAAGGAACTCTGATCTGTGTAATGACCAACAGCAATTCCAGAAGACCAATGATGGTTTCATTAGTCTACCTACCTCCTGACAAAGAGGGGAAGGACTCAGAGTGCAGAATTATATATACAGACATAGATATATGTATGTATGTTATATATGTGTGTGTATGTATATGTATACCCACATATATGTATATATTTGAACATGGACAATGTGGAAATTTGTTTTGTTTGACTATACATGTTTATAATGGGGGTTTTGTTCTTTCAATTTTCAGGTAGCAGGAGGGGCCTAACGTGGGAGGAAAACAAGGCAGATTTTTGATTAATGAAAAAAATACATAATTTTTCTAAAAAGGCTATTTTAGTAGTCCAAGGAAGAGGTGACAAGGGCTTTAATTGGGGCAGTAGCTGTGTGGGTAGAGAGAAGTGGACATATAAGGGATATTGTAAAGGCACAAATAAGATTTGGGTTGAATTGAAGAACATATGAAGTGGCTCAAAGTTAGGAGTTAAAGATGACTGAGTTTGTGAATATCTGTGACTGAGAGGGTGGTGGTGACCTCAATAGAAATAAAAACGTTGGGAAGAGGGGAAGACTTGGGGGAAAAGATAATTAGTTGTTTTAGGTATGCCGAATTTGAAAACCATCCAGAACATTCAGTTTGAGATGTCTAAAAGACAAATGATATTACAGTATTGTGGCTTAGGAGAAAAATTAGGGCTAGATATATATTCCTGGGAACCACGTGCATAGAGAAGACAAATGAACCCATGGGAGCTGCTGAGATCCCTAAACGAGATTTCATAGGAGAAGGTCCAGAATAGAACCCGGGGGATTCCTCATTGTTAGTGTGTGGGACATGGAAGAGAAACCAGCAAAGGAGACTAAGAAGGAACAGACAATTAAGAGGAGAAGCAGGAAAGGACAATGGAATAAAAACCCAGAGAGGGGATGATGTAGGGAGGATAAGGAGATCAGCTCTGTTGAATCTTGCAGGAGAGGTCAAGAAGGATGAAGACTAGGAAAAGGCCATTAGATGTGACAATAAGAGATCACTGGTAATGTTGCAGAGAGCGATATGAGTTGAAAGATTAGTCTGGAAGCCAGACTACAGAGGCTTTAGAAGAGAAGAAAAAGAGGAAGAAGACATGTTAAGAGTAGACAACTTTCTCAAGGAGTTTTTAATAACAAAAAAAAAACCATTGAGATATACAACTGCAGCTAGTGGAGATGTGTGGATCAAATGAGGCTCTTTTTAAAGGAAAAATAGACATGTTTCTATGCAGAAAGGAAGGTGCCAGCAGACAGGAAAAGGCTGAAGATAAGAGAAAGCAAGGGTATTGGAGGTAACGATCTTCCGAAGAAGCTAAGGGTACATGTAAAGAGGTTGGCCTTGGCAAGAAGAAGAGTCATCTCTTCATCCAAGAACAGTGTGGAGGAGATAATGGGTGAAATGTGTAAAGATGACTGAGCAATATGAGTTGGGGAAGAAGAAGAGAGAATGGGGGAGATCTGGGTAGATTAACCCAATTTTTTCAGTATGACAGCTGAAAGGGAGGGGGGAAGAGATGCCATGGAGAACTTGAGGAGAGACAAGAAGTTTTCACGCAGTTGCTGTGGAGAGTAGGATGGAATTAATCAGGAAGGAGTAGAAAGATGAAGTGAACATCCAGTTAAGACTGGAGAATATAAAATTTGTCACGGACTCTACAAAGTTTCGTCATTTCCTTGAGCTCTATTCTGCAACATGGGACAGTGTAAGTAATTCAGGGTTAGGATTTGGCAAGATGTTACTGGTGACAGGAGAAGGGGACAAAGGGGTAAGGGATTTATGAGCAGAGGACAGTGTGGAGTTGAGATAGTTCACTAAAGGGTTTAGAGATGGAAGAGAGTAGAATGTAGCCAATGCAGAGGTGATGGCCTGGGAAAGAACTGAAGGGTAGAGGGATGGGAGATTACTGTGAGGACAAAGTACAGGATTAGGGGTTGTAAGGGAAAGGGAAAGATGGAATGATACATGATTCTAATAAGATGAAAGGAATGTAGAGTTTGCAAATATGAAAGTGGAACATTTTTAGGTGACGTACACATCATGGGTTTAAATATCTCTTGCTACAGCTGAGATGAAATGGAAGAGTGGAGGAATTTCCAATGAGTGGAAATTGATTTGGTTGAGGAACTAAAAATTTAGAATATATGAGGGAGCATCTAAATGTATACTGAAGTCCCTAGAATGGTGGTAGTGAAACTAGGTAGTGCAGTGGATAGAGTGCAGAAACTAGGTAGTGCAGAGGGAGGAAGACTTATCTTCATGAGCTCAAATCTGGTCTCAGACACTTAAGGGCCGTGTGACCCTGGGAAAGTCACTTAACTGTTTGCCTCAGTTTCTTCTGTAAAATGAGCTGGAGAAAGAAATGGCAAAGCACTCCTGTATCTCTGACAAGAAAAACCCAAATGGGGACACAAAGAGTTGGACACAACTGAAAATGACTGAATAGTGATGATGATGATGATGATGATGATGATGATGATGATGACAGTGATGACAGTATGTGGGTAAGAGTATCGGAGGAGGGAAAGACTGTGAACTAGGCGGTAAGTTCATTGAAGCATGAAGAAGGACATCCTGGAGTCTGATATGGACGCCAGGATCTGGACTGGACTGCCTCTCTGAAAGATACATTATAGACAGTATCACCAACTGTATTCTCCAACTGTTATCTGTGCTACTTTCAGATGAATTCAAAATCTCCCAACCTGGAAAAATTCCGCTGCTCTCCTTTCTATACCCTAGAGTCAGATTTCTTGCTAGTCTCAGTTTCACCCTTCAGACAACAGCCTCTATGATTCCCAGCTAGTTTTCCATTCCTTTTCCCTACTCATATGGAAAATACACACAATCCAAAAAGATGTCTAAGCTTCCTGTCCAAATATCCTGTTACATTTACACACATACACACATTTGTGTGCACATATACATATAAATACAGAGATATACAAACATATGAATATATGTATATATTTATATATATATGTGTGTGTGTATATACATATATATGTGCATACACATACACACACACACTCACTCAATAGATCTGCAATCTCATTGATTTGGAAGTTCCATCCAAACCAACAGATCAAAACTCATCTATTCTTTCCCAGCCTTTGTGACTCTCATCCATGGCCTTTAATAAGTTCACCACAAGAGGTCCACCCAACATGTTGGTGACCTGCTCAATTTCTCTCAACGTGGAGAGGGTACCACTGGGAGGATTCTGGTTGTTCATCTGTCATTCATCATTCTGGCTGCCAGACCAGCCCATCTTTTCTTTCTGTCATACAATTCCTTGTTGACATCTTTTACTGATTTTTTTTTTTTAGTTTCTTATTGGTTATATATTGTAGGCTGCTCAATCTGCCATTCTTGAATTAATTTTCAGTTCTTTGTAGGCAGCTATATTACATGTTTCACTGTCACAGAGAAACCCTTACGGAATGCTGGTTCTAAAAAAATGAGTCTTTGCTTTCATGGGAACTTTGCAATTTTTGAATGCAAAACAGCCCAATCTTTTTCTTTTGTTCAGGGCCCAAATAATTGTGCACTGGTATTGACTATCCCAGATACACACACCAATGGGCCAACTTTATAGTATGTCCATCTAAATTTATGCTGAAAAATGAAGAATAGATATTCTTCCATTTCCTCTGTGGGTAGACAGGCCACAACTACATTGAGTGATTAGAGATCTGTTCTAGAGATTCCAGAGAATGTTAGGGTTTATGCAAGGCCAAAGAAAAATCCTTGTGGCCCATTGATTTTGCAGCAGCAAGACCAGGGATTTTTAGGTTGCTATTGGGAAGGAGAGATTCTGGGGGGGGGGATCTTCATGATGAGGGCTCAGGGTCAGACTACTGGGGAAGGAGTTTCATGTTGTATCTGTGTAATATCATCTGTAAACATTTGGAGGACCTTGCTATTCATAGAGAATTTCTCTTTGAGCTGTTTTGCACTGATTACCTCTATCATAGTAGTATATGAGGTCTTCATGTTCAGAGACCACTGTGACACCAGGAATGGACCAGAAACTTGAAGCACCCCTCGAATATCTGCTCGCCCAATATCATGTGAGCCCTACATGCGCAGAGGCCACCATAAAGCCCTGATACTGAAACCACCACGAGACTCCTTCCCCAGTGGTCTGATCTGGAGCACTCACCTTGTAGATTCCCCCCTAGGATCTCTCCTTCCCAAATGTGCAACCTAAAAGTCACCATCCCTGCTGCTGCAACCAATGGATCAGAGAGAATTTCCATTGGCCTCGTACATAAACTCTTCTGTGTTTGGTATTCTCCAATTAGAATGTGAGTTCTTTAAGAACATGTAATGACAAGTTTTTCTATTTATATTCTCAATGCTTAGTACAATTCTTGTCACATAGTAAATGCTTTTCCATGAAACCACATTCACCATTTTATATATCTCGTAATGTTATCAGAGCATCACTCAATAGGGTCATTTCTGCTGTTACACCTTGTTGTAATAGAATCTATGAAACTGTGTTTTGTTCTATCGAATCAAATGCCTTTTCTTAATCAACACATAATAAATACAATGGAATATTATATTCCTTACATCTTTCCATTAATTGTGAAACAGTAAAGATATGGTCTCTTGTTCAATATTGTTTGTGAATGCCTCCTTGTTTCCTACAAATAGCCTCACCAAAGATGCCATCAATTCATGGTTCAATGGCTCTCATAAAGATTTTGTATAGATAGGAGAGTAGGAAAACAGGTTGATAGCTATTCATACTCTTTTGATCACCTTTCTCAATATTAATTTTGGTCTGATATTTTTATATGCCTCTAATATCTTCCACTCCTTTGGATACCTTATATACTGTTCCTTCAACACTGTCACAATTGTGTTGCTTCCAGAATGGATCATTTCCATATACTCTTGGCTCAATCAACCTATTCTTCCCACCTTTGTTCTCCTGAATACAATTTCTTTCTCCTCTGGAGGTACATCTGGAACTTGGATGTTACAGTTTAAGTGGGAGGTGATCCAGTCCAATAGCTAAAAGAAATATTATTTCATGGAATGTACAAGAAATATTATTTCATGGAATGTTTGGTTATTGCATGTTACAATAACTAATGACAAATATTTGCAAAAATAAATCACCATGAACATAACTGCAATTTATGCTGCATTTATTAAGTGCTTACTAGTTCCACTGTCTTCAATGGAGAAAACAACCTGTTGTAACAATGTTTGCGAAGATTGTCCGTGTCTTCTCTTTCCGTTGTCATGCTTGAATGCCCTTGACATAACTGCTTAGACAGATATTTTGAATAGCTTTCTTTAAACTGGTTTTACCCTTTACTGCTTCTCTCTGCTCTATGAGATAATATGGCTTGTAATAATCTATCATCCTACTTCATAAGGTTACCCCTGAGAGTCACCTTTCTCTGACAAGGAAGTCACATGTTTGTTTATGAAGGACGCCTCCAGGTTCTTCTGGTCTCCTCATTGGGGCAGTTTATTTATATTCGTTAAATTTCTGGATAAAATTGTCCAAGTTGGTATTGAGTTTGTTTCTATTTTTCAGCTCAACATGCTTGAGTAGCCCCCCTAACACCTTCCAGGATAAAATGTAAACTCCTCTGTTTTTAATTTTAGGCTATTCATAGCCTGATCTTTTCTTACCTTTCCAATCTCACATGCACTCTAGGATACAGTGACACTGCCTACTTTCTGTTTCTTATACATGATGCTCCATTTCCCATCTTTGTAGCCTTGTCCTGCCTGGCCCTCATGTTTGGAGTGATTTAATCCCTTGCCTTGCTTTTACCTCATAGTTTTCTAGTCTTCAATATTGAGCATAAATCCTTCTGTATGCAAGAGGGCTTTCCTGGTGCACCTAGTTGTTCACATCTACTCTGCTAAGATTACCTTCCTTACACTATTTTTTTGGGGGGGTGGTAATCAGGATTAAATGACTTGCCCAGGGTCACACAGCTAGGCTGGATTTGAACTCAGGTTCTCCTGACTTCAGGCTGGTGCTCTACCTACGGTGCCCCCTAGCTGCACCTCCATATACCATTAATATGTCTTATATGTACCTAGTTGTTTCCATACTCCTTCATTAGAATGCAAGTTCCCTGAAGGGCTATTTAAAGGCTATTTTCTTCCTTTCTTTGTATCCTCAGGGCTGAACACAATGCCTGGCACACAAAAAATACTTAATAAATGCTTGTTGACTAACTATTATCCATTTCCTATTTTTTATTTTAAATTACTTGTTTAAATAGTTCAAGGTTGAGTTGTTTCAATTGTACACTACATCTTTTTTATTATTCTCGTTTTGATGTTCTGAATCACACACAGACAGCTGACTCAGAGATAACTCCCACATCAATAAGAAGTCTTTTCCTGTATGTTAAGATAAAAATCAATATTATTCTTTAGAGCGTTATTTAGTGTTTTCGATGTCTAGTACCAAGAAATCTTTTCTAAAGAAGGTATTCATGATATATAGGTGTGAAATTTCTGTGGAGTCTATAAGTCTTTAGTCTGTTTCATCCTTTCTTCATGAATCAATCTTTTCCACCTATTTCTTCCCATCCTCCCTCACTACGTTTTCATCTTTGTGTTGAAGTCATCAAGCATCTGAACATCTGTTGTTATTGTTTTTAACTTGGGATATCTTATTGAGGTCTATAGAGAATCACTTCACCAACTTCTTCAGCAATTGATTGCAACATAGACTGAAATTATGTTCATGGTGTTTTTCCCCAATATTTATAATTAGTATTATAACATATGATGACAAAATATCCCATGAAATAAAATTTCTTGTAGCTATTGGGTGTTTGATAAAGCCAACTTTTATCTTTGTCTCTGGAGAAGGAAATGACGAACCATTCCAGTGGTTGGATCGTACCATCCTTCCATTTAACTATACTTTCCTTCTTTCTTCAAGTTTCATTTATAGCAAGGATATCAAGATTGTTCCAATTCAGCTCCTCCAGCATAATGTCTATTTGTTGGTCATTGGAAAAGGATTTCATATTTAGAATACCAAGAGTCAAATGAGAGTTTATCAATGTCTAAAAACTGAGTGATTCTTAGCGTGCTCTGGTCCCTTTCTCACCTCTCTGCCATTGTCATTGTAGAAGTAGGAATGGTTTATATAGGACTGAGGGTTATTTTGTATTTTTTCTTCCCTCATAGGTTGCCATGGGCAAAAAAATTTCATCACCAAATGGCTAACCTACTGACAGCATGCTCCTTTGTAGTTATCTAGGTTAAGCCTCAGAAAACAGATTCAGTATGTTGTTGGGGTTATATTCCATGCCTTTCTAATATGGTAGAACCTGCTCAAGCTCTGCTAGGATGGCCTTCTAGTATAAAAAACACCCCCCAGGGCACAGCAAAGCATCAGTGTAGGACTCTGTGGAAGAGTAGGCAATATGCAAACTCATGCACAATATATTTATTGTTGTTGTTCCATTATTCAGTTGTGTTCAGCTCTCTGTGACACTGAAGACCACACCACACTAATAATGTCCATGGGTTTTTCTTAGGAAAAATACTGGAGTGGTTCACCATTTCCTTCTCCAGCAGACTAAGGCAAACAGAGGTTAAGTGACTTGCCCAGAGTCACATAGCTAGTAAGTATCTGAGGTCAGATTCGAACTCCAGTTTTCCTGACTCCAGGTTCAGTATTCTATTCACTGAGCCACCTAGCCGCCTCCATAGATATTATATATCATATTATGTAATACAATTAAATTGTGTAATTATTATATATAATAAATAACATGCTATACTTTATAAATATGTGCACATAAATCTACAGAAATACAAAATATACATATATGTATACACTTACTGTATATGTACTCAGAGATTTGTTTATTTTAGTATGTATTTAAGTATAGGTGACCCTGGCCTCATAAATGCTATGTTAGCTGAGGGCAGACTCTTGCATTTCCTACAGAGATGGAAAGGCTTTGGTCATTAACCAATAATAAAACTGTATATTTACTGTCTGAGGATCAGCCTAGATTATTCATCACCAGATTGGTGGCATGGGAATAAATTTTTCTGCCACAGCAACTGTTAAAGACCATCTACTCTATTGTAGAGGGGTTGCAATCTGTATCTGTGGAGGGAGTGATAAAATTGGATAAAATCACAGATTCCTGAAGTATGGAAGCATGCATTTTTCTATGTACACAGACAGACAGACACAGACACACACACACACACAGAGACAGACAGACAGACATATGCATATATAAAGTGTTGCTGTCTGAATAGCTACAAGATATGATAAATTCTTAATATATGAGGTCTGATATGTAACTATATAAACTGCAGAGCTAGGACTCTGTGGTTCCTTATAAATGGCATCATGTGATTATTTTAAATTTTGAGAGCTGATTCAATTGGGACATAATTGCAATATCAAGGGAACCAGCAAATCCCAGGATTGACTTTAGGTGCAGACTGGCTGGGTATCATAGGCACCTGGAAGGGAGTTTACAACAGATGGCTCAGTAAATATCCACATACCCCTTCCTTTTTTCACTTTTTAAGCCAAACTATATGTTGACTATGGATTTGTGTCAGGGGAACTCAGGATAATCAACTCCTCTCCAAAGCCAGTGCTCAGATTTTAGGGAATAGCTTTATTCAAGAAGGATCAGAATCAAAGCCATCATCTAAACTGGCCCCTGTGGTACTGAATAACATGGCTGGGCCATCAACTGGCAACGTTCATGGGGAAAGTGAGAAGAAAAAGTCAGAAATGGATATAATTAGTGCTCTGAGAAAACCCCCATCAAAGATTACAAAATTAGCACGTGCAGATGGAATACCTTAGAGCAATGAGTATCCCGTGGGTGTCCTGGGAGGGATCAGCAGGCAGTAAATTATGCCATTAACAATGTGTAATTGCCCCACCCCTCACCCTTCTCTCCCCAAGACAGTCATTTGCATTTTGGAACCACTGTATAAATCACACATTTAGAGCTCAGCTTCCCTACAAATGAACATTAACATATTCAAAATAGCAGAAGAAACCTGAGTGTCTCTCTCTCTCTCTCACACACACCACACACACACACACACACACACACACACACACACACACACACACACACACACACACACACACAAACTGAGCCATGTAGGAAAATGGCTAGGAGAGTCTGTTTTCATTTTTGTAAATCTCAGCCTTTATCTATGGAGAAGGCTAGGATATGTTCTCTCTCAAAAGTAACCATCTCAAATATAAAAGAGAAGAAAACAGTCTTCAGCTCAAAGCAACTTCTATTTGAACTTTCAGGTAAGAGCACCAAGCCCCTTCCATCTAGAGGTGTAAATCAGAGTTTTAGGGTGAAATATTGCCCCAAGGATCAATCCTGTTTCCCTTGTGGGCTGGGGGAAGTAACAGCCTGCCTTCTCTCACACATTTTTTCCTTTAATTTCCCAGTTCCTCACCAGGATTGCCATTAGGGGTCCTTCCTGAAGTGCAGAGACAAGAATTCTATAAAGATGTGAGAGGAAGCAATAGGGAATCAGCTTTGCAACTCATTTACTCATCCATTGAAATCTGGCTTCTGACCTCACCATTCAGCTGTGACTGCTATCAATCAGTTAACAAATATTTATTAAATGCTTATTATGAGGCAGCCACTATAATAAACCCTGGGAATGAAAAAAATTGCTCTCCAAAACAACCAATGATCTCTAAATTCAAAGTATGTTTATTAGGCCTTATCCTTCTTGACTTCTCTGTAGCGCTGACCATCCCCTCCTAACAGAAATCTCCTTATGCTTTTCCCACATTATGTCCCCCTAGTTTTACTATTTTTCTGGCCTCACCTCAATTACCTTGCTGGATCAGTATCCATGTCCTGCCCTATAACCTTGGGCATAACTCTAGACTCTGCCTTATTTTTAGCCTCTCCCTCTGTCTCTGTCTGTCTGTCTCTCCCCCTTTTTCTTCCCTCCTCTGCCCCCCTCCCTTAATGAGCAATTAGGAATGTATAGATATCTGGCCCTGGAGTAAGGAAGACTTGAGTTCAAATTATGCCTCAGATACTAACTAGCAGTGTGACCTTGGGCAAGTCCCTTAGCCTCTCACAGCCTCAGTTTCCTCATCAGTAACAATGGGGATGATAATAATAATAGCATCTATTTCCCAGGGTTGTTGTGAGGTTCAAATGAGATAATATATATAGTCTTTTGTAAACCTCAAAGTCCTATATAAATGCTAGTTACTACTACTACAACTACTATATCATCTACTACTACTACTACCACCACCACTACTACTAATACTACTACTCTACTACTACCTCTACTACTGTTACTACAGCTACTACTATGTAACTGCTGCTACTACAGCTGCTACTACTACTACTACTACTACTACTACTACTACTTTACTACCACTACTACTACTACTGCTACTACTACTACTACAGCTACTACTACTACCTCTACTACTATTCTACTACTACTACTACTACTACTACTACTACTACTACTTTACTACCACTACTACTACTACAGCTACTACTACTACCTCTACTACTATTCTTCTACTACTACTACTACTACTACTACTACTACTACTACTACTACTGCTA
>CM053593.1:107244916-107328800 GCA_028646575.1 Pseudocheirus occidentalis
CTACTACTACTACTACTACTACTTTACTACCACTACTACTACTACAGCTACTACTACTACCTCTACTACTATTCTTCTACTACTACTACTACTACTACTACTACTACTACTACTACTACTGCTACTACTACTACTACAGCTACTACTACTACCTCTACTACTATTCTACTACTACTACTACTACTACTACTACTACTACAGCTACTACTACTACTACTTGACTACTACCTCTACTACTACTCTACTACTACTACTACTACTACTACTACTACAACCACTGATCTAATCAGCTTTCATGGGTTCAGTTATCATTTCCGTGTATGTGATATCCAAATCTACATTTCCAGTCTCTTGGACACCTTTAACTGAATGTTTTATAGGCATCTTAAACTGAATGTGTACAAAACAATGATAATCTTGCTTCCTTACACTCACTCTGGCTTTATATTTCTCCTGAGACTATCACCATTTTCCAAGCACCCAGGTCTGTAAGTTGTTCTAGACTTTTCCCTCTCTCTTACCCTCCATATGCAATCAGTAGACCAATCTTGTTGATTCTACCTCCATGATATTTCTAGCATTGATTCCCCAACTCTCCCTTTACCTGGTCACTGCCCTGGTCTCTTATCACTTTCCCCTTGTCCTATTTCAGCAGCATCTTAAAAGGTCTCCCTGGTTCCCAGTCTTTTCCTTCTCCAAAAAATCTTCCCTACAGTCATCAAATTTGTCTTTCCTAAAGCACACATCTGATCCTGACATTCCTCTGCTCAAGAATCTTTAATGGTTCCCTACTGCCTCTAGCAAATAATTAAAACTCATTAACTTGGCAATTAATATCCTTCACAGTCTGGTTCCAGACTATCTTTCTATACTTATTTCTTCTTATTCCCCATAACACATTCAATGATCTGATGAAACTGGCCCACTTTCTGGTCTCTCTACTTCCTGTTGCACAAGATAATCTGCAGGTTAGCATGCACACCCTGTTCCCCACCACCTCTTCCTTCAAGGTTCTGTTCTGGTCACAGAAGCTTTCCCTGTTATTGTCATTTTTTAGTTCCTTTGTTCCTTCCTTCCTCAAATCATCAGGCATAGATTTAACAGTTTCTATGATGCTTTATTCGAGGGATTATTTTCCTTTTCGTATTTCTTTCCCCAGGGCCTAACGTATAACAAGGACTTAATAAATGCCTGTTGGATTGGATTAAGTTTTGTTTATTCTGTTTTTACTGGTGCTTAAACAAGTATTTTTCACCCTAGCCTGCAGCAGATTCTTCCTATTGCATTCAAAGGTTTTCTTGGATCTCAGACTTAAATAAATAGAAGAGGGTGATGAAGAGAGAAAGAGTTCCTTGCTGAACAAAATATCCCTCTTCTGCGGACAAGGAGGTCTTAATCTCTAAGGCTGACAACATAGGACCTCTTCAAAAAAAATCCAAGGTGCTTGAAAGTTAAAAGTTTCTGTCTAGAGCTCATGTCTGAGTTCTCCATAAAATCATTTTTCCACCCCAAGTACATGCTCCCCAATAAGACACTTGAAAACTTAACCATCCTTTAAAAAAATGGTGTTGGGTAGAGAAAGGTGTACTTAGATTTTTGTTTACCTACTCCTTCATTCATTTACCCACTTATTTCTCCATTCATTTATTTATTTGTTCATTCATCCATTTGTGTGTATATATACACACACATATACATATATATACATATACACACAATACATATACACACATATATACACACATACACATATACATACACACGTACGTATACATACATACATACACACACATATATATATATATAATTAAAGGAAACTAAAATGGGAAAAAATGCTGGGAAATAAGTGGAAAACATGAATTCAAGAAAAAGCAAGGTTTAGAGACCTGATCATTTTCCATGACTTAACTACAATAACACCCAGAAGATAGCAACAAATCAGTGGTTTATAAAGTTAATTCGAGTAATAACCCAACCAAAAATCTGGCTGTCTATTTTGTGGACAATTCTTGTTTGTACAAAATAAAGGATAGGCTCCCTTTAAAGTGTACACGTATGTATCTATAGACATGTGTGCATAGGCATATGCAGATCCATATATGTAAGCTTCCTGAGAGAAAGGAATAGGTATTTGTAGGTCTGAGATGCTCATGCCCTTCTAATTTGGTTTTTTCTTTATTGGGTCATGGCTCTAAAGATCTTACCCGGAGAAATGGTGTTCTTAACTATGGGAACTGCAAGGTGATAATATGGGACCCTGCCAAGTGTGATTTCCAAGCACAAAGTTAGCATTCATCTCAACTTTAACATGCCGGTGCTTTTGGTGCAAATAAGACCTTTCTCCTGCTCTCATCATGAATTATGCATTGGCTTCTTAGTCCTATGGCCCAAGTCACATTTCAAAAAATAAGATCAGAATTAATGTGAACTCAAGGGCTTGTTTTCATGAACAGGGCCCCTGTATGTTAGCATTTGCAAATTTAAGGACTGGGAAAGGATAAACATTCGCTATGTGCCTTGTACGTAATTTGGATTTGATTATTTTCTAGCTCTTCATGCATTATAAAAGGGGATAACATTATTAGGAAAATAATAGCCTCTGTAAAATTGGTTTTGAATATATTCTCACCCAACTGTAATAAGTATAAATGCCCTAGTACTTTTCTAGAAACTCTCACATTTTCATTAAATATACAATAGTTCATCATTACATTCACGGCCCAGTTACAAGCTTCCTAATTTTTAAATGATGTTCAATTTCTTAGAGTGAACGAGTTACCTAACAGGCTAAAGAGGAAGTTGTTTCACTTGCAAATTTTCAACCATGGACTAAGATTTTTTCTCCCCCCCCCCCTATATATATATATTTTGGAGAGGGGAGGACAGGGCAATTGGGTTGACTTGCCCAAGGTCACACTGCTATTAAGTATTAAGTTTCTGAGGTCAAATTTGAACTCAGGTCCTCCTGACTCCAGGGTCGGTACTCTGTTCACTACGCCACCTTGCTGCCCCTACCCCAAATATTTTAAGATGAAAATATGCTGAGGCAGAATTAGAATGCAAAATATTCTGCAAAATACTAGAATGCAGAATTAGAATGCAAAAAGCAGTCACTGTTGGGAGTTGGGGGGGAAGAGGCTTTCACCATCATATCCAAGGTGCATTTGGACCTTTCTGGACTTAAAGGCTTCATTTTTACCATCTCTATCTTGTACTGCTGTAGAAAGCTGCAAATAGCAGCAAGGCCTAACTACAATCAATAAAAAGAAATTGTTTTAGGTACTAAACCTTGACAAATAGGCAGATTATCCCACGATCCATCGCTGCGACACGTCGACACCATGTTGTACAAGTCAGGATATCGAATCTTGAATCCTTCATGACAGTTGATTATCAACTTGTCCCCATGTTTGTATGTCTTATTACCAATATCAGCATCTTCAATGTAGGGAAGGCGGCAATCTGGGCCTTAAAAAAAAACAAAAAACCCCAGGAAATTCAAAAGCAGCATGGACATGCTTATTTGCAGGGTAAAAAACAGTTCTGGCAATGAACAGCAGACTGCTTACCAGGACTCACAGTTTAGAGGCACTTAAGAGAGATGCTACAGGAGAGATGATGGAGTGAATATACCAAAGGAACTGGGCTTGTTGCCTGGAACACTTCACAAAGAACAAGTGGGTTTTTAGAAGCTTTGGGAGAGATGAAGAAAGGCAGAAATTAAGGGTAACCTGTCTGGTGTTTTTTTTTCTCCTGTAAATTTATTCTTTATGCTACGCACAGCACAAAATATAGTTTGATTAACTAACACCCATCGCCACTTTGCTACCACCCCCAATCCACACCGAGTCTGCCGTGTGGTGCATGAGCCTGATAAGGACATATGCTCCGAGGCTTTGCAGAACAGCAGGTGGATGGGGCCTGCGGTACAGTCTGCTATTAGCATCTCATTCCAGACCAGTCTCAGAAAGAAAGGTGGATTGCTCTCTTCAGCAACACACAGACCAAAATGGGAACAATATAGAGAAGATTAGCAGGACTCCCGCACAAAGATGACGCATGAATTCACGAAGCATTCCATATTTTTAGACAGGCTGCAGGAAAACAGGTACATTCATTCATTTTTGGTGGAGCTGTGAATTGGTCCAGCCATTCTGGAAAGCAATTTGCAACTGTGCCCTTCCACCCCCACCCCTCACTCCCAATTGTTAAAACCAAGCAAAGCCTTCGACCCAGTGATATCACTACTAGGAATGCACCTCCAAAGATTATCAAAGAGAAGCAGTACAAAGTTTTCCATGTGTACAAAAATACTAGCATAAATACTAAAAATGTATCAAAATATTACCAAGTTTGTTTTGTCTTTAGAACCCTGTTAATGGTAGCTCTTTATGTGGTTAAAAAAGAAAAGAACTGACAACGAAGGGAAGACCCATCAATTGAGAAACAGCTTAACAAATTAAATTTGCTTATTTATTTATTTATTTATGTAAAATAAAATGGGGAAAGACCTGGGAAATAGGAAAAAAAGATGAATGTAAAAGAGGTTTAAAGACCTGGTCATTTTCCATGTGTTTACTACAATATTGCCCAGAGGATGGCAACAAATCAGTGGTTTATGAAGTTTATTCAAATAATAACACAACCTGAAATCCAGCTGTTGTGCGTGTGTGTGTGTGTGTGTGTGTGTGTGTGTGTGTAATTAGATTGTGAGTTCCTCCAGGGCAGGGATTGTCTTTTGCTTTCCTTTTATACACTTAACAAAATGCCTGGTAGTTAGCAGGTGTTTAAAATACTTACTGATCTTGCTGTCTTGGAGAGGGGAAAGGAGAGGGAGGGAAGAAAATTTGGGACTCAACATCTTATAAAAAGTGAATATTGAAAACTATGTTTGCATGAAATTGGAAAAAAATGAAATACTATTAAGTGGGAAATAATTATTAAATGACTAACTGATTAGAATACTATTGTGCTATAAGAAATGATACAAGGGGATAGTTACAGAGAAACCTGAACTGTATGAACTGATGCAGAGTGAGGTGAATGGAACCAGCAAAGCCATTAGCAAAAACATTGTAAAAACAAATAACTTTAAAATACTTAGGAATGATGGTTAATGCAATGACCAACCAAGGTTCCAGAAGACCAACAATAAAGCATGTGACAGAGAAGTGATGGATATATGATTGAGACTTTTTCTTTTGCACATGGCGCATGCAGGAATTTGTCTTAACTATGCAAACTGTTTTAAGGGTTTTGTTTGCTTTTCCAAGGTGGGGGGAGAGAGAGGGAAAGGGAGATGGACAGGAGTGAAAACAGATTTTTGTTCATTGAAAAAATTAAATTCAAATGAAAAAAAGAAATACATAGGTTCTGATAACAAAATAATGTACACTCATATAACATGTTATAGCTTACAAAATATCTTTACATCAATTCTGTGAGGTGGGCTTGGCAAGAATGTGTATGCCCTATTTAAAATGTGTAACCTGAGGCTTAAAGACTTGCCCACAGTCAAGGCTTTTACAACTTCAGGTTCAGGGTGCTGTCCATTACACCATGCTATCTTTTTCATACCACAAACATTCCAGTATAATGGGAAGGACACTTCATTTGGAGTCGAAGCCTGGGTTCAAATATTGATTTTGCCATTTATTACTATTACGGACAAGTCCCTGGGACAAAAATCAAGGTCTTGGTTTCCTTGAGAAGGTTGACCTAGATGGAGTCTAAGTTCCATTTCAAATGTGAATCTGTAATTCTAAGTAGGGTTATTGTCTTCTTACCCTGGAATTACAGGATTCTGAGGGGAAAGGAGGCTATAACACAGAAAGGTAATACATAACTGAAGCCCACTGGAGAGAAGGGTGTATCCACAGCACTCCTTACAAAACAGATAAGAAAACAACAATGTCCTCTGTCTTGTTGCGGTTGTTCATCCCTCATTTTAGAAGCCCAATAATATCACCACGTCAGTGTGTCTGGCTGTGGTTGATCAGTCCAACGAGAATTTGGAAGGCTCTACCAGATGTTGGCCACAAATAGCTCCTTAGATCATTTGGGATGGAGAGATCTTCTTCAGAGAGACCTTGATAGTTTCCTTGTACCTCTTCTGACTACCATGAGAGTGCTTAGAAGCAATGTGGAGCAGTCATTAGAGAGCTGGTTTCTAAGTCAGAGAAACCTAGGCTCAAGTCCTCTCTCTGCTACATACTGGCTATATGATTCTGGGCAGGTTACAACTCTCTAAAACACAAATTTGCAGAAAAAATAAAGATCAGCTACATTGGTGGAGGAGGTTCCCCACTGGTGGCTCCCTAGACTGATGAAATCATAGATCTTGAAGAGAGAGAGAGAGAGACAGAGACAGAGACAGAGAGACAGAGACAGAGAGAGCGAGAGCGAGAGACAGAGAGACAGAGACAGAGACAGAGACAGAGAGACAGAGAGAGAGAGACAGACAGAGACAGAGACAGAGAGACACAGAGAGAGAGACAGAGAGACAGAGACAGAGAGACAGAGACACAGAGACAGAGACAGAGAGATAGAGACAGAGAGACGGAAAAGGAAGAGAGTGAGAGGACAGGAGGGGGAGATAGAGAGAATATCTTACCCATTCCACTCCCAATATGTCATATTCTCATTTTACAGATGAGCAAACTGAGGCTCAGACAAATTAAGTGATAATCACAAATGACTGTTGAACTTAGAATAAAAAAGAAATAGCTCTAATGGTAGCCTGGAACCCCAAGTTCCTCTACAGCAGTGGTTCTCAATCTTCCTAATGCCTTGACCCTTTAATACTTGTACGCCTATCTGCATGTGGGTGGACCTGCCTGGAGACAGATAGAGAAGCGATGTCTCATTTCCTAAGACCATTGGAAATATGTGTTTTCTGATGGTCTTAGGTGACCCCTGTAAAAGGGTCGTTTAACCCCCAAAGGGGTCACAACCCACAGGTTGAGAACTGCTGCTCTACAGCCTTCTGGATCTTGAAATGGGTGAAATGGGAAATAGAGGGAAGGATCTGGTTGTAGAGGGATAAGAAGGAAGGAAGCTCTGGCGTCTCCCATGAAAACTGTAAGAGGATGAAAGCTTTAGGGGAGAAGGCAATAGGTTTAGGGGGTCTTCAACCATGAAGGAAGTCTCTGGGGGCATGTCGAGGGGCAGCAGCAGATGCCACATCTGCTTCTTTGTAAGCTGAGTGTTTGTTAACTGGATAATGTCTGGTTCCTACCAGTAGTCTCTACCAGTAGATGGTAAATTTGAGAGAAATGGCTTTGTTAACTCCCTACAAGCACAGAATGGTATTTTGTTCATAGCAGGTGCTCAGTAAATATTGTTGTTGAAAACGATCTTTTGAATTTGTGCCATGGACTACCCAGAGCTTACCACCTCAACCTCAACCTCATCACCAGGTTCTTTTTAACTAGGCCTCAGTGCTTTCACTATGAATAATACTTCTATATCAAGGCTCTGCTATCAACTCTTCCCAATGCCTCTGGACCTAGCTCTTTGTGAACATTCAAGGCTAGAAAACTTTATTCTGATTTCAGCTTCACCTCCAACTGATGTTTCAGTCTATGGAAAGAAGTTTCCAAATGGCCCATGTTCAACCAAACTCTTCACCTCCCTGGAGAGGCTGAATTCCCTAATGTTCTGGAATAAGCAGATGGGCTGACTATGTAACACCCAGCCTCAATTCACCAGAGAAGTGACATCCTTCAGCATTACCCTGTGATTTCCTATGTTGTACTGTCCTTGTCAGGCTTGAAACTGGTGCTATCTTTTCTTCCATTGCCAATCTAAGAAATACATGGTTGACAAACAGAACCGGGCACCTCAACTTTCCAAGTATCCATCTGTAAAATAAGTCCATTCATCCCAACTAAAGTCCTACCTTCTACAGGAAGCCTTCCCTAACTCCTCTCAATTCTAGTGCCTTCCCTCCATTAGCTATTTCCTATTTATCCTGTATATAGCTTGCTTTGTATATATTTATTTGCATGTTGTCTCTGCCATTAAATTTTAAGTTCCTTCCCGACAGGAAGTGTCTTTTGTCTCTTTTTGTATGCCCAGCATTTAGGATAGTGCCTAGCACACAATAAGAGTTTAACAAATGTTTATTGATTGATTAAAAATAGTAATTCACATGTATAAATCAACAGTGAATTCATATTTGTTCTGACCTACTTATTAATCACTCCTGATTAAGTAGTATACTTGAGAGGGAAACTGGATGGTATCACAAATGACCATCCATGGTTAATTTGTGGCAGACCAGATTGGACAATGTGTAGACTTTTTACTAAGCGATTCTGGATACTGGCTATCTAATATTAGTAATGTCTAGATCTTGTTCTCTACTAATAACAGGTGATGATAATACATTGTTTTCCATTACAACAACCCTCAGAAGTAGATGCTACAAGTATCATCAGCTCTACCTTATACTGAATGAGGCTAAAGAAGCTTATAGGTGATATGTCTAGTATTACACAGATGATACATCAGAAGAAGGATTAGAACCCAGCTCTTCCTGACTCCAAATTCAGTCCTTTACCCATGATGTCAAGCAATTTTCAAAGAAGAGTTTTCAACATGCATTTTGTAGTTCTGTAGTTCCAGAGCAGGACATTCAGGCTTAAGAACAGAATATCAGTTTTACCCGAGAATTTAACTCAACAAACATTTTATAAAGCAGTTACTAAAAAGCAGCTGGATGGCAAAGTGAATTGAGCACAGCACCTGGAGCCAGGAAGACCTGAGTTTAAATGCGGTCTCAGACACTTACTAGTTGTGTGACCCTTGGTAAGCCACTTAACCTCTTTTGGCGTCAGTTTCTTCATCTGTAAAGGGGGATAATAACAGCATTTCCCTCATGGGACTGTTGTAAGGCTCAAACCAGATAATATTTGTGAAGTGTTCTGCAAACCCTAAAAACGTTATAGAAATTCCAGCTATTATTATTATTGCTCTAGCTGTTGTTGTCAAAGAGGACCATGAAATCAGGGAGGTGATGTCATGAGGTGCAAGCAAATTGGATTTAAGTGAGGCAAGGGTGTACAAAGTTATATGCAAGGCAAGGAGCATAGAAAAACAAAATAAAAATGTCCCTGCCCTCAAGGGGCTTCTATTTTACTGAAAGAGATGTCATAGTCACATAGATGGATAAATATAAGGTAATTTTCAGAGGAAGAAACCACATCTAGGTGAATGAGGGAAGGCTCTACCCCCTGGGGAGGTAGCATCAGAGTAAATCAGGTATTAAAGGCATTAATTAGGTATTATAGTATATGAAAGATACTTAGTGTATAGTCAGTTTCTGTGCATTGAATGTTCCCACTCAGACATACACTGACATTCTCTAGATGTAATATAGAAAGAATGAGAGAATATAATTAAGGGAATTTTATATAAATGGATATCCCATAGCGGGTCAGCCTGGTGTAGTAAGTGCTTATTACTAATCTTCTTTCCACAGCTAAAAATAATTTTGCTTGTTTTTACTATCTGAAAATAAAATTTTGCAATTTGAAATTCTGTAATTCCTAATAAAATTAAGACTTACTGTAGCATATGCACTTACTTACATGTTGAACATATGCTCATATTTTTTTTTTAAAAACAATGACTCAACAGAAAGAGGCTAGTGGCTGTCAAAACAATTTAACCAACTTCAAACTTTAGGCACCTGCGGAATCAGGTTAACATTCAAGGCCAGCCCAATGTTTATGTAAAGCAAATGTCCCCTCTGTGGTATTTGAGCAGTGCCAAAACTCTATCCTTTCCTGTAAATCCCCATGTTACTTATGCACTGAATGAAAATGCCAGTGTTATTTGAATGGGGGTAAGACATTACACCATTGTTAATCATTAGCAACTGGGCACAAATTTTTTTATTAAAAAATTATTATTTATTAAATATTCTATTAAAGCAGAAAGCACATGGCTAACAATGATCGGTAACAATGAAAAATAATATTCATTTAAATGAGGTTTTTTTGAATTAATTATGTTTTAACATATGTTAGCTATATCCCAAAATAGTTCTAGTCCCTTTAAAGTACCAAATCGTCAAGTCAACATTTGAGGAGGTGATCAGAATCAGTTTAGGGGTGATGGTGTGAGGTTATGGAAAGATCACTAGATGGGGAGTCAGGACATGTGGTTGCTTCCCATTTCTGTCACCTTTTGTGACCTTGGGGCAGCCTTTTCTATCTGGGCTTTAGTTTCTTCATGTGTAAAAATGAAAGTTTTGTACTAGATGGTATCTCTAAGGTCTTTCCCAGCTTTAAGACTGTACAAGCCACCGTGACAATACAATAATCCTCTGGTATATGGCACAAAGGCAGCAAAATCCTCTGGGGAGAAACTTTCTCTAGTTCAGAAGAAAGACTTGCTACAGAGAGACAACCAGAAAGCAGAAAACTGCTCCAGAGAGAAGCTTAAAAAGAAGGTCTGGTTTCAGAGAAGAAAAACCAAAGGGGAGGAGAGCTGCTTCGGGCTATGTCCTCTAAAGGCGACCAGCTGTTTTGAACCCCAAAGAAACAGCAGAATGGGACACTTAAGATCTTATGGCTCTTTGCAGAGCAACAGAATGAGAGTTATACAGAACTGTTATTGGGGCTTTATTTAAAAATATCTGAGAAGAGGCGATGCTGACAGAAAAGTCAAGCCAGAGTCACTGCAGTGTGGTGGCATGGAAAGAATGCTTGCTTTTGCATCAGAGGGTCTGAATGTAAATGCAAGATGCATTATTTATTTCCTTATTGACCATGGGCAAATCACTTTGCTTTCTCTAGCTCTCAGTTTATTCACACAGAATAATCATACACAAAAATACATAAAATAAATACATACATAAAATTCTGACCTGCCATGATTAAAATACGTAAGAATGAACATATTTCTTATACTTAAGGGATTTCGGGGGTGGGGAGGGGAGAGGGAATAGTTTTTCTGTGCTTTGTATTCTAGTATTATTTTATTTATTTGTGGGCAACACAATGAATTACCTTCCATTTTGATTTGTTGTTAATAATTGAAATATATATGATATATAATTAATATGTCACACACACACACATAAAGAAATGCTATTGTGGTCTTTCTCTGGTGCTTCCTGATCATCCAGTCTTAAAATTTGTTCTGCACTGGCTAACTCTAAAAATCACTTAATGATTGTAAAAGCAAGGGCATAACCCAAGAAGGGACAAACGACCCCCTTTAAGCAATCAAAGAGGAATAGGAAGCACACAAGCATCTGTTAAAGATCTTCTATGTGCCAGGCATTGTGCTAATATTATTATTATTATTATTATATCACAAATATTATCTCATTCAGTCCTCACAACAGCCTTGGGAGGAAAGTGCTATTATATCCTCATTTTATAGTTGGAGAAACAGGCAGACAGAAGTTAGATGATTTGCCCAGGCCGCAGAGCTAATAAGTGGCTGAGGCTGGATCTTTTTTCTTTTAAAAAAGTTATTTATTTTTCAATATCCTTTTATCCATCTTTATGCAGTGAGCACACCTAATATGCATAATGGGATGTTTTGAAAATCTGTTGTAGCAATATCGCTTTTGAATAGGCAATTTGATTAATAAAATTATAACACAAAAAGGTTAAAAGGTTATAGGAAATTAGACGTTGCTAAAGAAAGTTTAGAAAAATCTTGGATAGTCATCTTACACGTTTTGCATCCAAATACCTTCATCAGTAAGACACTTACGATAGTAGTAATGGATTTGGGGCTCATCCTCAAAGTATTTGAAGGTCTTCCTGACTCCAGGTCCACAACTCTATCTGTTTAACCTAATGCTTAAAGTGTATGGGATCTTGCTATTTAATTAATAAGAGAAGGAAGACTTGCTTGACTTCTATTTTGCTTCCACTTTCTATGCCAAGGAGACTGATGTTCAGATTCAGAAGGAGAGTGCAGACAATGGCAGGGCATCTGCAGAGATAACTCTGTTGATGCCAGATTGAGGGAGAAAAGGAAGTTTTTGTTTAGCTGCCAGAGGCATGGTCCTTGGGACAGCACCAGAGAAAGAGTTCTTGGGGCAGGTGCCCCTCTGTCTTGTACTGATAGCCTTTTATGAAAGGAATTAAAGCGTTAGGTCTGTATATATGTCAGCAACAGGGAAAGATTTTCTCACAGGGGAGGGCTTGCTGAGATCTGGTGTTGCTTCCAGAGACATGGTCTCAGGGTTTTGGGGGTCCAAGTCCTACCACCCCATCAGCTTGACTCAAAGAGCAGTCATTAATATGCTTCTTAGGAAATCTCCAGTAGAGTGTTCCTGGGATCTATGCTTGACCTTGTGCGTTTTAATATTTTTTTCAATCAGTGACTTGGATAAAGGCAAACCTGCAGATTATTAAATGAAAAAAAGGAAGGACACCTAACAAAATGAGTTACAAAATCAAAAATTTTAAAGTTCTTGACAGGCTAGCAGGGGTGGGGAACCTGTGCACCACACATGGCTTTTTAGGTCCTCAAGTGCATCCCTTTAACTGACTCCAATCTTCACAGAACAGCCCCCCTCTCCACCCCGCCCCCTACCTGCCTCATGCATACTTAGTTATTAATTACATTAGAATATTGGTAGAGTACCAAAAACTCATGGCAAGCAGAGGGTTGTGTAGGTTAGAGTAAGTATGTGTCCAAGGCACCCAAGTGGCCAAATCCCAAACTGGTAAAATGGCATTCCATTAGGAAACACCATCCTCTGGCAATATTCTTCCTCCTACACCCATTCAGTGTGGTTGGCTTATCTTACTACCCATTCAGTCCTACACTGCAGCAGGACTTTTATCTTCCCCCACCCTGAACACTGCCTCTCAGCCTGGCCTAAGGTCACAGTAGCATTCTTGGTTGCCATATTAGATCACTGACTCAAGTTGGGCTAAATCTAAATTTATCTAAAAACTAGTTCATTTTTCAGAGGAACTTTAGTCTAACCACATCTCACCTCTCTTGTATTTGTGAAGTTCATTTTTAAACACAGGAGTATAACCTTTCATTTATCCTTATTATGTTTCATCTTATTGGATCTGACCCACTGTCCCTATGACCTTAGGAACAGAAATTTAGAACCGCAGAGGACCATAGGGGCCATTTAGTCTGAACCCTCATTTTCCATGAGAAAATGGAGGCCAGAAATGAAACCAGGGTCACATGGGTAGTGACAGGTGGGATTTGAATGCAAGTTCTCTGAATCATGAGTCTGTGTTCTTTATACTGCAACACACTTCTCCACAATCCACATTCTAGTTGTGTGTGTGTGTGTGTGTGCATTTTAATTCTTGACTCTGTTTTTCCAGTTTGTTTGCCGTTGGCCACTCCCAGCATTGTGTCATCTGAAAATCTGAAAGGCGTGACAACATACCAATAGCCAAATCATTGATAAACGTGCCAAATAGCTCAAGTCAGACTTCTCTCCAAGTTGTCATTACACGCCCTTTGATGCCAAGCATTCAAAGGGTCCCAAATTCATCTAAACCATACCACTGTCTAACGCACAAAAATTGCATTAAAATCCTTGTTAACTGCTTGTCTAAAACCTTTGTTGTTGTTCAGTACCTAGACTCTTTGTGACCCTTTCTGAGGTTTTCTTTGCAAAGACACTGGAATGGCTTATCCATTTCCTTCTCCAGCTCATTTTACAGATAAGGAAACTGAGGCAAACAGGGTGAAGTGACTTGCCCAGGATCACATGGATAGCAAGTGTCTGAGATCAAATTTGAATTTGGGAAAAGGAGTCTTGCTAACTCCAGGCCCAGCACTCTATCCACTGTGCCTCCTACTCATCCTGAAGCCTAAATAACCTCTTTTGGCAAGCATCCCTTTGCTCTACTAGTCTAGAAATCCAATCAAAAAGGGAAGCTAGGTAGCTCAGTGGATAGAGCCCTTGGCCCGCAGTCAGCAAGACCTAAGTTCAAATCTGGCCTCAGACACATGACCCTGGGCAAGTCACTTCATTCTGCCTCTGTTTTCTCATCTGTAAAACAGAGATAACAATACATAACTACCTCTCAGGACTGCTGTGAAAATCAAATGAGATAATAATGCTCAGTGCCTGGCACATAGTAAGAGGTATATAACTGTTAGTTACCATGATGATGGCATGATCTCTTCTTTATTCAACTATGCTGGCTCTTTAGCATTGCCAGTTCCTTTTTCTAGATCTTTCACTAACCATATAATCATATGTCTAATAAGATGTTCTAGAATTTTGCCATAAATTGAAATCAAGCTCACTAATCAATAATCCCCCTTCCACTTCCTTAAAAAGAAAATCTGAATATCTGCCTTTCTCTAATTCAGCGGTACCTCTGTAATTTTCTGGAATCTTTGAGATCTGCAAGAAGTGTTGGGTAATAGTAATAATAATAATAGCTCATAATTACATGGTAATTATGTCTCCCCACCTCAAACTCTCCCTTCTTCTAAATTTCCCTGTTTTTGTTGAAAGCTCCGCCGTCCTCCCAGACTTGGCACCTTGGCATCATCCTCCGCTCCTCACTGAAAATATTCAATCGGGTGCCAAATTTTGCCATTTACAGCTTTGCAGCATCTTTTACATCTAATCCCCTTCTCTCTATTCATGTAGCTACCAACTTAGTTCAAGCTCTCATCATTCTTCCTCTCACCTAGATCATGGCATCAGTCCTCTAATTGGTCCCCCTCCCTCAAACCTCTCCTCACTAAGGGTCATCCACACACTGCTGCCCAAGTGATTTTCCTTAAGTACAGATCTGCCCACGTGATGCCCCTACTTAATCATCTCTAGTGGCTTCCCGTAGCCTCCAGGATAAAATGTAAACTCCTTACCTGAACTTTTAAAGCCCTTCACAACCAGCCTCACCCATCTTTCCCCCTCCTATGCTCTGTGATCCAGCTGCCAGGCCTTCTCTCCATTCCTCACACATTTTTACCTGGTAATTTACCTGGGTTTGTCATCTACCTATAATCTTAACTGTGGCTTTCTGCCCCCAAACTATCCATAACATTACTCTATTATGTTATTAAATATTAACATAATAATATTATAATAATATGTAATATTATAATAGTATTATTTTACAGTATTTAGGACTTATTGAATAGCATTACAAATTCTTAAAAAATAAGAACCTGGGAGTGAAAGGTCTTCAAAATTTATTAGTTCATTGGTTCTCCCATCTCTCTACCTTTGCATTTGGCATCCACATACCTGAAATACATTCCCTCCTTATCTCTGCCTTATCAAGACCCTCTCTTGTTTTAAGTGCCACTTAGGTGGCATTTTTGTAGGAAGCCTTTCCTAATTCCAACTTTTCTTCCTCCCCTAATACCTTATATTTAGCTGCATTGTATGTGTATGTGAACAAATTGAATTTACACTGTATATAATTATACACATCTTTCTTGTCCCCCTCATTAGAATGTAAGTTTGTTGCAAGTAAGGATTGTTTCATTCTTTCTACTTAAATCCCTAGTCCCTCACACAGGGCCAGGCACATGATGAGTACTTAATAAATGCTTGTGAGTTGGTTGAAATTATACTTTTAAGATTCACAAAGTACTTTATATATCGATCCTAATCTATATTTATGTATGTATGTGTATGTATGTATGTGTGTGTATGTATGTATGTATATGTTATATATAATTGGTCACATATATGCATATATGTGTGTGTATATATTACACGTGTGTGTCTTCTAACATTATTATATTTTCAGAGATCATAGGCAGTTGTACAACAATCACATCTGCCTGAGACGAAGAACATATGAACCAGGTAACCTCCAAGGCCCCACCTAATTCAGATATTTTGATATTCGGGTTCAAGTTGTGACCCTGGGCAAATTACTTAACTGCTATTTGCCTCCGTTTCCTCAACTATAAAATATAGATAATAATATTTGTAAAGCACTTAGTACAATTCTTGGCACATATCAGATACTCAATAAATGCTTGTTTTCTTCCTTCTTCTCACCCCCCAATCCCTCTCTCTCTCCCTCCCTTCTTCTCTCCCTTCCATCATCCCTTACTCCTATCCTTCCTTCCTTCCTCCATCTTCTTCCTTTCTTCCTCTATCTCTTCATTTCTCCCTTCCTTCCTTTTTCCCTCCCTCTCTTCCTTCTTTCCTTCCTTTTTTCTTTCCTCCCTCTCTTCCTTCCTTTTCCTCTCCTTTCCTCCTTTCCCTCCCTCCCTCCTTTCCTTCCTTCCTTCCTTCCTTCCTTCCTTCTTTCCTTCCTTCCTTCCTTCCTTCCTTCCTTCCTTCCTTCCTTCCATCCTCCCTTCTTCCCTTCCTTCCTCTACCATATACCATCTTGGTCAAGAGCTTGGTCAAGACACTCTCATCAACCCCTTATAATATGATTTCTATTCTTCTCACTTAAGCATCAGCTTCTTCATCTGTAAATTTGGGATAATTATGCATGCATTACCTCCCTCACAGGGTTGTTGTGAGGAGAGTATTTAGTAAATCTTAAAGTGCTACATAGTACTATATAAATGTGAGCTATTATTAGCTTTAGCTTCCCATAAGATATGCATATATGCACTCAAACAGATGCAAAAAACCCCATGCATAATGGGATAGTCTTTTGGTATGGGAACTCTGCATCTATTCAAATATATTGTCTACAATCTGAGAACTTACCCAGATGTACTTAGTCAATATTACTAAGAATTCAAGTGTTTCTTCCAATATAGAAAGTCCTATGACCTATCATTCAACAGAGGGCTGTGTAAAAGCAGAAAAGGATAAATAATACCATTCAGAAGGATGAAACAAAGGATGCAAAGCTACAAAGACAGAGTGGAGATGATGATGATGGTGTTGATGATGATATAATCAAGTACTTATATAAGACTTTTTAGTTTATAAAGAGCTCTCACATTTTAATCTCACTTGATCTTTACAAACAACCTAAGTACTTAGGTGGGTATTATTTACATTTCAGAGACAAGGAAAGTGAAAATTAGAGGGATTCAAGTGATTTGCCCACGGTCACACAGCCGGTAAGTGGTAAAAACAGAACTTTGGACTCCAGTGTATTATTTGTACAACCTTGTAGAGGCATGTTTGAAATTTCAGTCGTCACTGCCAAATGCCTACAGTTTTGAAACCTTTAATCTTTGACTACAGAGGTTTCCAGAGCCAAAGAAACCTCTAGAGGAGGTTATCTGAGTAAGCATCCTCAGTTTAAAGGACCTTGTTCTAGAAGGCATTATTATTTATTCTTTTTTTGTGGTTAGGATCTGTGATTTCCTTGGTATAGGGAACTTTTCGTCTGGACCACCTTCTACCAGTGAAGTACTACAACTGTTCTGCTCCTAACGGTCTTAAAGGGTTGCCTGGGGCACTGAGAAGATAGCAAACTTATCCAGTTTGGGGCTCTTTCTGGAAATCAGTGCCTCCTTTCCAATGATGGATCTGGTTGATACAGAATGTTTGCACATTTTCACCCTCCTTAGATTATGAGTTCCTTGAGAGAAGGGCCGGTCTCCCTCCCTCCCTCCCTCCCTCCCTCCCTCCTTCTCTCTCTCTCTCCCTCCCTCCATCCCTCCTTCTCTCTCTCTCTTTCTCTCTCTCTCTCTGTCTTTCTCTCTTTCTCCCCCCTCCCTCTCGTTCTCTCTCTTTTTCTCTGTATGTGTACGTATATATTTTCATATGCGTACACACATATACATGCACATGCATATATGCACATAATAATAAACACAGACACATATTTAAACATACATATGTGTACTTGCACACACACATATACATGCCTATATACACATAGACTTTCTTTGTATCCCCAATGCTTAGCCCAGTGTCTGGCATGAAGTAGGCATTTAATAAATGCTTGCTGATTTGAATTAAAGAAACTCAGCGTTGTACTCTGTAACCTAAGATTCACCCCTACCAGAAAAAAGAAACACACACACACAGAGTGTACACATCTCTGATCCATGTATTTAATGGTCCATGTTCCCTTGTCATGAAATACCACTGAACGAGTGACCACAGGGAATTGTAGCCCTGTGCTATGTATGTGACTAGGTCAAAGGTAGCAACCAGAATATTCAGATTGTTTCCAAATCTAGAGATTCTCTAGATCTCTAGTCCTCTTACTTAAACTCTCAGACTTAGTTTCCTCATCTGAAAAATGGGTATAATAATAGCACCAATGTCTCAGGGTTTTTGCAAGGATCAAATGAGATGGCATATGTGAACCACACTGGAAACCTTATAGCGCTATATAGATGGTATCATTGTTATTAACACTCTTCTTCTTCTTCACATATGTGCTTGACGAATTAAGGATATGTATCTATTAAGGAGGGGAACAAAGGAGCAATCTTGGGAGGCTCCTCCAAGCAGGGAGTCTTCGCCCATATGTAAAGCCGATGCTGAGCCCTGGAAGCAGTCTGAATAGGTAATATGAAATCATAAGCATCTTGATTCCCTGTTCCTTTCGTCTGGCAAAGCTTTCGATCTGCCCTCAATGCCACAGAACACTGGCATGAGGAAAAATGAATTTAATTTGCAGTGGGGTTGGCAGGAGACCTGTGGGAGTAGCACTGCATTTTTCATAAGCTGCCAACCTAATTCTGTGGAGTCTCGGTTGGTCGCTTGTGAAAAAATACTTTCTGGGGAATCTCTACAACCAGCATGGTGTTCAGAGAGGCTAATGATCATTTTGTGACCTTTATACAATCAGACACAAAGCTCTATGCATGTCTTTCCACTTGCTTCCTTTTTCTGAAGCTCTGAGAGCAAGCTCACTGTTGCCTCATAATCCTTTTAGCCCCGAAAAGGCATAGGGGAAGATAGGACTAGCAATGTTCTCGGTAAAGAAAACCAGCAGTTGCTGTGGTTTGCTTTCACTCTACTCAATTATGAAAAAATCCACAGGTTTTAAGATGAGTGACATGACACCATTTGGAACTGAATAACCTCAGTAACAGTCAAGATGTGTGTGTGTGTGTGTGTGTGTGTGTGTGTGTGCTTGCACAGCAACCAAGATATCCAATTGTTTCTGTTACTGTATCTCTGGTTGGAATGATGCTGGATGTGCCCATCAAGAAACCTGGGATCAGATTCTACTCAGCTACTTTCTGACTGTGTGACTATCTATTTAATTTCTCTAGGTCTTTATTTTCTCCTCTGTGAAATGAGAGAGTTGGACTAGATGACCTGTATGTCCCTTCCAATTCTAAATCTGATTCTATGATCAGTTCCACCTACCCTATGATTTAAACTTACTCCCATTTGTCCAGATGTATCAGGTCCTGACTATGAGAGGGCAACTGGATGATTACAGGAACATACAAACATACCACAAAAGAGGGAATCTGAGGTGGTCCTGCTAAGAATCCCATCGCTGTAGAATTCAGAGATGGGGCCATCTAGTTCAAGCCTCATCTTTTTGGAAGGGAAGAAATGAAGGCCCACAGTTGAATGAAAAAAGACAGTGGCCCAGGTGAAGGGAAAAGGTGCCAACCTACTCTTGCTTGGATATTTTGGTGAGAACAATAGATTAACCATGGCAAAAGAAAAAGGAAACCTCTAGGGAAGTCATGTAAATGCTTGCCCTTCTGAGCACAGGATATTTCTTTTGACAACTTACAACAAAGGCATCAAGGAAATACACTTTGGGCAACAGAAAATGCATATGGGAAGATGATGGTTCTAAATAAAACTTTTTTTTCAGGCTTCTGTCTGTTTTGGTGAGGTCTCTGAAGCTGGGAGGCAGCTCACCTTCATTTATGAATAACTATAAAAAGACACATGACATTCTACTTTTTAAAAGCACTCCCATACCATAGTGTTAATGAATAAAGATTTTTTTTAACTGACAGTTTTAGCTAATGAATCAAGCTGAACCTTTAAAAAAATATATTTATAACACCATGCTGGTACTTAAATTCACATGGTGCCATTGTCTCAGGAAGGTCAAAGCCCCACCTAAACACTGTCTTACTCATGTTTACTGTGGCCCTCTCTGGTCCCCAAAAAAGCTTTACTTTGGGGATGATGGTCACATAACTAGAATGTGTCGAAGATAGGCCTTGAATCCTGGTCTTTCTAATTCTTAGACTAGTCTTCCATCTACCATTCTATTCTATCTCTCAAGTATAGTTGGGCCATTTAAATTAGGTCTTTAGTGATGAGCAAACCTCAAGATTACACAATTACAGTTGGCATGAGGTATTATAACATTATTTTAAAATTGCATTTGTTGGGGGCATTATAGATACAAGTATCAATTCTTTAATCAAATTGATGGCCAGTTATTTCTCTCCCACCTTTTTCCCCCTTCCCAGCATTATGTATGAGTCACCAGTCAGCCTCTATTTTTTGGAATTTTTATAAATTATTAATTGTAATTATATTATATTTATATATTATAATTATAAACATAATTATAAATTCAAAAATAGTATTTTTTGGAAATACTATTTTATTTCCAAAGATCAGAGCCCATGCCTATATTTATCCTGGCTCAGGAAAAACTATATTTATAAGTAACTGAACTAATTTGCCTGGATTGGCTATAATATAATGCCAATAAGGCTAAATTCACAAGTTTAATCCCCACGTAGGACATTTAACTTCATTCTGTTCCATGGTCCTGGCCAGCATGGCTAACTCCTGCTAGTTGTCTTGGAAATGTAGGGAATGGACTGAAGGGAGGAGGCGCAATTGCATATGTTTAGACAGGTACAAATCCATCCCCAGTTCTGGAAAAACAACTCAAAATGCATATTACATTTAGAGATGCAGGTCAGCAGTATCATCTTTGGATGTAAAGGGCAAAACATTAAGTGTGTGAGTCATGCAATATTTCTTGGTCACTGGTCCCCTAATTAGCATTTTTTTGTTTTCCCCTAGCTTCATAAGAATCAATTGACCAATTGCAGGGATGGAGGATAAATGTCTGAAAAAAAAGTATTCTGCTCAAGGAGTTTGTTTTTAAATAAAGGATTCTTATACTGATACATGTAAGATCCCTTAACATGGCATGACTATAAGGCCCAAGATAGTACTGATTTTAAATTCATCCTATAACTTGCCATGAAAAAAACATTTCTGAAGTGTGCATGGACTAAAAGATCTGCCACAGGCATCCAACATCTGTCTTGGCCATTCAAAGAGCACTGTTAAGAGCTGAGGGAATCTTGTTCCTGAAAAAACACACAATGAAACCTACTTTTCTCTTCTTAGTAAAGACATGGGGCATGAGTAGGAGAGCACAATTTTGCAAGTATTTGCATATGAGATAGTTACATCAGCAGCTTTTACTTAACTTTTTTGGTTATAATGTAGGGGTTTATGAAAGGAGATATATGGGGAATGATTGTAATATCAAAAACAAAAGGCAGTGGGCATCATGGGATTGGCAAGACAGTAGAATAATTGTGTTTTTTTTAAGTTTTCCAATTTAAAAAGCTAAAAAAAGGCAAAAGGCAATTAAAGCTAAATCCACAAGATATAAGAAAATGAAAGCACTTCACAAAGCAAGAGTTTCATGAAATGATATGCCAGCTGAGACACCAGCATTCTCACTCAGTTTTCCCCACTCTGGGCTCACCTCAGACAGGATAATTATCCTGATGAACTTATATTTCAGGACCTGACCATGGGGGTTCCTCTATGGCAGTAACACAATGGGAACCACCAACATAGCACAAGAAGCAGAAAATATTGATTCTGTCCAGCTACAGGAGGGAAAAGAAGAATAACAGTGGGTGTCAGGGTAGGGAGAAAATGGCAGTGCAGAGTTATCTAAAGGTGAATCTCTAGGAAAGTACATATTGGAGAGAAAGGGGAATCTAAACCCAGTTGGGACTAGTTCAGGCTTAGGGAGCCCGTGGCCTAGAGGCCTTGACGGTACAAGTTACCCACCCCTGGGTTAGTCTTTGCCCACAGAGATTACTTGACCCAGGGAGCCAGTAGCTATCCAAGCATCCTACAATGTGAGGATGTTGAAGACATACTCCAAGGAGAATGGAAATTAGTTTTGAAATCAAAGTCCTCAATGAAGAATTAAAGAAAGCAAATAATAAAGTAGAAAATTATAATTCATGACAGAGAATCTCTTCAAAGTAAGAGAGACCCTAAAAGAGAGAATGACTTGTTTAAAAGGAAAAAAAAATTACAAGATAGAAGGAAATCTGACAGAAGAAAAGAGAGAAGTTAAAAGAACACATGAGTTTTGCACAATCCAAAATAACCAATATAGAAAATAGGATTCATAGAGAAAATGAAAAGATCAAAGCCTTCCCAAAATAATACTATATATCATAAAAATGTAAATGCTATGCAGTAGGAAATAACATAACAAAATGGCCCAGTTATTTTTAATACAGACAACAAAGTACTAATCAAGCAAATCTATAAGTCACTAGCAGAGAAAAACTCTGTGACTGTAATTCCAAGATATGTAATGGTTAAAATTCACAATATCAACATAAAACAATAAATCTTGCTAATATCTAGAAGAAAGGGGTTCACATCAATTCAAATAACCCAGGATTACTCAGCAGCCACAAGGAATCAAGAAGAAATGATATATTTGAAAAAGCAAAAAATACCTTGAGTTACAACACAAAATAACCTACCTTATAGAACTAACTAAGCCTAATCGTTAATGAAAAAATATTCATCTTTTAAGGCATTTCTGCAAAATAAAATAGCAAAATGCAAAGGTGAACATAACATTTAAATTTCAATTCTCCTAAATAAGAGAAATACAAGGAAGTTAAGCATAATATCAAGAAAAAAATAGGCAGTGAAACAATTCTCTCATGCTTATGTACTATTAAAAAAGAAAAAGAAACTGTACTTGAAGGTAAAATAAATTGTAATTTTGTCAAATTAAAGGAATTTGGGATAGGGAAGGTGAATAACATATTATAGTAGTAGGAAAGAATCCATGGAACTAGACTAGCATCAAAATAGCATAAACAAAATTTAAATTAAAAGAAAACTGAGTTAAAAGAGGAAGAATATAAAAACAGTACAAAAGAAATAAATGGAAAGAACTACAGTCTTAACAGTTAAAACTTTGAGTGTGACTCAACCAATTCAATAAAAATGAAAAAGAATGAGTAAGAAAAAGAGATGCAAATTGTTGCACATAAGAAATATCTAAAAATAAAGTAAAAAAATAAACAAAATGTACTATTTAAAAAGTGGTTTAAAAAGCAAAAGTTGTGATCATGCTATCAAACAAAGCAAAAATAAAAATTACAGTGTTCATATGGATAAACTGAGAAAGCAGACTGTGCTTAAAAGTACTACAGATGATGAAAGAATCTCAATACTACGTATGTACAAACTAAATGGTATAGCATGCAAGTTCATAAAGGGAAAGTTAACTAATTTGATAAAAAGTATATATTACAACAAAAATTACAGAAGCCTTTAACACTGTTCTTTCAGAATTGGATAAATCTAACATAAAGATTAATAAAGAGGAAACCATGGAACTAGATGAACTGAAGAAGTTATAGCTGAAAGATGCAGCCTCTTCTTACTAGAAATATTATACATATTTCTCTGCATCACATGTAACTGCACAAAAACGGACCATTTGCTAAGGCTAAGAAAAATTATGGATGTAAGTTAGTAAAGTAAGAAAAAGTAAGAAATACCAAAAGCATTCTTTATAGGCTGTGATGTAGTAAAATTATAGTTAATACAAAAAACACAAGAAAAAGATGTGAAACAAAATAGAGACTTAATAATGACATCCCCAATAATGAGTGGGTCAAAGAACAAAGCATGGGAATAATACAGACCTACTTGAAAGAGAATGACATTCATCTATCAAACTTTTCGGAATGTACTACCAAAGAAGTACACAAAAGAAAATTTATCTCTTGAAAAACTTGCATTGAATAAAAAGAAAAACAATCAGTTGAGTATATCATAAAAAAACTAAAAAATAAATAAATGAACTAAACCAAAATAGCATAAATGAAGACATCTTGAAAATTAGAGGAGAAATAGATAAAATGATAAAACTAAAAGCTGGTTCTTTAAAAAGAAGAACAAAATCAAAATTATTAGCTAACCTGATCTGAGAAAGAAATGGAGAGGCAGAGACAGAGAAAATCAATTTACCAAAACAAAAAATGAATGAGGTGAAATCACAACCGCAAAGAAATTAAAATGATTATAACAACCTACTAGACACAATTATACATAAGTAAAACCAAAAGTTCAAAGGAATGAATACTTATCTAAAAAAACATAAATACTCAAATGAACAGAACATGAAATAGAGATCTTAACTCAGTCTCAGAAAATGAAATGGAACAAGCCACACAGGAACTATCAAAAACCCTGGTCTAGACAGATTTATAGATGAATTCTATCAAATGTTTCAAGTGTGATTAATATCTATGCCATAAAAATTAGTCTTAAAAATTGAGAAAGAAAGCTTCCTACTAAACTTTATTTATGAGACAACTATGTCAAAGATACCTGAACCAGGGAAGAATAAAACAGAGAAACAGAATTACAGCTCAACATCACTAATAAATACTAATACAAAAAAATTTTTTTAATAAAATCCTAGCAAAAAGACCACAACAATATAACCAAAAAAAAATCATTCGCTATTATACCAGTGATACAGGAATGTTTTGACAATAGGTAAAAAATAAACATCATAAATTCTATTAAAAAGAAAATCATCCCAAACCACATAATCATATCAATGATATTTTTAATTTAAAAAGAGTCCCTTGACAAAGTATGTCATTTATGTATAATACACTTAAAAAGCAAAGGCATGGAAGGGCCATTTTAATATAATTTAAAGTAGCTTAAGCTAGCACTACTTGCAATGGATAGTACTAAAGAATACAGTGAAACTGAATAGTTTTGTTTTGTTTTTTGCTTTTTTGGGGGGGCAACTGGAGTTAAGTGACTTGCCCAAGGTCACAGGGCTAGTATTTGTGTTAAGTGTCTAAGGTGATATTTGAACTCAGATCCTCCTGACTCCAGGGCTGATGCTCTATTCACTATGCCACCTAGTCACCATGAAACTGAGTGTTACATAGTTATATTGACTTAAGTTTGGCCTGTTGTTGGAGCAATACATGACTAGCGTATATATGGTCAGGCCTGGTCAATCTGTTGGTTAGTTTGGCTAAACTTTTTTTTCCCCGTTTCTTTAATCTTTGTTACAAATAAAGGCTGACTGAATGGGGCATGGGAAGGGTAATTCAGAACTGAATGAGATATAAAAGTCAAAAGTTTTCACTTCTAATGGCACCAATAAAATTTTTAAAATAAAAATAGCCAAAAGTAAAGGTCTTTTACCTTTTGTGGATGAGCTGGGCTGAAACCCCTCAAATATTAAAATTATATTTCATAAAAATTTCAAAGTCTACAGTTTCACTCTTTTCCCTTTCTTATTCTTTTCTTTTAATTGTGATATACTTTACTGCAAGCCATAAAGAAGAATGGGGAAAAAATGTGGATTTTGAGTAAAAAGCAAGTTGCCCCCACATCGATAGCATCTAGCTGACTTCTCAACTATCACCCTTAACTCTGGAAACTCAGGCTGCAGCTAGAAGGGCCTGCTTAAAAAAAATTAACTCTTCCTTGAAGAAGAATCCAAACTGAGGATCCAGTGTGCTCTAGAGTGTCTGCTAAACCTAATTAACACTACAACCTTGCCTAGGACCTCTGCTCAATTATTTAGTTTTTAATTTAAAAATCCCCAATGACAACAACCTGTGTTTAACCAGTGTAACTACTAGCATAATACCTGCTATGAATTTTGTTTCTTAGCTGTATCAAAGTGTAGTTAAGCAAGCAAATCCTTTTAACCATATTAATTAAAAATTGGTTTCTTCTAGAAACAGACTCACCTTTGCTCAGCTTTATAATTTATTCGGAGTAAAAATAAATTCCAAGTTGACTTCATTTCAGTCTATTTCATTTATTTTGGGTATATGGATACTTTTAATTTTACAAGGTACGTTCCTGGAAAGTCACTTACAAATTGAATCATATTCTTCCATAAATCATTATTATAATATTGGAGGGGCATTCCTGCTGGGGAAAATTTCCCCAGTGAATTTAAAAATGTAAACTTTCAAGGGAAGAGACACCATGATGGTGCCCAGTTCATTGGCATATTGCTTGTAGGGCACCAGAGGATGAGTCTTATTTGGAATTATAATCCCCACCTAGCTACCTTTTCTCTACTGAACATTGCCTTTACTGGAATCTTCCTTGTATCCCTCGATATGAGTTCTATCCTCTTCAGGCCATAAAAATGTCTTCTACTTGTATGTGGTTCTACTAATGCCAGACTCACACTTCCTTTTCTTTTTTTTTTAAGAGAATTTCTGGATTAAATCAAATGAGATACTGCGTAAAAAGCACTTTGTAAATCTTAAAATGCTAAATAAATGTCAGCTAGTTAGCTTAGTGGGACAGCTAGGTGGTAACGTGGATAGAGTCCTGGGCCTAGAGTCAGGAAGACCTGAATTCAAATCCAGCCTCAGACCCTTACTAGTTATGTGACCCAAGACAAGCCACTTAACTCTGCTTGCCTCAGTTTCCTCATCTGTAAAGTGAGCTGGGGAAAGAAATGGCAAACCACTCCAGTATCTCTGCCAAGAAAACCCCAAATGGGGTCATGAAGAGTTGGACACAAAGACACAACTGAACAAACAACAACAATTAGCTAGTAATAGTAAAGTCTGCCAATGATGGCATACTTCATTGTGAAACAATGGTTGGTGCTGCCACCTTAACACTGGAGGCTTTAAGTACTATAATAAGAATCAGAATCTTATTCCTTAAACTAGCCCCCTAAATTATGAAGACACAGGGACTCAGGGAGGGGAAATGACTTTCCCAAAGTCATATGGTTCCTTGAATTAACTGTTCTAGAAGTTCAAAATTCAGCATATCAAGTTTACTTGAAACAAGTGAAATATTCAAAGAAAAATATGGAGTGAATCCCTACCTATGTAAAAATTAAAGAAACACACATGGATTTGTGAGAAGGAAAATGAAGAAAAACATATACTTAAACAGAAAATATTTGCTTGTATGGAAGTCTGGGGTTCCTGGTTCATGTTCTTTTACTAACAATGGCCTTAGATAAGTCAGTTAACTTCTTGGGGGTAGAAAGATCTTCCCATGAGATGAACTCCAATGTCCCTTTCAGATTTAAAATTCTATAATTCTACAGAGAACTGAATTAGTTGAAGGAGTATCCATGTTGACATGAGTTTCCACTGAAACTCTGAATTGTGATTCTACATAGCTGATCGTTTACCACAATTTAACTGAATAGCTGATATCAACAACAAGATGGGAGAATAGTGATATGATAGCATGGCAAAAATTAGTGTCAGAAAAAGCCATCCTATTCCAAGGTACCTAAGAGGTGAAATCAATATTCTGATTACATACCAGCAGAAATATATGTTCTTTGATGTCTTTTTATCAAGGGCACTTAACAGGGACCTCACATATATAAGGCACTTATAATAAAAATACTGTTGAATTGCAAAGGTCCAGCAAGGGAGAGGAAGCAGGGACCTGTGGGCATAAGGGGCTGGGGAATAGGGGAGCTTCTCACTTGGCTCCGTTAGCCTGGACAGTCCTTCTTTGTCCCAGCTCCAGCTTCCCTGAGGTAAGAAGCTGCGGGAGTGGTACATGCAATTTCTGAGCCCACGGGGACAAAATGATGTCATGGATGAGAGGGGTGACCCCTTTCCTTCCCCAAAGTATTGTCTTTCAGGTCTTCCTGAGCATGAGTCATAAGAGTGTGCTATCTAACAGGGCTGGCATGCTGCCAGGGTCATATGTGATCTCCAGATGAGTTTCTAGCAAAGGGAAAGTTCCATCACTACAACCAAGTGACTCAAAGATGGCCCAAACCATCTGCTGTCTCCTTGTATAAGTAGTGCAGAAGCTCATTTCCCTTTTCCTTTTTATGGAGCACAGATTGGGAGAGAAGACATTATGAAGGTCCTCTGCGTCGGCACCTCATACCCAGGACACCTGCTCTCTTGTACACCAAGGACTGTATATAACAAACAACAATAGCAATAATAATTATAACTAGCATTTATGTAGTGCTTTAGGATTTGTAAAACACTTTACATATGTTAGCTCACTGGAACCTCACAAAAACCCAGTGAAGAAGGTAATACTATTATGATCTCCATTTTGAAGATGATGAAACTGAGGCTGAGAGACAATACAGTTATCTCTTCCACATCGAGACTTTTTCCATCTTGGTTTCAACAGATCACAGGTGGGCATAAGAAATTACCATAAATGGGAACTTGGGAACAGTTTTGTGGAAGCCACAGACAACACACAAAGACCAGCGGATGACACAGAAAAAAGCTGAGAAACTCAGAAATGCTTAACCCAAATTTTACAATAAAGTACTGTAAATGCACCATTAAAAAATAAAAAAGAGTTCTGACTTCTTTTCTGGTATGAAAGGAGAATCAAAATTTTTACATGGATTTTCCAGATCACAGAGGTACTGTGCCCATAGCCCCAGCGATGTGTAAGGGATAACTTTATGTGACTTGTCCACAGTTACACAGCTAGTAAGTATCTGAGGCAGGATTCAAACTCAGATCTTGCTGATGGCAAGTCCCATACTCTATCCACTGTACCATCTAGCTGCCTGCAAAAATCTCTAACCATGACCTGGCCATCTGACTATCACACAGTTCCAACAATTGTAGCTATACCTAGTTTTCCCATTTCAACCAGAACAGCACCCTGTGTCTAGCGTCAGGAGACTTCCTGGTCACCACAGCTTTTGATAGGAAGAGATTGCTTCCATTGGCTTGGACACCTTGGCTCTCTTCTCACAAGGGTGATAAAACTGTAGGTGGATACTTGCTCAGTCAACTAACATTTGATCAATGCTTGTGCTAAGTGCTGGGAATATAAAGAAAGGCAATTATATAATCTCTTCCCTCAAGGAGTTCACATTTGGGTATAGAACATATACAGAATAAATGGGGTAGTGTCAGAAGGAAGATGTTAGCACTGGGGGTGGAAGACAGGAAAGTTCTGGGGAAGGGGGGTTTGAATTGAGTCTTGAAGGAGGTTAAGGGACCCAGGAAGCTATAACGGCAAGCAAAGTGTACTTTGCTCCTTGTTTTAGTTAATCAAGTGCCTTTTAGCCTCACCTTTGACTGTGTCAAGTCTGTTGGAAACAGTATACACTGTGTTGCCCACAACAGCCTAAGGGAGTTTGGAGACCTTCTCTGCCTTTAATAGTCCTAAGGTCATTACATGGAACCCAGAGTGGGAGGATCTGGCTGAAAGAGTGGGACAGGAAGGGGCAGAGCAGAGAAAAGCTTGAGCACCAGCCAGGACCAAGCAGAGCTAAGAGAAAGAATGTTTGTGATGTTGGCACTCTGTTGTTCTGTCTGTTGTTCTGTGTTGGTGTGACTTTGTCAGACAGAACACTCTTGTCAAATTGCTTTACTTTGTCAGGCAGAAGCACTCGGTTGATTTGTGTTGATTTCTCAGAAAGTAAATTGAGATGATAGTTCCGGCAACATATGTAAATACTGTTGTAGTCCTGTTGAGCTTTGTTTTCCTGGAAACAGAAACTGTAAAGGGCTTGGGGTAGAGCAGTCCCCATGAGTGTGGAATATGGAACAGGAGTGGAGAGCTGCCTAACTATGAATCCAGGCAACAGTCAGGTGAATCCAGGTAAGAGCTGGGAGCATGGAAGAGGAACCATGGGGTTTGGAAGTCAGCCTTGAGTTAAGATTAAAGGAGACTTGGGTACTCATTGCTGACTGCTGATATTACTGTGACCTAGGGGCAGGCGGCCTTTGTACTTTCTACTACCCCTTAAGGATGATTATCTTAAAGATGATTGGAAGCCAGCCTCCAATCAAGATGAAAGAAAATTTTAGACGGGTACTTTATATTGATTGAAGAAATTGTGACTTACTAAATGATATGTTTTGTTTAAGACTCTATGGCCCCCAAAGTAATAAGTTATTATGTTATGTTCTTGTGAATGTTGTACTTTAGTTTCTTGAATGTTTTGCTTTAGTTTATTGCTGAATAAATAGAGAGTTCACTATATTATGTGATTAAATCCTTAAAGTTATTTGCAGCAGCCGTCTTCAGGAGAGGTGCTTGTGATTGGCTTTACAGAGGCTGAGGTAAAGCAGTAGGGCATTCTAGGCATGAGGGACCTCATGTGTGTATATGTATATATGGACAGAGTTGGAAGATTAAACGTTGTGTGTGAGGATCAGCAAATAGGTCAGTGTTGCTGGATTATAGAGTGTCTTGCATAGAGTAGAGTAAGAAGACTAGAATTAGTAGGAAACAAAAGGCTTTTATGTTTGATCAGGGAAGTAATAGGTTGCCACTAGAGCTTACTAAGTAAGAGTGTGACATGGTTAGACCTGCATGTTAAAAATAAATCACTCTGGCAGCTGATCAATGAAACCCAGCTGACCACAGATGCCTTTATGTCAACAGTCTCTCATGGTCCAAGGGGTTAGTGGTTTCAGACCCTGATGAAACTATCACCTATTGCTGAGAAAGCTGACTTGCATGTGACTGCCCTTAAGAGTATAAAAGAAGTAAATAAGGTCTTGCAGGACCACAGTAACTGCAATCCAAGTGACTCATGGTTTTTGTTTTGTTTTGTTTTTGTCTTTTTTCTCCATGTGACACAGTGACATGGAAGATGGACATGGCTATGTTTGAGAATGAGACAACAACATCTTCCTTGTCAAGCTCTCAAATGAGAACATGCTCAACTGTGGCCTTCAATGCCCTAGAGCATGAGCTGCTGCAAAGTCCCAAAGTTGACAATACTATCATTGCATGGAAATCACTGGTCACTTGAGTGCATCCTCCAGGCTCCAGTATTACCCATGGCCCTGTCCACTCCTCTTCTTCTGGCCAGGAAGCCAAAAGAGCTGAGGAACCTCATAGACGATGTCTTTTTAGAGGCAGCCATCTTGGTCTAGACTCTAGTCTAAGTACCCAGAGCATTCCCAAACAAGAGAGAAGCAATGGTTGCTTGACCAGGTTAGAAGAGTACCCTAACCTCATTGTTGATAGCCCCAGAAGCATCGATTTATTCTGTTTCTTACCTAGACTGGTTCTTCCTCCTTAAGCAACCTGGAGATCTTTTCCGATCTCCCCTTCCCACCACGCAAGGGCTTAACATACTGGTGCCAGACTTAGCACGGACCCCAATCTTGCTATAGGCCTAGTACATCTCAGAACATCAGAGCTCTAATGATTCAACAGCCTAAGCTTTGCTTAGTAGCCAGGTTTAAAGGAATGTACCACCCTGTCCAGCTGGTTTATAATGATTCTGCCACAAGATGAGGACTAGTTATTAACGTGAACAGTATAAGTGTGCTTGGGGAGCAGGGTTCATGTATCACAGTAACACTGGAAGAACTTTACAGGAGAAAAAGTGGTTCAAAAAGCCATATACTTCACCTTTACCCTTCTAAGGCTCTAACTGGGGTAAGTAGGCAGGGTGTTATGATCAGAAATCATCTAACAAAATGGGTTATTGGATCTTCCCTTTTATTAAAGATTCAATTTTAGGTTCTACTTCAAACCTGGGCTTCCTGGTTTCTGAGTAATTTATATATATTTTGCTTTTTGGAGAGGGAAAGGCAGGGTGATTTGGGTTAAGTGACTTGCCCAAGGTCACAAGGCTAGTACATGTTAAGCGTCTGAGGCCAGATTTGAACTCAGGTCCTCCTGATTCCAGGGCTGGTGCTCCAGTCACTGTGCCACCTAGCTGCCCCTTCTGAGTAATTTTTAAAGAAACTTTATAAATATAGATACATATATATGTACATATATACATATACATACATACATACATACATACATACATATATATATATATATATATATACACTTATTCAGATTGCTGATTTGAGAAGGAAGACCTGATCATCCTCTGCAAAAGACTTGCTCACTGTGAAAATGGAAGCCAGAGACAGTCATTCCAATCAAGGACTCTCTGCTTAGGGGTTTTCACTTTGCCATGTCAAACTAGGGGAAGCTGAGCAGCTCAGTGTATAGAAGGCTGAGCCTGGAGTCAGGAAGACTCATCTACTCCAATTCAAATTAGGCCTCAGACACTTACTAGCTGTGTGACCCTGGGCAAGTCACTTAACTCCTGTCTGTCTCAACTTCCTCAACTGTAAAGTGGGGATAATAAAAGTAATCTACTTTCCATGGATGTTGGAAGGATCAAAGGAGATAATATTCATAAAGTGCTAAGCATACTGCCTAGCATAGATTGTGGTACTATATAAATGCTTGTTTTCTTTCCTAGTTTAAAAAAAAATCCAAATTTCCAATAAAAACGCTATTATGTTGCTTTTCTCCACTGGTATCATGTGTGCTTGTCTTCAACTTAGAAACAAGACCCCAGAAAGCTGTCAAGTGTTTCTTCTTCTCGGGCCAAATGTTGTTTAAAAGGTTTCATAGGGGAAACACACACTAAATTAAGTGGACATTTTTATGACTTGTAATGATAAAAGCTTTGTCCAAAGAAATAAAATCAGTACTTGTCAGAAGCCAAAATTCTGATTTCTAATGAACTAGGTAGGTAGGCTATAAGCTTTATGCCACCTTGAAATTTGAGGCCCAAATTAATGTTGGTGATTCATCAGCATGGGACTACTTCAGTTAGTCCATCGAGATAGATGAAGAACTGCTGTTTATCATTCCAATTAGTTAAACTAAACATATTTCTAAAACCCCAAATATGTGCTCATATAGCAAATATCAAGTTATTTCTTCCAATAGGTTTAGGGATAATGACTAGAAATGAATCTATATCTTGCTCATCTGTCGCTGCTTCCCACATTCCTTTCTTCCTTTAAATGAATTACCCCTGGCATGGAACTAATAAGTAGAAATTGATTTAATCCTCTGAGAAACATATATATCTTTGAGATCATCCTATACAGTATTCAAACAATATTTTTTGCCAAGCTTCTCTCTGAGTAAAATGGAAATGCCCACAGATTTGGCATCCTAGTAACACAGAGCCCTAATGTCAGCTGGTGGATACTATATCAGAGTTGACAAAAATGGTGATGAATAGAATTATAATTGGGATAAAGCAGACATGGTATTCCTTCAATTGCTGAAATCAAGTCTTCCTTTCTCCCAGACCTCATTATATGCTCATATTGGTCAGCGTGTACAAGGTTCTTAACAACTGAAACATCCAACGGAATGCTGAGTTTTGGCCCATGCATAACCTTGAAAATCTTTAGCAAATACTAACATGAAAGTCTGAATCTTTCACAGGATGCCAAATAGCTTACCTTCTGGTAGGCACACCGGTGTATCAGTAGGTATCCAGCCTAGGGAACCATTCAAGTGTTTCATACACAGTCTCCTTGGTGGGCCCCTAAGCTTGTAGCCTTCTTGGCAGTGAAATCGGGCTACAGAATCTTTGAAGAAAACACCTCCACTGGGGGTTCGAGAGCCATACTCTGGGATTCCTGGGTCAGCACAAGCACGGAGCTCATCAAACCCTGTAAAGATAAATCAGAGGAGTCTCTGAACCCATCCTCAGTTTCCTCTAGGATCTCTTTGCCTTGGTTCTGTAGAAGTTTCAAACACACAGGACCCAGGGTGAAATAAAATTGTTCAAGGGAATAATCCCAGACATGGTTCTATTCTGTGTTCTATCATTTACCCAAGAGAGCTCATAGTTTTCTGTATAATGACTGAACCAACAGGATTCAAGTTGACAGTAGAAGAATGAAAAACTTTATGGAATCTACTTTACGGCAAGAGTAAGCTGAAGAGTAGATCTTTCAACAGACACTACCATACTCCTCACACATCCATCTTTCCTGTTCCTCCAGACCTGAAAACTCTACTTCCAGGTCGGACATTCTCATTTTATGGAGGGAACCATGCTATAGAACTTGGGCATGGAGGCTATTTTTTTGGTGCATATTCTACCAAATTGGTATGGCTCTGTTTATGTCATTGAGACATTCACAAATTCAGCAAATATTTCATGAATGAGTGTTCATATATGAGCTATGTATATATAACTTAAGCCATGTCACTGAAATATGTTTCTTCCCCTACCTCAGGAGGGCTCTGGTCACTGGAGTTAGCTGACCATCTCCAAGAGCCATGAAAACATTCTTCATGGCAGAGGGAGAGGAAATGAACCATGACATCTCATACAATCTTTTTCTTTACAAATAGTCTTTTATTATGGACTTAAGAACCATCAAGTAATTAAAAATCAAATAAACAGAATAAGGAATAAAAAGGAACATAACAAAATCATAAATTTCAAATTATAGTCTCCTAAGAGGATTATGCCTGTGGGTCTAAACTTTTATTATATATAATAACAATAATCTGTTATTTGGTTCTGAGTTTCCTTCTGAGAACTATAACTAAGGTGGAGCAACTAGAACTTTGCTCACGGGTCCTGCCTTTTAGAGGGCACAAATGGTACTTGTACTCCTTCAGCGGCATAGAAACAAGTGAGTTTAGATACTGGTTAATGAGATAATTAGTTAAAATGGGAAGCTACCAGATGGTGCCTTCTTCCTCCTGGCAAGATACACACCAGGTAAGCTCCTTCCCACCTGGACCTACTCTGTTTCTTCCTGCCCCTAGCTTTATGACATCTCAAAGTCTCTGCCCACTGGCTATTATAGGTTTTCTACTCATATTCCCACTGAGTTTGTCTTAAAGCACTATTTGAAGAAATATTTTGGGCCATTTATCCTGGGTATATTTTGTACTGTTTACCCTAGGTGCAAAAATTACTAATTATGTCTTTCCTCCTTCCAATCTTTTTCATCTGTGCCATTATCAGATTTTGTTGTTGTTATGTTTTATGTAGCTATAATGAATGTGTATGTACCTTATAAAATCTTAATGATCCATTTCTGAACTTTAAAAAAGGACAGTCTTAGGAACAGAGAGTCCTTGTAAAAGTAAGGATCCCTGAGGATCTAAGAGACCACATGGTGACGCCTAGAGGAAGATGCCTGGGATTTTTATTTTTCTCTAGCACAGTCTCACTTGGGTTATAAAATAAGAATAGTGAAAAAACGAACTTGGTTGTTCTTGGCTGGGATTGGAATTTTTCCAGATGTTTTGCACATTCAGATAGGAGATGCTATACCAGTTTTCTGTTGATTGTGCCAGGGTAATCAAACAAAAAAGATAACAGAGAAGAGACCGGATGCCATGGGGTCTCGGTTAAACAATTTTGCTTCACATTGTCATCAATACAAGGGATGTGGTGCTAGAAACTGGCAGGGAGGACAGACTGTACCCACTTCTGAACCAAATCAGAAATTCTGCTACTTGTGAACTGGAAGAATGTTTGGTATTTCATCGAAATGAGCTTAAATGTAGCTAATGTCATTTGTTTGAAGAAGAAATTTTCTCTCTTTTCTCCTAGCCTCATCTCCCAATACATGATGACTGTTTATTGCTGTGCTGTTAATGTACAAATTGCTTTCCCACACAGCAGTGAAGCAATTAATGCTCATAGGGGGACCCCCAAGAAATATTGGAAAGCCATCAAACTGTGGCTTTATGTTTTCATTCTGGGAACAAGGCATTACAGGTCAGCAAATGTTCCCTACACAAAGAATGCCAATGACTTCCTTTGGATAGTCTACAAAAAGTGGAGGAATCTGGTATGGTGTTGGAAACTTAAGCACAAGTTCATTATGTCATCTACAAAGTAAAATTAATTGCAATGAGATTCATTATCAAATCACAGCTTACCACATACAAATAGAGAGTCCTTGATAGCCACTGCCATGATTTTTTTTTTTTTGGCTGAACTGCTAGCAAAAGGCATGATGGAGCCTTTGTCTGCCTGTCTAATATAAAAATAGTTACAGTCTCTCCCACTAAATTCAGAATCTTCCTTTCACACTGGCTCAGGGTCTGGTTGGCTCGAAGTTCCCTAGTCACTGTTTATTTTATATAGTGCGGTGGCTGTGAAATACTGTCACGGAATGAATCAGGAATTGGGAGATCAGGGTTCTAACGTTAGATGTGTCACCCATTCATCCTGAGCAAGCAAATTGACCTAGGGCTTGTTCTTCTTACATAAGTACCCTTTCCAGCTCTGATCACCTATGATTCAAAGCTGTGCAGTGTCTTTCAAATACTTCTCAACTTTTTCTATTTTCCCTATACACATAAATTACCTTCTCTCCCCCTTCCCTAATCCTCCCAAATACCAGCCCCTTTCTCCCTCTCTCTGACCCTATGAATGGAATAAAGGGCTGTGCTGGAGATTCAGCTAGGAAAAGTGAAAGCCCAGCCCTATCTGTCCTCCCATCCCTCAGACCCCTGCCCATCCTTCAAAAACTTGAACTAAGCATGGACCCCAATGATCCTATTTTAAGCACAGACCACTTGGCTAGAGAGATTCCTTCCATCTACATTATGAAGAGACATAGTTTTATTAGAAAGTTGAAGATTCAGCATCTAGTCTTGACTCTATCAGATAAATGAGTCCCGCCATTATAAATAAAAGATGTGAGACTGGTGAAATGTAGAACATGAGAGTGGCAGTGTTTCCCAAAAGTCAATTCTATACACTTTATGAAAACAACATAACAAAAAAAACCCACCTATGCCTGAAAATTTGTATACCTGTCTACCTTTTCTACTTCAAAGCACTGTAAGATACTCCACTGCCAGCACCAAATTTCCTTGATTTTTTGATGTGCATATGTCAGCAGTCAGCTAGAAATATGGATTTAGGGATGCAATTCTTGCAATAAAAAGAAAGGAAACGTGCAAGCAGGGCAAAGTGAAGCCTGGATGGTAAAAGGAGGAACTATTCTTCACCTTGGGAAATTACTTCTATTGAGCAGGATAAGTATTTTTGCCTGTTAGAGCTGCAAATGCCACTTTTCAAACAATCACCTTCCTTCTCTTCCCCCTGCAGATCAATTTCCAAACTGGATCAATTTTCCATAAGGCCATTTTGTAAACGGTCACCCTATGAAGATGATAACCACCATTATCAACAAATATATCTACTGGGTCATCAGATAATACGTGCATTAAGTGACAATAGGCATTCTTTTCTATCCCGACATGAAAAAAAGGTAAAAAAAAAGTATGCAAGTCTGTTGCATATCATAGAATCATGGAATGTTTGAGCTGGAAGGAACCTCTGAGAGGATCAGGTTCAATTCCCCCATTTTACAGATGAAGAAACTGAGGTCTAGAGGTGTTAAATGATTTGCCCAAAATCAAATAGCTAATCAGTGATAAAGCCAAGGCTGTGTACCAGATTTCCTGCTTCCCACTCCAATGCATGTTTCACTACATAACATGTTATCTCTTCTAACCAAAAATTAATCATCTTCTAAATATTTTTTCCTTTTTCAAATTTATATATAGTTATTTAAATGAAAATTTATTTTTTAAAATGTATATTCACCTTCTCTCCCTCCCACCTGCCCCCACCTCCACTGAGAAAGCAAGAAAAACCAAACCTGCTGTTACAAACACATATAGTGAAACAAAACAAAGTCCTGCCTTGGATGCATCCTCACCTAAATCTGTCCTAACGTTTACTCCGAGGCCATCGCCCACCAGGAGGTAGGTAACCTCTGTCAGTGCGACTGGATTGATCAGAGACCCTAAGTCCTTCTAAGTTAGGAATCTTTCATCTTTGGGTACTTATCAACTCCCAATCTTCCTCCTAAACTCCATTCTCACCAAAGTGACAAATAAAGGTATAAAGAGCAAGGCTTAGCATTGCTTTAAACCAACGCACTTCAGTTTTGTTTTCTTGTGGGCTCCTCACAACACATGCATTTCAGGATAATGACGTTGAGGCTCGCAGAGATTAAGCTACTTGCCCCAGAGTCACACAATTAGTCAGTGTCAAAGGCAGAATTTGAATCCAGGTCTCCCTGACCCCAGGCCCAGCACTCCATTCACTATTCTACATTGGCTCTTGAGGCTTAAAGAAAGGGAGAAGACTATGTAGAATGGACAACAGTTTCCTTTCAATACGGTTTTTCATATTAATACAAATAAATGTTTCTTCTCAAGTTTGGTCACAATCATCAAATTGTTGTTCCCTTTTAAAGTGAATTAGGTTGGAAGGCAGCTAAGTGGCACAGTGGATAGAGCACAAGCCCTGGAATCAGAAGGACTTGAGTTCAAATCTGGCCTCAGACACTTAGTACCTGTGTGACCCTGGGCAACTCACTTAACTCCAATTGCCTCAAAATAAAAAATAATAAAGTGAATTAGGTGGTATAGTGGATATCCTGCTAGGCCTAGAATCTTGACTTGAGACTTGAGATCAAATCTAGCCTCAAACACTTACTAAGCCGTGTAATCTTGGGCTTCTCACTTAGTCAGCTCTTTCAGTTCCCTCATCCTTGGGACAACAACAGCACATACCTCCTAGGGCTATTGCAGAGATAAAAGATAATAATATTTGTAAAGTCCTTTGCAAAGCTCAAAACATTATGTAAATGCTAGTTATTGTTGTTGTAATTATCAATTCCTTGCTCTTATTTTTTGATGTGGAAAAAGTTACCAGCTGACCTGGGAGTCAAACCCTGGGTTGCACCGTCTATATGGGACATATTAAGGAACAGAACAGAAGCTGCTGCTTCCTCTAAGAAGGCAGAGGGAGAGTGGCCATCCTTCCATTCTCCTTTCACACAGACTCTTTATTCTTACTATCTCCTGCCCAAATGAATGTATTAGTAATAGTTGTTTGAAAGTAGTGCTGGCTTCTAACATTAAAAAAAGAGTTGTTAAGCCCTCAGTCTCATTATGAGTACGTGACAACTCTGCTTTGGTTACTCTTGAGTGTGATGAAACCAACTAAAGAATTTTACTGTGAACTACACTAGGAGCCTTTGAAAAGAATCATAAAAATGAAGGAGGTGTGAAAAGCAATCTTTTGGGTTATTATAACAGAAAAGTCTTATTCAAGACAGGAAGAGTGTATCAAATGTAGTTAAATCAATTTAGGGCTAAGGCTGGCTTTCCATTCCTCTGTAAATTGCTAGATGAGCCTTTAGGGAGGAAACAGAATACAGGCAAAGAATCAATTTTGCTCCATTTATCTGGTGAGGGGGTCAGAGGGTAAAGAGAAGGCAGCACACCTGCTAAAGTTTAAGCAGAACTATTTTATTTATAAAAGAACCTGGGAATTTTAACAGGGACCATAAGCTCCTCTGAACTTCTCATTTGAACCTGTATAACATTTATCATTTGTCCATTCATTCAGCATTTAGAACCACAGTGTGTTGAAGTCAGAAGAGACTATGGAGAAAATCTAATTTAGCCCTCTCATATTTTCCCATGAAGAGATGGGGGTACCAAAGAGGTTAAATGGTGTTCCAAAACCACAGAGGGTCTTAGCGGCAAAGCTGAAACTTGGTAAAGATCCTTCCACTATCCCACTGTCTTCAATTAATATTCCACAGTCTTGTACAATTATCCTTTCCATATTGTGACTTTCACCATTATGGTTCTGATATATTGCAGGTTGGCATAAAAATTAAATGGGAATTTTGGGAGAGTTTTGTGGAAACTGTAGATGACATGCAAAGGTCAGCAGACAACACAGAGACTATGACCAAATATTTAACCCAAATTTTACAATAAGGCACTGTAAAACCCTCATAAAAGAAAAAGAAAAAATTCAGACTCTGGTATGAAGGGAAGGTCAAGAAATTTTACATGAGTTTTCCAGATCATGGAGGCACTGCACCACTGACCCTCATGATGTGGAAGGGATAACTATATTGTTTTTACAACTTTGAACAGACATATATCTTACATAAGCAATAGAAGTGGAAGCTCCTTGAGACTGGGGAAGCCACTTTACATTTTTCTGTAACCTTCTCAGTATTTAATAAATATATATTACATAAACAACATGAGAACTTTCCTCACGGCTCCAAAAAATACTTTCAGAATTCAGACTCACAGTGATTGCCTGAGAGATATGAAGGAAGAAACAGAAAACCTGACTCATTATGCTAGACACTCACGAATTCAGTTCTTCAACAATAAAATCACCTGAGTATGAACCACATTGGGAAAAAAATGATTCATGACCTGCCTTTGAAAAGTATAATTTCTAGTGCTAAGAGCTAGAACATAAAAGCTGGATATCATAGGTCATGGATTTAGAAGTGAAAGGGACCTTAGAGGCCATTGAGCTCAATCCTCTGATTTCACAGATAAGGAAACTGAGTAACAGGAAGGTTAAGTATATTATCCAGGGTCACACAGCTAGTAAATGTCTAATGTGGAATCTGAACCCGAGTCTTTCCTGATTCCATGGTCAGTGTATTTACAACACAAATAATTTAATCTAATAATTTCATTTAACAAATGAGATAACTGAGATTCTAAAATATCTATGTTGTTGGTCCTTCATTCTCAAAAAGGACCATCATGAAGGTGATATCCTGACTTGCTCCTCAGTTGGATTTAAGTGAGGCACAGCTGTGCAGAATTGTTATCCAGGATCATCAAAGTCCACTGGCAAAAGTCAAGAGGACTGGCAATGGCCCAGGATGCAGGATGACCTTGGCCTTTCTAAATTAAGGTCTTTCCCAGACCTCAGTTTACATAAAGCAACGCCCATTCAATGACTAAGGATTAGGTAAAAATTGAGACAAAAGATAGTCTAATTTACCATCACAATAACATCAGTCTGGGAGGGGAAGACCCTCAGAGTTTCTGGCCACCAAGATTTCACAGTGAGATAGTAACAGAGCTGAGAATGGAACTCAACTCTCCTAATGCCTCAATTCAATCCACTTTTTTTTTTTTTACCTCATTCCAGTTAATACTGTGAAAGTATAATACTGTTAGTTCCAGAGAAAGAAGGGTCAATGATTATATTAGGTATCAGTTAATCAAGTAAGCATTTCTTTTTTTCTTTTTTGCAGAGGGGAAAGCAAGGCAATTGGGGGTAAATGACTTGTCCAAGGTTACACAGTTATTAAGTGTGTCAAGAGTCTGAGTTGGAATTTGAACTTAGGTCCTCCTGACTCTGGGGTTGGTGCTCCATTCACTGTGCCACCTAGATGACCCCCAAATAAGCATTACTTAAGTACCTACTATGTATATCCGCAGATACAAATACAAAAATTAGTCCATGACCTCAAGGATCCTAAGAGAGGGAGAAATTTCAAGCTCACAAGCTACTTCTGGAAGTTACTGTCAATCAGTTAATCAGTCTTTCCCACTATAACTGAAGCCCCAGATCCCAGCTTCCCAGGCTAGAATCTGCCTTTTTTCTATTGGTTTATCACCAGAAAAAAACAACAACAACAACAACATATAATTCTGTTTTAATCACATGGGGTCTTGTAATGCAGCATTAGTTGAAAATCCTCTATAACATCTTACCAATTCCTAAACACTCTGGACTCAGCAACAAAAGAGGCAAAGGTGAGCCGTGACCCCTGAGAGACTGTTAATCCCAAAGGCCAGGAGTGGCTAGGTGGTTCAGTGAATAGAGAAATTACTCCAGTATCTTTCCTAAGAAAACCCCAAATGGGTCACAAAGAGTGGGACACAACTAATCTGCTAAACTACAATAATTAAGTAAATAAAATCATCCTTAACCAAAAGTAATTTCAGCATGTGCAAAATGGTTCCACTTCACTAAGCTGATAAATAGGTTGTTAGAAGCTTCCTGCCACCTTTCAGTCAGGCACATAATTATGCTGCAGGGTGCCCATGCCCTACATACCTAGGTAGGTAGCATTCCCAGGTAGCATCTGAGCTCCTGGTATTATCCAGTAGGCTTGGCTCATGGCAATGGAAGAATTTCCAAGGACTCATCTACTTAGGACACTGATAACTTCAAGTCTCTTCTTTGAAACAAGTTCAGGTTCAAAATTTCAGAGGTGTCTGAAAAAGGCTGGTCAATATAGAGACTCCCAAGCATTTCCACTGGAAATTTCTACTCAATACCATTGAAAACAAACCAGATCCCTGTTGGGACTTCCGTTAAGAAGTTTCTACCCTAAGCTAGAAGTAGGGAGTAATATTAAACTGACTGGTTCTATATCAGAGTATTGAACACATATAGCTCTAAAGAATATTTAGACATTTACCTCTTCTGTACCATGAAGTCCTTTGTCTGTCTAGTGAAGCCTATCAACCCTTTCTCAGAATAATATTTTAAATGCATAAAGATTACATAAAGATTTCATATTTAAATGCATAAGATTACAAAGGAAACCAATTTTATTAAAATTATATTATTTTTTAAAAAGCTCTTGGTTCTCAGGTTAAGAATACTTGATTTATATAGATATAAAGAAGACCACAAAATTCACTAATAGTGGACAAAGAAACACATTTCTATAAAAAAAAATCTTGGAAATTATATTAGAAACCAAGTAACTATTTCCAGAATACAACATTTTCACACGATGAGGTACACCTGTACTTAGAAGACTATTATTGGTTTCAAGATTGTTTCTCCCATCCAAATAATCTCAGTTTGCAGAATTAAACTCTTAGCTTTGAACAACAAATAAACAAATAAATGATGGAAGGATAAATAAATAAAACAGATAAAAAAGGGGAGCAGTAAAAAGACAAAATAATACTAGTAAAATAGAGATAGACAGACAGGCAGACAGACAGACAGATACACAGACAAATATATAGCTCTATATCTGTTTATACCTAAATTTCAACAAATACCCTACAAAACATTAGCTTATCTCTTTTCCCAGGAGGACAGGGCTGGTTCAGCTTTCCAGAACCATCTTGATTTGAGACCATAAAGTTCAAAACCTACTCTCTTTTCTAATTCTCTTTAAAAGGAAAGTCTTTGAAAATAAGCCATTTTCTTTAGCCATTATGAACGCTTCTGAAAGGAGGCTCTCTCAAAGCAAAATTGTTAGGTTATAAAGCAGAGCATCCTAACCTATGTGAGTCAGAAGAACCAGCCTCTGATCCTTTTAAATGAAAAGCAAAGCTTCATGGGGCAGCTTGTGATGGTGGCATTTTACACTTAGCAGCAGTTCCCAAGTACAAGCCACTCTCTCTGCCCTTCTGGTTCAATTCCACTAAGGTACAAAATTTCTACCAATTTCCTCAATAATTTCAGCAAGGCCCTATTCATCAATAAACTGAAAACGAAAAGGAAAAAATGTTGTTCAGATTACTAGGCCTTATGAAAAACAATTCAACTTTATATAGTGCTTCAAAGTTTACAATATTACACAAATCTCTCTCTCTCTCTCTCTTTCTGTCTCTCTCTCTCTCACACACACACAGACACACACACACACACACACACACACACACACACACACCACACCCTCTCAAAGACCTCAGAGCAAAAAAGTTCAAGATGAACAATGAACCCAATAAATTAAGGCCAGAGGCTTTCAAATTTAATTTGTTTTTGTTTATAGATTTAACATTAGTTTAACTCTTAAGCCGTGTGTTATCATTCACATACTTTAGAGTGGTCTGAAGGAAACAAAACTGATTACTGTTACCATTCATTACGTTAAATGGATTTTATACTGCAAAAACACCCCTCAGGAAATTTAGCAAAGGAATGTCAGAAATAAAATGTAGGCTATTTAGTATAGTACTATTTCTGCTACATGGTATACAATTTATTTTGAGAAATCCTAATGGAATACCACTTGTCCCAGCTTTCTTGAAAGCACAACAACAAAGAGGAATTCAGAAGCTCATCAACATGGGATGAAAGCTTGGCACTCAGATTTCATTACAGAATCACTGCCATATACTACATAGGGGATTATGAATCCAGGAACAACTTTTAATATTTAGACAGTAATCAAGCAATCTAGCTTTCCTCCATAATTGGTAGGAATATTTTGACATTCCAAGAACCATGGAGAGATATATGCAAAAAAATCTGCTTGGTATGAGCAAGCATAGGTGATGGAATTAAGCCTTTTAATATCATCTAAATTAGAGATGATTAAAATGTGTAAACATTGCAGATGTGACAGTCACAGCCTTCCTCATTTAGGGGGATCTTTTTCCACATTTTGATTTAATCCATTCTGATTACCTATCTACTCCTAAATCTTTCACTATGTTTCAGTTCTCATAACACTAGAAACAGTAACTCATAATATGATTTTTTAAAAGAATAACAGTCTTATGATATTGTTCCCTTCAGCAATGCCACACAAAATTATGACAGAAATCCAGATGTCAAATCACAGTGCAATGTTTTTGTGCTTAGAAATGAAGCAAACACAAATAAGACTAAATTCCTACATTTTCCTGGGGATTGTTTCTGGACTATCAAAAGACCTTCTATTCTGCACATTAGTCCTACATTCCCACCTTCTACATAAAGTATCTCCTCATATGGCTGTGGGAATGTCATTATTAGATTTCTCAAGAGGTTTCTGTTTCATAATCTGAAATGGTTTATAGCGGATTGGTAGTGATTTGTCTCCTCCCTCCTTCAGCCTCAGGATGGCATGCCATCTACTCTCTATTTGCTTTTTCTCGTGCCTGTCCTCCGTCAGGGCATCTGGGCCAGGTTATGCAAACTACTCTGACCTGTTTCTCACAGTTTAAAAAAAACATATGTCCCTCCCAGGGCAAGTGTTTGCATCATGGGACAATAACACTATCACCACCACCACCACCACATTTAATATGGTACTTTAAGGTTAACAAAGCACTTTATTCACAATAACCAATCTGTGGAGGCAGAACAAGTATTATAATCCCCATTTTACAAATGAAATTGAGGGTCATGGGGAGGAAGTGACTTGACAACGGTTCACAGAGCTAGTAAGTGTAGGAAGCAGAATCTGAATGCAGGTCTCTTAGCTGAAAGTCTAGGCCTCATTAACAGATATAGACACTATACTAGGAACCATCCTTTCTTACCCCAGATTTAAGAGGAGCTATGCCACTCAACTATGAATTCCCTGGGACCTTTTTTCTTCTTCTTTTCTTAAAAAAAAATTTCATTTGTTTTAATCAATTAAGACCCACCTTCTCACTCTTCCTCCTGTAATGGTAATGGGATTTGAAGATCTTCCATGCCCCTTGTACTGGCAAGCAAACAAGTACTTAGCACCTTGTTTCAAGTTCATGATTGTGTTGAGTATTAAGATCCAGAACTTGTGAATTGCACAGTGGGAAGAAGTTGCTGATGTAACAGGAAGGGGTGGAACAGGGAGGAGCTAATAAGGAAAGGCCCAAGCTAGAGAGCCAGAATTGCTGAAAGAACTACTAGCATCCTGAGAACTTCTGAGAACTGCTACAAATTGAGAACCGAATGGAGAACAGAACTTGTGGTGGCAGAATGGAGAACTGAGAACTGAACTGAGAAATGAGAAGAACTGAGAAGAAAATTGAGAACTGAGAAATGAGAAGAGAGAACTGGGAGGAAGCATGGCTATGGTGACAGTACTTTTTCTGTCTGTTTTGATGTTACTTTGTCAGATTTGTCTGCTGAGAGAGGACATTGCTGTTGTTACAGAAACCCTGATACCTTGCTGCTGGTTCAGAAGCCCTCAAAGAAGATTTTCTTGTTGTATGCTTATAGAAATCCTGGAGAAGGGTCTTACTGACATTTTCAGAGGTCCTAGGACTATACTGATGATTTGTGTTGAGTTCTCAGGCCTTGCTGGTGGTTCTGAGATAGTGAATTGAAGATGGTGCCAGCAATGTGAATGGATGTTATTGTGGCTTTGTTCAGCTTTGTCTTCCCAGGAACTGAAACAATGAAGGATTTGAGGTGGACTAGAAACTGTGAGCTTAAATATGGAACAGAAACTGTTCAAGGAACTGGACAAGGAACTGAGAGAGCTGTCTGCCTTTGAACTCAGGTGACAGTTGGGTTTAGTTAGGCAGTAGCTGGGACCATGGAAGAGGAACCATGGAAGCTGAGAGCCTGCCTCAGCCTCGAGATCTCTCCTTGGGTATTTAATGCAGACTGAGAAGATTATGATTTACTGTGACTAGGGGTGGAGAACTTTGACCTTTGTACTTTGTGACTGAATTAAGGACTTACTAAATGATTGAGTTACTAGATGATTGAGTTACTACTAAATGTTATCTTTTGTTTAAAACTATATGACCTCTTTGGTGAAAACTATATGGCCATTTTAGTGATAAGGTGTTATGCCATAACATTGTGAATGCTGTACTTTGATTTCTGTGAATGTTTTGTCTTAGTTTGTTACTGAATAAATGGAGAGTTCACTATACTGTGTAATCAGAACCTTAAAGCTGTTTAGAGCAGTAGTCCTTTGGAAAGCTGCTCATGCTTGGCTTTACACCACCCCACTTGAAAACTCCAGGGACCATTCTTTTAGACACCCAAATGAGCAACCTTAGAATCACACTTAATTCTTCCCTCTCACTCAACCCTAATACCTAATTATTTGCCAAGTCTTGTCAATTTTACCCATACAAAACCTTTCACATCTGTTCCTTCTCTCTACCAAAAAGTCTCATTCAGGACTTCCTCACCTCTCATCTGAAATACTGGACTGATCTATTAATTGGTTGTACTTATTACAATCTCTCTTTGGTTTATTATATTATTCAGTTGTTGTTCAGTTGTTTTTCAATTCTGTCTGACTCTTTGTGACCCCATTTGGGATTTTCTGGGTAAAAAATACTGGAGTGGTTTGCCATGTTCTTCTCCAGCTCATTTTACAAAGGAGGAAACTGAGGCAAACAGGGTTAAGTCACTTGCCCAGGGTCACACAGCTAGTAAGTGTCTGAAGCCAGTGAACTCAGAAAGAAGAGTCTTCCTGACTTCAGGTGCAGCACTTTATCTACTATGCCACACCTGGCTGCCCCCTATATTTTTCACATAGTGGCTAAACTGCTATTCTAAAAACATAAGTCTGATTGTATTGCTCCCCTACTCAAAACCTCAGGTGACTCCCTACTGTCTCTAGGATAAAATATAAAGTCTTGGGCCTGGCATTTGAAGTCCTCCACAATAAAGGCTACCACCAACCTCCAGGCTTATTTCAGATTTCTCCCCTTCACACACTCTCTGTTCCAGTCAAATTGGCCTGCTAGCCATAGAAGAAAAGACACAAGGACACTCTCAAGGACTCTCTGAAGAACTTTGCGATCAATGGTGCCATGCCCACAGCAAAGAAGGCACTGTGCTCTATGAGCAAAGTAGAACTGCAGCAGCTCAAAAAACACATGAGATGCACAAAATTAAAGACACCACTACCCCACATTTTCTCGTGGAATGTTCGTGCCCAATCTGTGGTACAGCCTTCAGCACTTGTATTGGTCTGACCAACCACAGTTAGACACACTGCACCTTGACTCAAACATAGTGATGCCCATTTTGGTCCTCTTCGAGAACAAAGGACAACAACTGACCAACCACACAGGACACACCTTCTCCCATCTCCCATCTTTGTACAGATGCCACCCCACTTCTAGAATGTACTCTTTGCTCATTTCCATCTTTTAGAATCCTTACCTGCCTTCAAAGCTTAGGACAGGTAACACCTCCTACATGAGCCTTTCTGGGACTGCCACAGTTTTTAAATACTGTCTTCCTCTTTAAACTACTTTAAATAACTTTGTATACATAAATATTTTCAAATACTATCTCCTTCTTTAAACTACTTTAACTTTGTATACATAAATATTTTTAAATACTATCTCCCTCTTTAAACTACTTTAAATAACTTGTATACATAAATATTTTCTTTCTATGTACATGTTGTATGCCTTCTTCATCCTTAATGGCAAGGCTAAATGGTGTCTTTAGTCCCTTCCAGCTTTGATATTCTAGGAATCTTTTTTTTTGATAACCATTGATACCCAGTCTCCCCAAACCATCTACATAATTCTAAAAGATGATTTCAGATATTCTGCAAACTGCTTAATCTCTTCTTGTCTTCAAAGTACTGGATGAAAAATTCTTGAATGATTTAAAATGATTTAAGACACATAAAATTATTATGAATCAGCTTGGAATTTAGTTTTTTTTTTGGAAACAAGTCTCCTCTATATTCTCAACTATGACTTATAGCTTCATATCAACACATTACAAAAGCAAAAAAGTTCACATTAAAAAATTTCAACTGCTAAAGTGGAATCGTTCAGTCAACTAAATGCTCCACACCTGGATCCAAATTCCTGTTTTTCTACATCCTAGTAGCTTGGACAAATTACCTCATCCCTTTGAGTCTCAGAGTCTGAATCTGTAAAATGAGGGCGGTAGATTAGAGGATCTCTAAGGTCCCTTCCAGCTTCAAATCCCATGAGCATGATTCCCTCCCTCCCTCGCATAATACTTCCTAATTTCTCACTTCCACCGCCTAAGACTTGTTCTAAATAAAGTCAGGATTAGAGCAAGATCTCTGGTCCTCAGTCATATAAATGAATCACACTTTGAAAGCTTTTATTAGTCTCAGTATCCATAAATATTTTCCTTTTATTTTTTTGGATGTCCTGAAAGAAAAGGATAGAAAATAGATCTTTGGGAGACCAAGGAGAGAAATATCTAACCACTTTTTTGATCATGGTTTTTGGGTAATCCAGTAATCCTTTAACTATCTCTCCTTGATCAGTTTTCCAGGTCAGTTGTTTTTCCAGTAAGACATTTCATGTTTCCTTCTATTTTTCTCTTTTGACTTTGAACTTTCTATTCTTTTCCTGCTAGGATCCTATAATATAGTCAATTATGTATACAAGGGAATTTTATCATAGGTTTGTGTAATAAAGGAGAAAATTTTAAATTAAAAAAAATTAATTAAGACTGTGAGTTTTCTCCCCTATTTGTAGGAGTCTTTATACAATTGAGACTTCATTGCCATTGTTTTTTAAAAGATTATCACTTTCAAGCAATGTTTCTCAAACATCTTTGTCTGTAGAACGACGAGGGGCTTAAGATAAACTGAAAGAACTCATAAACTTGATTTAGGGGGTCTGAATAAATTTTCCCAACCACTTTGGGAAAAAGGCGAGGCATGCTGGGAAATGTTTTACAACTGGCTCTCAGTGCAGAGAGGAGACTGCATACCTAATACACTTTTAAATTTAAACTGCACTATTAACATTTCCCCACCACTTTCTTAAGTCTCAACAATCAAAAAATAATAAATCAAGTCCTGACTTGTGGCATTTGCAGATTTCCAGATATAAATGCTCACAGTGAAAATTTAACAATTGGCTTCTTACCAGCAGGTACAAGCTGGTTCTAGTACACACTTGGAAAAAAATGTAAGCAGGGGATTTTTTTTAAAAGCAAAATAGAGGCAGTTAGAGTCAGGAAGATCTGAGTTTAAACCCTGCCTCAAACACTTTTATAAGCTGCATGATTCTGAACTTTTCTTAGTCTCTGTTTCTTCAACTGTGAAATGGGGATAGTAGTAGTACCAAAGTTAAATGAGATAACACATATAAAGTGCTTTGCAAACCTTAAAGTGATTTATAAATGTTAGCCATTATTTTAATACTGAAAATTAATATATACAATAAATCTTTTTGAAAAAATATACTCTACTGTATTTTTCTTGTTGTTGAATTGAATTGAAAATGAAGGCACTAGTCCAGGTGGTTTCAAGCCCTTTCTACATCTGACATGGCATCTGTGATCAGGGGAGTGACTTAGTCAGACCTGCGCTTTAGAAATATCATTTTTACAGCTGTTTAAAGGATGAAGTAGAGGAGAGGACATAGAAGAGAGATCTGTCCTCCTTCTGGTTTCATCCATAAATATTCTTGCAATGACCTGGTTTTAGTTGAGTCTCACGCCAAGCTGCAGACAGACTACCATAGCAAGGAAATCAAGTATTGTTGGCTGAAGTCAAGAGTGTGTTGGTAATTGTTTAACAACCAGCTTTCTATAAAAGAAGAATATATACATGACACACTATTAAGTATAATGTGCATTATTAATGTTTTCTCCATCACTTTCTTAAGTCTAGATTAATCATCAAAACAATAAATCAAGGTCTGATTTGTAGAATTCAATGATTTCTTTTTTTTTTTTTTGGAGGGGGAAGGTAGGGCAATTGGGGTTGTGACTTGCCCAAGGTCACACAGCTAATTTTTTGTGTTAAGTGTCTGAGGTCAAGTTTGAACTCAGGTCCTCCTGACTCCAGGGCCAGTGCTCTATTCCCTGCGGCACCTAGCCGCCCCAAATTTAATGATTTCTAATGACTTTGATGAGCTGGTAGAAACACATCTCTGGATGAGGTAATTTCTGGGTTTATTCTGCTTCCTGGTCATGGCAATTGCTTTCAACTGGTTAATAAAGTGTAAAGTGCATTTACAGGAAATGGGATAGTATTGATGTCTCTTTCATGTGCTGTTTAGCCATTTTTCATTCATGTCCAATTCTCTATGACCCTTTGTAGAGTTTTCTTGGTAAAGATACTGGAGTGGCCTGCCATTTCTTTCTCCAGCTCAATTTAAAGATGACGTCAATAGAGGTTAAGTGACTTGCTCAGGGTCACATGGCTAGTAAGTATCTGAGGTCAGACTTCAATTCAAGAAAATGAGTTTTCCTCATTCTAGGCCATACACTCTATCTATTGCACTACCTAGTGGCCCATTTCTCCTTTTATACAGTTCTCCTTTTTCTATATCTGTGGGTCATCAGAACAGGTCAGGTTGGAGTATATGTATATCTGTATGGATATATGTATATACACACATACATGCACAAATATGTATGTGTGTATATATGTATATATGTATCTTTATCTTTTCTCCTTTGACCTGTGTGTATATATAGTATGTATGTATGTGTGTGTATATATATATACATATGCATATGTGTGTATATATATATATATATATATATATATATTTGTATGACTGTCTGTCTGTCTGTATGTATCTTCATCTTCTACCCAGCTTTGACCGATCCTGATATCTGCTCTAATAAATAGATGAATTGGCTGTACACAGATAGCTAATAAGAAAATGACTCTCACATCAGTAACTAGTTGTTTACTGCTTACTAATACACATACACACACACTGAGCATGGATGGGATTTATGATTTCATCCTTGAGGGTGACTTCCAATGAGGTATTTTCCTCTACCAATGCAGATCTAAGCAACATCTAATAATTTTACTGGGTTTCCCAAGGTACTAAGCATTTAAGGGACAAGCCATAGCCAATAATTCATATCAGTAACCAGTTGTTTCTTATCTAGTAAGTGACAGTGAAGGTCACTCTCTGTGTGACACTGTTTGGTGCCAATTCTGTCCAACACCTTCCTTCTGGTTTCTTGAAGAAAGAATTCACGAAATAGAGTTATAAAATTATTGAGTATTCTACAAGTCATCAATGTCTTTTGATTCTGAATCTTGATTTCTATTTTCTAACTTTTTTGGGGGGGCTACTTCTTCTATGAGCATCTTCCAATTGAAGTTACTGAGTAAGAATGCATGTGATGTCTTGCTTGAGAGCATCTTACCAATCTCTTCAGAGAATTTTTCTATCTTCCCTCCCTCTGAAGCAGGCGTCAGCAACATAAGCTGCCATTACCCTCACGGTATTCCTTTATGTTCATCACAAGCACCAAAAGGTGACATACCTGAAATTGTTTCTCGTGGCCTTTGGGCACATAATAAAACTAACTGCCAATTTCTATGTGCCCTCGCTAAGGAGTCACCATTTCAGTTAGTTTCAACATCCTCTGGCTTCATTAGTACAAAGTCAATCCAGCATCATTCACTAATATATCAGCAAACTTTTATTAAGCATTTCATATATGTGAGGTTTTGTGCTAGTTGCCACAGACACTATGGCAAAAATGAAACCATACCTGTCTTCAAGTTGCTTACAATCATTTGTATATATGGAAGTGGGTGTAAAAAATATATACAGGGAAACATAGGTAGTTTCAGGGAGATATGTGGTAGTACCAGGAGGTGCCTCTGGAGCTGAGTGTTGAAGAAGAGTATTGATTTTAATAAGCAAAGGTGGAGAGGGAGTGCATTTCAGGCACAAGAGACAGCCTGGACAAAGTCCCTGAGAAGGGACAGCACACAGGTCAAAAAAGAAGAAATCTGCAAAGGCAGACTAGAGGCAGATGGCGTAGGGTTTTAAAAGTTAAACATATTATTACTAGAATAAGTGTGTCAATTAGTTCTTTTGTTTTTTTAAACAACATTCTCAGTTAATCTAATTTATATATAATATTTCTTTTTATGTTATTTATATTATTATATAGTTCATATTTTATATAATATAAAATAAATGTTACATACAAATTAAATTAATTGAATTGAAAATGTTGTTTAAACAACTAAATTAATGGTAATAGACTGTATGAAAACCCTGTGATTCTTAGAATTCTTCTCTCCATTTTCCACTATTCTGCCACCACCACAGCAAGACCGGGCACTATTTTATATTTTTTTTAAATTGGCATATAAGTTTTCAAAGCCATTCAATCCACAGTTGCCAGTTTCTAGTAGCAAGTCTTTCCATGCTTAGCCAGTCTGGTCCTCAGATTCTCGGCAGATCCAATGTGTCACTAGGACTCAATCCAAAGCTTTTCCAGCTTGGTGGGATCTGTAAGAGCTTATGTTTTTCTGGCATAATTTTTGAGAACCGAGGGTCCTAGCCATACTGATGTGAAGAAATAGAATAGAATAAAATATCCTCACAGAATATATTGGAGGTGTAGGGGGAAATATCACCAGCATCTAAATTCCCTTTCAAACTTTTCTATTCACATTGCAATGAATGACCTCGGATGCAAACACCCTGCCTTAATTAAAGTCTGTTGCAATCCCTCTCTTGAAGGCCCAACGGAGATGCTGCTGACTTAAGAGAACCTTGTCTGAACCAACGGAGAGGAAAAGGATCTCTCTCTCTCCCCATCTTCAAATTTCTGATACCCCTTTACCTGGACTCCTCCCATTTACTTCATGGGAACATAGATCTAGAGCCAAAATGAGCCTCAAAAGTCCTTTAGTAATGCTTCTTTAATTTTCCAGGTGAGGGAATGGGTGCCCACTGAGGACTCATCTCATTTCCCCTCGTATTAGAATTACTGGTACATGTGACCTTCCAGCTTATTAGACTGTAAGATCCTTGAGAGCAGAGGCTTTAGTTTACACAGTGTATACAGCTAAATACAGCACTTTCTTTTAAAGTACTTTATTAAGTATTTTCTCTGTTCCAAGCACTATGTCATTAACAAATGATTACTGGATTGACTGGGATACCACGTTTTCAAAGACATAGTATGGGAAATGCTGTTTTTAAACAGTTCATTCATCTTTGGAACTTTATTAGCTGTTTTTATTTAAGCTATTAGTGAAGACTAATCAGTTATTTATGAGTGTAGCAAGTTTCCCTGGAAAGGGCTTTCTAGTAAGCAAGCTGCACTGTAAGCACTGTCACCTTCTACAGATTCATCACAGCACAACTGTGGAAGAATCTACAGGTTCTAGGTTAATTAAAAATGCATAGAAAAGACCTTATAGCCTATGGAAGCTGTGAGGGTATGAAATATGTTTTATTTCTTCTTTCTATTGAAATAAAGCTTTTAAAAGTAAAATCTAAACATGAATCAATTTACTACATTTTGAGATAATAATAATAATAGCTAGTATTTATATAGCATTTTAAGGCTTGCAAAAGACTCTATATATGGCATCTCATTTTACCCTTACAACAAACCTGGTAGATAGGTATTATTATCTCCATTTTACAGATGAGAATACTGAGGCAGACAGCAGCTAACTGACTCACCCAGAGGGCTAGTAGGTGTCTGAGGTAGGATCTGAACTCAGATTTTTCTGACTCCAAGATCAACACTCTATCCACTGTACCATTAGCTGCCCTAGACCATGGATGGGGAACCTGCAGCCTAGAGGCCACATGTGGCCCTCTAGATCCTCAGCCTTTGACTGAGTCCAAGTTTTACAGAATAAATCCACTATAAGCAGATTAAGAGAACATGGAGGGGTGGCTAGGTAGCACAGTGAATAGAGCACTGGCTCTGGAGTCAGGAGGACCTGAGTTCAAATCTAGCCTCAGATACTTAACACTTACTAGCCATGTGACCTTGGGCAAGTTACTTAACCCCAATTGCCCTGCCTTCCCCCCTCTAAAAAGCAAAAAGATAAGGGAAGAATTTTAGGACTAAAAAGATATAGAAAATATTAAAAAATGCAAAATAGATTATTTTGATTATATAAAATTGAATTTTTTTTCACAAACAAAACTAATGCAACCAAAATTATAAGGAAAAAAGGAAACTGGGAAAAATATTTTCAACAAATATCTCTGATAAAGGCCTCATATCTCAAATATATAGAGAACTGAGCCAAATTTATAAAAATACAAGTCATTTCATAATTGATAAATGGTCAAAGGCTATAAACAGGCAGCTTTCAGACAAAGAAACCAAAGCCATCTATAGTGATATGAAAAAATGCTCTAAATCACTACTGATCAGAGAAATGCAAATTAAAACAACTCCAAGGTACTTCATGCCTATAAAAGTGACTAAAGTAACAAAAAAGGCAAAGGTTGAATGTTGAAGGGGATGTGGGAAAACTGAGACACTAATGCACTGTTGGTTCAGTTGTGAACCATTTTGGAGAGTGATTTGGAACTATGACCAAAGGGTTATAAAACTGTGCATACCCTTTGATCCAGCAATATCATTGCTAGGTCTATATACTAAAGACATTTAAAAAAAAGGGAAAAGGACCTATTTGAATAAAATATTTGTAGCATTTCTTTTTATTGTGACTCGGAATTGGAAATCAAAGGAATACCCATCAATTTGGAAATGGTTAAACAAGTTGTGGTATATGCTTATAATGGAATATTATTATGCTATAAGAAATGACAAAGCAGTATGATTTCAGAAAACCCTGGAAAGAATTACATGAACTGATGCCTACTGAAATGAAAAGAATGAGGAGATTGTTGTACACAGTAACAGCACTATTGTTCGATGAAGAATTGTGAATGACTTAGCTATTCTCAGCAACACAAATTCAAAGACAATCCCAAAGGACTAATGATGAAGCATGCTATCCACCTCCAGAAAAAGAACTGACTTTGAATATAGACTGAAGCATGCTATTTTCCACTTCCTTTCTTTTTTCTTTTATTTGAGTCTTCTTGTACAAAATTAATAAAATGGAAATGTTTTATATAATTGTACATGTATAATCTATATCCGATCACTTATCATCTCATGAAGGGGGGAGGGGATAGAATTTGGAACTCAAAACTTTAAACAAAAAATGTTTAAAAAATTGGGGAAAAATAAAGGGGTTGAATTACAAAAACAACAACAACAAAAAAGAAAGAGGATTTATACTTCCTGTAGTTGGCTTGATTAATAGGCTATAATACTTGTCAAGAGGAAAAGTACTGTGTCACTATCAGCAAAAAAAAGAACCGATAAAAAAATTAAAACTAAAATGAGGGTAATAATACTTATACCAATAATTGACTTCCAAGAGCTGCTGTGAAAATTAAATAAGATATTATATGCAAGGCACTTGGGAACTAGAATAAGCCATGTTAAGTGTGAGATACAACATCATCATCACCATCATCATCATCATGGATGCATCTAATGAATAAAAACAACATACACCAGCATAATGTTTTCTCTCTTTTGCTTATTAGAGAGATCAATGTTGATGATACATTCTGGAACTAGAAAGAGGGTTGGGGTTTAGAGTTTGAACACCTTAGTTAAGGTATGGTTCAGGCAATTAATAACTATGATCATGGGTTGTTAACTATGTTGAACCGTTTCAGTCAAATTTGACTCTTCATGATCCCATTTGAGGTTTCTTTGACAAAGATACAGGAGTGGTTTTCCATTTCCTTCTCCAGATCATTTACAGATGAGGAAACTGAGGCAAACAAGGTTAAGTGACTTGTCCAGGGTCACACAGGTTATAAGTGTCTGAGGTCAGATTTTAACTCAGAAGATGAGTCTTCCCAACTGCGGGTTCAGCACTCTATCCATCGCAACACCAGACTGCCCCAAATAACTTAACCACACTGAACCTCAGTTTCCTCATGTGCAAAATGGGGATAATAATACTTGCACTATGGACTTTATGAGGCTATTTAAGGAAAATGCTCTGTATTAACCAATAAACATTTACTTAGCAATTACTATGTGCTAAGATGCTAAGGATACAAAGGAAAACAAAACAAAACAAAAATAAGGAGTTATTGTTATAAGCTATTAAATGTTATATATGTTTAGACCTTTTTTAAGCATTTATATAGCATTTTAAAATTCACAAATCACTTTACAAATGTTTTCTCATTTACTACTGGGAGGTAGGTATTATTATCTCCATTTTACAGATGAAAAAACTGAAACAGAAAGAAGTTTCCCCACGATCATACACAGCTAGTAAATTTCTGAGGCTGGATTTGAATTCAGGTCTTCCTGACTCTAAGTCCAGGGCTCTAATGACCATTTCAGCTAGCTATTCTTTATTTATACTTACTTTAATTTATATAACTTTTAGGTTTTCAAAGCATTGTGTAAATATTATCTCATTTAAAAACCCTAAGGTCACTGTCATTACTGTGTCCACTTTACAGATGAGAAAATTAAGTCTTAAAGAGTTTGTAGTTTGCCCTGGGTCACAGAGTAATAAGTATCTAGATTGGGATTCAAGCTCAGCTTGTCCTGACTCCAAGTCCACCTCATTTCTCTGCATACACAAGAAGGGGACAAAGTAACCAGCTCTATAAAAAGAATCAGCAAAAGGCTGTATGAGGGAGCACTGGTTTCAAAGAGCAGCAAATTGCTGTTCATCTTGGAGTGGCTCACAGTAAACACCTTGGGTGCTACCTTGGGTACACTGTAACATGGAGAATGAGAACACTGTGGTTTTAGCTTATTGTTTTCCTACACAACTGGGACCATAACACACAGAAAACAATAAAGACCCAAAACAGAAGGTTCCTGAAAATGCTGGGGTCTGTCTGAGGTTCATTATAAGCCATTACCAAATGACTGAATCTCAGAAATGCTGTTATAAATATGCTGTTGCCTGAGTCATTTGGCTTGTGATAAGATGAGAATCAGAAATGGTTTGACAAAATGTTGTCAGTCTCCTTGAAAATGTCTCCTTCTCTGAGTCTGAGAACTACCCAGAGGATAAAGGAAAATACCACTCATGACGTGAGAATTTCTCCAGGCAGCTCTGCACCAACGATGACAAGCTTTTCTTCAGAAAGCTCTCTTCACGGAGGGCACCTGAACATCGGCTTTTTCAACCCGCAGGTTTCCATTCTTATTTACTGCTTTGGAAGGCTCATTAAAAACGACAGGTTATTGTAATAATGAAGTCAGAGTGTGGCTGTGTGCAGTCAAATGGATAAAGGAGGAAAAGCGTCTGGAATGGGAAGCAGGAGAATTATTTGCAACATGTATTTCATAAAGTCATTGGCAGCCTCACAGAATCTGAGAGGTGGTCTTAGAAACAAGAAGCCCTGGGTTCAGAAATCCTGGGTTCAAGTCTCACTCTCAACTGTGTAGGGACTTCTCTTTCTCCTCTGCCAACTCCCTTTGCCCTCCTCTCCCTTTCCAGCTCCCCTTTATGTATTGTGTTCCCCAATTAGAATAAAGTATCTTGAGGGTAGGGAGCATCTTGCTTCCTGGCAAGATTTGTTATCTCTATTGTTTAGCACAGCGTGTCCCATATTTCAAGTGCTTAATAATTTGTCTGTCTCTTCTCCACCTCAAAAGGTCCTTCCTTGCACCATATACACAGTGCTCAACGAATGTTTCTTGACTAACTGATCATAGTGGTCTGAGTGTTCCTTGGCAAGTTGTTTAGTTGCTTAAGTTTTCTAAGCAATTGCACAGAAAATGCCAACAAATACTGGTAGAGGAAATTTCTTCTTCTGGGTCTTCCCTAGACTGATGAGATAACATTTCTATCCCTATTTCTTTTTCTTTTTCTTTTTTTTAGCTATCATCAGGAAAACACAAGGTCTATACCTATTTCAAAAGCCACATTTTTAGACCAAGAGATGAACAGAAATTTAATGAGGATTCCTCTCATTCTAAATCTAATGGATTTCCTCCTCTACTGATAACCACAGATTCTAGGGCTAGAAGGAGCTTTGGAAGTCATCTGGGTCTGCCTCTTATTTTACAGATAAGAACCTGAGAACCAATGAGATTAAATGATCTACCCAAGGTCACCAAGATCAGTAAGTGGCAAAGCTGGGATCTGAACCCAGGTTCTCTGGTTTCAAATCAGAACTCTTTTCCCTCTCCTCTTTATTCACATAGCTATCAGCCTGCTTTAGGCCCTCATTACCTCTTGCTTGGACTATTACAATGGCCTCTAATTGATTTTGTTGTCTTTTCCTGTCTATCCTGCACTCACAGGCCACAGTGATTTTCCTACAGGTCTCACCATGTCCCACTCCTGCTCTATAAACTCCAGGGGCTCCCTAATGCCTCTAGGATAATATATGAACTCCTCTGGTTTGCATCTAAACCCCTTTACAACCTGACTCTCCATCTTCATCTCCAGTTACATTCCAGTCAAAAGGGCTTTCTTGATGTCCCTCACACAACACTCCATCTCCAGACTCTGTGATTTTGAACAAGTTCTTATTCCCCATGGATAGCTACATGACACAGCAGATAAGAGTGTCAAGCCTGGAGTCAGGAAGACTCCTCTTTATGAGTTCAAATCTGACCTCAGACACTTACTAGCTGTCACTTAACCCTGGTTGCTTCAGTTTCCTAATCTGTAAAATGAGCTGAAGGAGGAAATGCCAAACCACTCCAGTATCTTTGCTAAGAAAACCCCAAATGGGGTCATAAAGCATCAGATACAACTGAAAATGATTAAATGACAACAATTATTCTCCATGCCTAGAATACACTTACTCCTCACCTCTACCTCTTAGAATCTCTACCTCTGCTTCAAAGTTCCATTCAAATATCACCTTCCATATGAGATCTTTCATACTCCTTCCAGTTTTAGGTGGATACATCCCCTCCCAACTGGCTCTTACTTATTATGAATATTATGAATATGTCTGCAAGTATCTTTATTTGTATACATTGTTTCCCCTGACAGAAATGTGAGTTTCCTTGAGGGCAGCGACTCTCACTTTTGTCTATATCTGCAATGTCTAGAGCAGAGTCAAGCATTTAGCAGGAACTTAATAAGTGCTTGTTGATTGATAGAACACGGAAGTATTTTTAGGTGAATTTGGATTCTTAAAGACCACATCACAGTAGCACAAGCTTTAGCAGATCCCATCAGGCTTTAAGTATGACCCTGTGGTTGTCCAAGGTCCAACCTTGCTGAGTTCAGAGGGGCTGATCTCTAAAGCCTTGGCCGCGGGATCTTGAAATTTTCAACTCCTCCCCCCCAAAAAAAACCCATAAAGACCAGGTGCTAGTATACAGAGGAGCTATAATCTGTACTGGTGAAAATTCCTAAAGAATCTAAATATCTGCTTAGAAAATGCTCCTTTTCAGGTTAGATCCAAGCTTAGGATTTCTCTCTCTCTCTTATATGATCCAATAAAATGAAGGCAGATGTTCTCTTTACAACTACCTGAATTAATAATATCATAACTGGCCAGGAAAAATATAAAACTTTAAGCTTGGGGCTTGGAAGTCATCAAGACCCATATTTTCCATTTTTCTTGTCTAGAACTGAATTTCAGTACTTTAGCTCTAAATTTCAACCATTCACTAATTTTCCATAAGCTTGTTTCATTTTGTAATTTCATCCCTTTAACATTAATTCAACATAAAGCCTGCAGTAGCACCCGCACCTGTGAGGTATTATTAATTAACAGCCAAGAGGGTGAGCAGCAATCATTTATCCATTTGCAGTACTAATCGTTAAGTTTGCATGAGAGGTGGTGTTCACAATATTTTATAAAAGTCAGTCTGAAAAACCATACGATTCTGGTTAAATTTAAAGACTCCTGGTTCCTGCCAGTCCAGATTTTCATACCTCGGGCCGCTGTGCAAATAAGACCATCATCATTTCAAAGTACAGTAGACAGAGAAAGAAGCAGCTGTTATTAAATTCTGTATGGAGACCACAATTCATCTCATTAACTGCCAGAAAGGATAGGATTGGAAATAGAAGCAACCTAGGCTGTAGTTCAGGAGGTGGGGGAAGGGAGAATGAATGGTAATTCATATATAGATCTCACTTATCAATAAGGGCTTAAAGTGGAAATGGGCTGCCTCCTTTAAATTTGAGGCAACATAGTTTAGGAACCTATTGTGTTTAAAACACTAAGCTAGGTGCTGAGGGGAGAAGACTATTTGTGTAGATTTACACACCTCCCACCTCCAGGAACAATGGCAGAACTAATTTGATCATGATTTAGTGGTTCATGGTACTAAAACTGAACTTTGGGGTAGGAGTGGGGGGATGTGGGAAAGGGTGGAAAGGCACACCTGTGTGGCTGCAATGAAGTTGATGAGGAGGAGATGGCCAGAAAGTATGGAGCAAAGTGAGAGATAATGACTATGGTTCTCCTAAAATGAAGGTCCAAAAGTCATCACCAATGAAGACAACAAGGCAGAAGTTCCTCCAGGGCATGGTCTCTAGTTGGCTACAAAGTGGTGTAAGAGGTGAACCAAGAGAAGGGGGTGCTAGCTGTTTCTCACAAATACATTAGCAATTCATTAATAAATATGCATAATAATACATATACATATAATACATAACACACATGCAAATACACATGTATATATGCATATAATACATGATATATGTTTATATCATGTATACTTGTATGCATATATATACAATATATAAATAAATGTAATAATAAGCATATTTTAGAGAGGCACAGTATACCATAGAAACATAGGGGAAATGATAGACTTCTCTTATAGTTCCTCCTTCCTATAACCAACTAACACACACTGCCAAAAATGAATGGCCAACCACGTTGTATAAAGAGCCATAGACCTGCCTACCCATCCTACCTCCTGCTTCCACCCCACCCATACATCAATCCATTGTGATATGGAAGGCCTAAAGTTGAAAGACGTCCGGAAGTTTCTGACCTCTCCCAAACTTGCAACAACACGTGCAATATTCATAGGTGTCCTTCAAAGACATCAACATCTGATGTCACTAAAAAGGAACAGAAGGCTTTAAAGAATGGAATTCTGATAATATAAGTATAAATTGTTCCAATGAAAAATAAAAGAGAGAAATATCTAGAGCAGGAGTTCTTAATTTGAGGTCCATGAAGGAATCTGTTCCATCTACTGACTTCCCTGGCTCCCTTTAAGATGCAACTAAAATCCCTTCTTTTACTGGAATAAATATCCATCCTCTCTTAAGCCTCCCTTCTGCTAATTATTTCCCTTTCACCCTGTATTTAGCTTGCTTGGTGTATATTTGTTTGCATGTTATCTCCTCCATTAGACTGTAAGCTCCCTGAGGCCAGGGACTGGTTCTTGCCTCTTTTTGTATCTCTTGTACTCATCACAGTGCCTGGAACATAGTAGGCACTTAATAAAATGTTCATTGATTGATTGATTGAGTAAATGCTAAAGCTCATAATAAATGCTAAGGATAACAGAGAGGGACTTTAAAAAAGCTATGTTGAGGGCAAAAGTGTGATAAAAGATGGGTCAAAACTGTTGCTTTGGGTGAAAGAGACAATGAAAATAGACAATGCAGTGAAGGCAGAGTTATTCAGTGCCAAATTTGCTCCCATTCCTTTACCAAGAAGAATGATCCTCAAACCAGGAAAGTAGAACACAAATAATTAGCAGGGAAATGAAACCCAAGATTGGGGAGGTGATAAAAGAGCATGGAGCTATCCCTCAATGAATTTTAGACATCTGGCCCAAATGAACTATACTCCAGGGACTGAAAGACATTGTGGATGTCAATGCTGAGCTGATGTCAATGAATTATGAAAAACTAGAAAAACTGTGGCAAATGGGAGAGGTACATGATTAGAGATAGGCAAATGGCCCATTTTCAGAGAGGTAAAGGAGGTAAATTATTCAAACTGTAGACTAGTAAGCTTTACTGTGATACTGGCAAAGTTCCAGGATGCTTCATTTAAGAAATGGTTTAGGAGCATTTAGAGAGAGAAGGAGTGATCAGTACAAGTCAGCATAGTTTCATTAGGAACAAGCCATTCCGGACTAACCACTTTTTTTTTAAACCAGGGGGAATGTACAGACAGACCTGATATATGTGGATTTCAGTGGAGCATTGGGTAGCCTTCCAGATCTTTGCAGACAAAAGGAAAAGCTGTAAATTAGACACCAATGCTGCTGGAATGTGAGAACTGGTGGAATGACAAGATCCAAAGAGTGCCAATCAATAGATGAAAGAACTCCCTCCTCACCTCTACCTCTTAGGATTCTTAGTTTTATTTAAGACTCAATTTATGTGCCGGCTCCTATGAGAATCCCTTTCTGGTCTCATTAACAAGGCCACAAGGTACGTAGCAGGAGAAAGGGGAACTAGAATATGCCAGACACATCAAATCACCATCATCAATACCTCAACCCTGCACCTCTCCTAAGACCTCAATGGAACCTTGGGGATAGCAGTAGCCTCTAGACCTCTGGTCCTGTTTCCATCCTAGCCATTGAAGCTTTAATTTGGGGAAATAGCCCCTGTGAAGAAGGCACTTATTTTCCATGCTAACACCAACTGCTACCAACAGGCAGGTAAACCCAAGAGTCCTGGAAATCACAGAACCACCCGACGGCCACACTTCCAAAATGGGCAAGATAGGGAGATTCAGTCCTAAGGAAAAAAAGTGGGGAGAATTCTCTATAAGAGCACTGACTCTCAGGTCCCAACAAAGAGCTATATCTAAGGGGAACTTCAATAACATTCCACAGAAGGAGAAAAGGACTTCCACTAAGCAGAAAAGGAATAAGCATTTCTGTAACATCAACTATGTGCCAAGCACTGTGCTGAGTTTCACAAATACTATCTCATTCAACCCTGAGAGATAGGTGCTGTTTCTTTTTACACTTGAGGAAACTGAATACATGTGAGTTCCCTGGGGTCACACAGGTTGTAAGTATCTGAGGCTGGATTTGAACTTGGTATTCTATACATTGTACCACCTGCTGACCAATGTAAAAGGAGAATGTGTTTCCAGTTTGAGGGTATGTTTCTGTAACAACTGTCCTTGCTATACTTGCTTATTAGATAAGCTTTCTGAAAACTAACTCTGATAATCAATGGGGAGTACTCTAGTGGAGCTTTATGATCAATAGTACTAAAAATCCCTGTGACCATCAGGGTTACCCCTTAGAACCCTGAGAGAATATCAGTCAGCCTTCCTTTGGGAACCTGGCTATCCAACATACATAGCCCAGGAAATGCTATAAAAGGAAAAATTTTCTAACAATAAGAGCAATCCCAAAGTGTAATGGGCTGCCTTGGAAGGGAATGTGCTCTCTATTACTGAGACTTTCAATCCAAGGCTAGATGTATGTCACAGAATGGATTCTAAATCAGGTATGGATTAGAACAGATGGCTGTGAAAGTCCCTTTTAGCTCTCAAGATTCTGGATTTCTATGCTAGTAGAGTTGGAATGCCAACTCAGTGGGGCTCTGAGTTCAAATAATACCATAAAGTACATTGCCTCCGATGGTTTCAATGAAAACGCAAGTAACGTGCCCAATAGATGTGTGAATGGTCTGAAGCTGGGTGGGACAGTTACCATACTAGATGACAGGTCTGACTGGACACTTGTCCAGGGTCACATGGCCAGAACATATACTCGGCTCTCCTTGAACCTAAGTCTTTCTGAATCTTGAGGTCAGCTCTCTATCCATTATGGCATTTTGTCTCTCTACTGTGATCTCAGGCTATATTAATAGAAGCTAAGATACAGAAGCAGGAAGAGCTGGCACTAAGACAGTGCTTTCAGGTTTATGAAGTTCTTTACAATATTTTTCACTCCTCTGGTCAGATCAAAGACACAGGTTCGAGTTCCTCTGTACTCTGTCCTGGGTGGATGTTGATTAGTATCTTGGTTCTCTGTGATCTCATCACTGGAAAGCTAGAACAGCTTCATATGATGTCTTGCATATAGTAGATCTTTAATCAATTATGTGTATTAAACATGTTCAGAGGACAGTTACCAGGACACTGAGAGAGGCTGAAGGAGTTGGAAAACTGGAACCCAAAGTAGGGAAAACTAGGATGGGTACGTGATATCTAATCCTCGAATACTAGAAAAGGTACCACAGGCCAGAGGGATCAAATTCATCCTATTTGGCCCCACACAGCAGAACTAAGAGCAGTGGACCAGAGGAGTAGAGCCAGATCTCTGGCAGATTTAAAAGAACAATTTCCTTACAATTATAGGACTTGAAAAGAGAAATGGGTTTTCTCAAAAGTTAATGAGTTTCCTATGGCTAGAAGGTTTTAAGTGGAAGCATGATGACAAATTGTTAAAGATGTTATGGAGGTGATTCCTGCACAGTTATCACATGGCATCTGAGGACGCTTTTAACTCTGAGATTCTAGAATTCTATGGTTTGGGGGTTGGGAGGAGTTCTATGGGTACCAGGAGGTGCTGGCAGTGAATCCTTCAGAGCCACAGACAGGCTTTTCAAAGCTTCATTATGACTACAGCTCCATATTATAGCTGGTAGCCTGGCCTCCGCTCCTCAATTCAGAATCCCAGTAAGTAAGCATAAGTCATGTAGTGGGGTCCGGTAGGGTCTTCTCACTGCAGCTAAATGGCAGAAAGAATAATAATAATATCTCATATTTATAGGGAACTTTAAGGTATGCATAAAAGCTTGACATATACAACGACACACCAGCTTCCCAACAACCTTGTGAAGTACAGGCTATCATTCTCCTCAGTCTCTAGATAAGGAAGTTGGAGGCTTCATAGGTTTTTGTTTGCATTAGATTATAAGCTCATTTCCCTATCACTTACCACTATGCCTGGCATGTAGTAGGCACTTAATAAATGTTTGCTGATTGACTGAAGTTCAAAGAGATTTAACTGACTGGCCTACAATCACACAGCAAGTATCTGAGGAGAGATTTAAACCTAGGGTTTTTGGTGCGGTGGAGCAATTTTGGTTTTTTTGGAAGGCAGAGCAATTGGGGTTAAGTGACTTGCCCAAGATCACACAACTAGTAAATGTGTCAAGTATCTGAGGCTGGATTTGAACTCAAGTCCTCTTGACTCCAGGGCTGGAGCTCTATTCACCCAGCTGCCCCTGAACCTAGTTCTTTCTGATTCCAGTCCAGCATCTTATCAATTATGCCAAACTAACTCCCCATGAGTCCTTGTTACCTTTAGACACAATATCTGAGGCTACTGGGATGTGAGCCAAAGCTTCTCTGTCTTTATTCCTTTATTCCTTCCTTAATCTGATCATACAGCTGTATATGACCTTTTCCTTTTCTTTCCTTATGGTGTAAATTCTATTACAATTACAAGCTTTTAGGGAAATTGATGAAAAACAAGGGAAAGACCTGGTTACTAATTCCATATTGCAGATGATCCAAGAGAACCTCCTGTATTTCCCAGATCTCAAACAGGTTCTGAAAAGATTTTATTTCTAAATTACATTTAGTCTCTCAGGAAGCCCTTGGGCAATCTCAGTTAAACATTCTTTGCCAACAACTCATATTTATCTAATGCTTCTGAAAGGATGCATCTTTTTTTTTCCTTTTTAGAAAAATAAATTAATCAATATTTCTCATGAAACTATGAATCCCATTCACCATGACCCATTTTAACTTGGCTATGTCCCTGGGATCACAGGTGGTGCCCTGATTCCACAAATAGCTATGAAATGGTAGGCATCCAACTCAATCCAACAATCGTTAATTAAGTACCTCCCCTGTTCAAGGCCCTGTGTTAGGTGATGTAGAGATATGGAGACAAAACAAAGAATATAGTCCCTGTCTTCAAAGAACTAACATTCTACAGGATGGAGGGTGGTAAGTCTATATATAACTTGGGAAGGAAGAAGTGAGTGCTGATAATTAAGAATTTCAGGAAAAGCTCACAACAGGAGACAACACATGACCTGAACCTTGGCGAAAGCTAGGGTTCTTAGAGGCATACATCAAAGTAGAGTCCACTGCAGGTGTGGAAAACTGGGTAAAAGCATAGAGACTAGATATGGGGCACCAAGTATTGGGAATAGCAAATAGGTTAAAGGGATGGTTATAGACAAGAAACTTGGAAAAACAGGATAGACCCAGCTTGTAAAAGCCTTTAAATTCTACAAGGTAATTAGCATTTTATCCTATACTCACTAGGGAGCCATTGAAATTTGTTGATCAAGGAAGCAACATGGTTAGATTTTGCTTTATCTCCATGAGACTATATAAATCTTACCCCCAAAACTTAAGATGGATAAGACAACCTACCCATGAAATAACATATTGTCATTATATCTAGAAGCCACTTGACTTCTCTGGTTGGGTATTCCCATGATAACCAAGCCATCCAAAATCAAATGATATTTAACAAACACATTATTAAAGGTCACAGTGTACTCAATACTACACTAAGTTGTGGGTCTGAAGAGATGAAGATAAATAATAAAAACAATAGGTCACATTTCAGTAGAACGCAAAATTCCTTGATAATGGAACGGCTTTGTGGTTTTTTCTTTGCATTTTCGGTCATAGAAAATTATTACATGCTTGTTAAATTGAATTCAATATTATCTCTTACAGCTAGCAACAACAACAACAAAACAAACAAAAGACCGGTGCAGCCCTGGGCAAATCACTTGACTTCTGAGTTTAGTTTCCTCATCTCTAAAACGGGTATTATAACACTGGTGGTGCCTATCAGAAAATGTTTGTTATGAGGACCAAATTAAATTTGACCACCAAATGGCAATGATAACCACTCACTGAGGGGTGCAACACCACCCTGATGGTTTGCTCCTTTCCTGAAAGCCAGAATACTGAAAGCTACTGTTTCAGTGGATACCGGACAACCTCCACTCCCCACCCCACAGGATATTTAATTCCTCTAGTGCAGGGATTCTTAATTTAGGGTCCATAAACTTTTACAACTGCCTTTCAATATAACTAATTTCCTTGGTAATCCTAAGTATTTTGTTTTATACATCTAAAGACGTTGTTCTTTGAAAGGGTCCATAAGCTTCCCCGGAATCCCAAAGGGATCTATGGCACAAAACCAGTGAAGAAACCTTGAAATCTGGTGGGACCAATGTCAGAACTCTGGAGGAGCTCTGATCCTTTGACTCCTCACCCAGGGAATGGACTTAGGATCTCAGCTCAGTTCAGGATATGGAACTCAGTATCCTAGGTGAGATGGAATTCGGGGTGGGGGGTGCTTCTCCCAGTTTCAGAGGTCTGGCAGCTGGTGGGGAACTCTAACCACCTCTAACCATGGCTAGCCAATTTCAAAATTGGGCACATGCACTCAACAGCCAGGCCTGGAAAGGAGTGGTAGTGCCATTAACTCTTTTCTTGTCCTTGAATGCCACAACTCTTGGCCAAAGTCTCATTTTCTAGGAGTCTGGGGGTGGGGGAGGAGGAAGGAAGGGTAGATACAAAGTGAGAAGGTATGACAGACATATTCAAATACTTCTGGAGAACCCTCCAATGATGCAGCTTACAATCTATCCATGCCTACCCTCCTGGTACCACTCTCATCCATGTCCTCCAAAAAGTCTGCCATCCAACCACCTGGAGTTGGTCCACCAAATGTCATAGGGCACTGTGGCCATCTGCTTGTCATCCTTCCCTTAGGGCAGTTAAGTGGCTCATCAGAAAGAATGCTAGGCCCATACTCAGGAAGACCTGAATTCAAATCCAGACTAGGTCACTTACTAGCCGTGTTAACCCTGAACAAGTGACTTAATCTCTTTTTGCCTTAGTTTCCTCAAGTGCAAAAAGGGGATAATAATAGCACCTACAACCTCTCATTGTGGCCAAGCGGATAGCAGCAATGGACCCTCTCATACAATCCACATTGAAAGAAGACAAGCTGCTCTTGGTACAGACAGGCTCAAGTTCACCGTGCATAGTTCTAAGCCATCTAGACAAAGGGCTGGCAGTGCTGGTTTGGGAGCGCAGCACAGACCTGGTGATCATCCAGGGCATGAGCCACCCCATCCATACCAACTATTATGCGGCCCTGCACTGCAAGAGCCTCAAGCTGGCCATCATCAAGAACTCCTGGCTGCCTGACTGGCTGGGGGGCCGGCTCTTCAGCGTCATCTTCAAGTATGAAGTCCCTGCCAAGTGAGCAGCTCTCGGGGCAGGGAGGGGTCTGCCTGCCCTACACTTGCACTAGCTTTATTGTCAGTGGTAAAGAATGTATTTTTATTACAACAGGGGAAACAGAGTTCCAATCAGATTCTGTATTTATATTGTGCTTTTGTGACTCAAAGCAACAATATGATAACCCAATAGACTATGCCCACAAACACACACACACACATATATATATATATATGTATATCACTCATATTGTTTATTTTGGTAAGTGTTTATTTTAATGCTGCAGTATTTGTGATGGAAAGACTTGACTTAGCAACCTAAGGTTGTTGTGAAGAACAAATGAGATGTAACATTTGTAAAGCTTTTAGGGTAGTATCTGGCATATAGTAGATATAATAGCAATGCTTTTTCCCTTCCCTTCCCTTCCCCATCTTGCTACCTACCAGTCCATCTTTTTATTCTGTAATACAGTTCTTTGATGGCATCCCTTATTCCCATTCTGTTCAATCTGACCAGATACCTTTCCTTTGCCCTCTGTGAGATAATAGTTGGAAATACCCTATTTACCACAGAAGCTACCTGTCACCTGGACCAGAATACTTTGGTCTTCTTCTTTTGGACAAGATTGAACAAATCCTGGCAAATCCCAACTCTCTCTCTCTCTCTCTCTCTCTCTCTCTCTCTCTCTCTCTCTCTCTCTCTCTCTCTCTCCCTCTTTCAGATTATCTTCACACCACACCCCTTTTGATATGACATTAGCTTAAAGATGTTAAAATGATTTCAACTTGTACAACATTAGCTGCATTTTAAAAGTGCTATCTCCCAAAGACAGCTTCCAAGAATCTTAGCAGACAGCTCATCTCTTTCATTTATCTTGCCTTCTATTAGCTTCAGTTTCAAAAAAGAAGAGGCAGCCTGTCATGGGGTCTAGAGATAGGGCCTTGAAGCCAAGGATATCTAGGTTCATGTCTGACATTTTTTCCTGGTTCAATCATTTAACCTCGCGGTACTCAGGTTACTAAGATTCTAAGTTTCAGGGAAGATGGTGATTTGTACTTGCAGAGGACCTCTTTTCACCTAAGAGTTCCCTACACCAATGATAGGGCCAGTCTTTGTATTTTCCTCAGTTTCAGGCTTGTCCCTAAATCAAGTGGTGGGAAAGTGGAAGTGAGGGAGGACCTTGTGACAAGCTCCTAGGTAATAATTACAATCAGGCCCCGTGCCAATTTGGCACAATTAAAACTCTTAAGATATTAAAATACAACAACAACTCAGAGAGAGTTTGTACAAATGCAAGGATGTTACTATCTGGTTTCTGCTAGCAGTGGAAACTTTGGTCCCTTTAGAAATGGCAAATCTCCAAGGCTTCAGCTCATATCTTGTATGTGTGAGGGATGGAAAGAGCAAGGTAGGATAGAGTGGGTTTTCCTAGCTATCTTGGGGCAGGGGAATTATAGGACAATGAGGAGGGGGAATCAGAATAACTTCTCAAGTGCGCATAAAACTAGGAAAAAGGAGTTTTAACTCCTCCTTCCCCATTACCATCACCACCACAACCACCACCTCCACAATGAACATCACACCTTTAAAAAAGAAAATAATGGCTCACATTCTTTCTATTCTGTTTTTAAACCCTTCCTCTGGGGAGGAAGTACTGGGCTGTTCCTAGGGAATCATGATTAAGAGTGATAAAAGAAAAACCCAGGCTAATAACACCACTTACATCAGACCAGCCCGGACCTGAGGTGTGCTCATCATTCAGCCCCAAACAATTTCTTATTCGTTTCAAAACTCCCTCTTGACCAGACCCCCAAGGGCTCCAGCACAGATTGGACTGGTCTCCCCCACTCTGGTAAAAGCTCCCTGTTCAGATATAAGGGGGTCCAGGACCATGGCGGCTGGGAAGGCATTCTGGTCAGCCATGGGATTGCATTGAGGTCCTATGTTGAGGCCCTGAGCCAAGAGAATGTGGGTGTCCCAATTTGGTTATAGTTGCTTGCTAAAGATAAACATTTCCCTTCAAAGGCACAGGGGCAATGAAGCAAGAGATGTGCTGGGGGACTCAATAACATTTCTCAAATAGGAAGGCATTCAAAAACAACTTTCTCTTAGTCCCTAGGCCCTGCAAATTGGGCTATGAAAAACACTACACTGGTCACAAAGACCCTGCCCCAGGGAGTACTGGTTCATGCTTATAAGTTACTTTTCATCCCAGAAGCATTTGCTAATAAATTCTGCTACAGTAAGAGCAAAGGCATAGTCACAGGGTCAGGTCAAGACAGTTGTGCTAACCTACTATACTACTGACAAAAGCTGCCCCAAGTGACATGCCCACTAGAAGGTTCTCCCATAAGCCAGCATTTGTTACATATATTTAAACCCATTTGAACCAGTTTGTCATTTCTTACCTGGATTGTAGAGATATTTGTCTCCCCATCTCTTCAGTCCCCCCTCTTCAATCAATTCTCCCTATAGCTGCTGAAGTAATATCTCTAAAGGACAGTGACTCTGTCATCCCCTAATTCAAATCCTAGCAGCTCCCTATTGCCTCCCAGAGAAAATGAAAATGACTTTATTTGACGCCAAAGTCTTTCATTATCTGGCCCTGACCTGGCTTTCCAAACTTTCATCCCATTATTCTTCCTGGGAGAGTCTTCCATTCAGCTACATTGGCCCACTCACCATTCCTCATGGATGATGCTGCTTTGGCACAGGGAGTCCCCTTTTGCCTAGAAGGCTCTTCTTCCTCCCAAGCCCTGGAACTCATACATTGGAATTACACTCTGCTCCTTTGGCCTCTCTCTGATTGGAGGGTCCCTTCCAGAACCTCCATGTAAAGGAGGTATCCAGGTTGGCCATATCTCATTCTTCTCCAGGCTGCTCTCCAGACTTATGTTACCATGTCCCCGTGCTCTGGGGACATTTGTGTCACCTCTTCTGGATCCCATTTTCACCTCCCTTTTATATATTATCTTCTTCCCCCACTAGAAGGGAAGCTCCTTGAGGACAGGGGCTTCCTTTCCTTCCATTTTTCCACTTCTATTTGCATTCCCAGATTAGCACAAGTGCCAGACATATAATAGGCCTTAATAAATGATTGTTGACTGACTGACTTCCACTTCATATAATCTTGTGAATATGTTGGGGAAGGAGTGGGGCTGCCTTTCATTACTGCTTATCTTGCTGCTCAGTTTAATTAAATGCCTTTTGTTTAATGTGTAATTTGGCTTAGTACAGTAAATGTGGATAATAAATGGGGGCTCAGGTGGATTTAAACAGATGTTAATGCCAGGAGTACCCTGAACCTGAATACGGCTTTAATTAGATTATATTGGGCAAGATTTGTGCTAGACTGACACTGCTCACATTTCAAAGGGTTTAACCATCATCATCTCAGCCTCCTCTTCTCCCCATTATGCCCTTTGGTCTTGACATTTAGTTGCAGTTCTCTAGGCTTATTTCTAATTCTACTATACCTTTCCTTTTTTCATAGTAGGCTAAAAACCCAACAAAGGGGTATCCCTCTGTAGGGCATCTACCTGCTTGCTTCTTTCTTCGTATGATAAAGTATCATCATAAAAATACCAATTGTGCTTTTTACAGTGATATAAATGTTCACAACAGTGGAATCCGTGGATTTTAGGGGTGTGCTCGTAAACATTTAGCAACCAGCTCTCTAATGGAAAAAAAAGGAGGCATACCACATTTTTAAGTTTAATCTGCATTATTAACATTTTTTTCCATTCAGATTTAAGTTTCCATTCAACAGAACAATAAATTAAGCCCTGATTTGTAATGCTTGGCCAGTTTCTAAGGTGTAAATACTCTCTCACACACAAAATTAACAATCAGCTCTTGGGAACTCCTTCAGCTGGTTTTAGTTCAGCCCTGCTTAGAGGCAATCATGTATTTGAACCTTCAAGCTTGATTATCTGGTTTCCTAGCCCAGGGCAGATCACAAACAACAAATAAATGGGAAGAAGGTATGCTAGAGGCAGGTACAATGACTGAAAAATGACAACTGAGGGATAGAATGTAAGCTCTTTGAGGGCAAGACCCACTTCACTGTTGTTTATATATCCTCAAAGCTCAGGAGATAGTTTTTAAAATAAATGCCTGTTGATTAGTTGACAACAAGAAAAAGACATCTAGGTGGAGTAGGGGGTAGAGTGCTGGGCATGGAATCAGGAAGATCTGCATTCAAATTCAGACTCAGATACTAGCTGTGTGACCTTGGATAAGTCATCTAACCCCTGTATGCTTCAGTTTTCTCAACTGTAAAAGAGGGATAATAATAATAGCTACCTCCCAGGGTTTCTGGGGGGATCAGATAATATTTGTAAGTGTTTACATGCCTACACAGGAATACCTGAGTTCAAATTTGGCCTCAGACCCTTACTAGCTGTGAGACCCTGGGCAAGTCAATTAACCTCTGTTTGCCTTAGAAAGAAATGGCAGACCACTCCAGTATCTTTCCCAAGAAAACACCATGAACAGCATGGTTCACGGTGTCATACAGAATCTGCCACGACTGAACAACCACAACAACAAAGAGACAGGAAAACTAATGGAAGCTGGCCCACTAGGGACCATTTAGTACAGGGGGAAATAGTCTTCCACTCTTCAGTAACTCCCAAAAGCAAAACTGCATTACAACGTGGTACAATAATGGATGTTCAAAATGATGACATTAATTTTTTTTCAAAGATGTTAAATCATATTAAGTGTCCCTTGTTTAAGATGGCAAGGAAGTACATAACACATTTTAGGAAGATCTCCATCTAAACTAGTGAACATTTCAAAAGTTTCCCTGCTTAAAGAGATATACTGAAAAGCTGTCCACTGTACAGGGGAAGGAGCCAGAGGACATGGGTTTAAATCTTCCCCAATTACTTACTAATTTGGTGACCCTGGGAAAGTCAATGAGCCCTTCTGGGTATGTTTCCTCATCTGTAAAGCAGTGGGGTTGGACTAGCTGGCCTTGAAAGTCTAAAATGGTGGTCTCATGATGAACTGTTAACTACTTAGGTATGATGCTTACTTCTGTCTGATGTAGTGCCCCCTGTAGATGTTTAGTGACCATGCTCCTGGAAGTCCATGCTGATGTAGAGCAGAGGACCCAAGTTCTCTAGTTCAGAACATATGCAGCTATTCTGGGACTGGTTCTGGTTGGTTACTACATGGTGGAGAGAAGCTTTTGGAATGGCTGCTGAAGCAGAACTAAGTGCATACAAAAAGCATTACCTACCTAATTCAATCTCTCTCCTCCATTCCTCCTGTCTCTCTCTCCCTCCATCCTTTTCTCTTCCCTGTCTCTCTCTGTCTCTCCTCTTCACCGCCTACCATGCTGATCAAGGCAAGAACTGCTGTAAGCCTCCAGAGAGAGACAGATGGAAAGAGATAGAGAGAAACAGAAAGACAGAGAGTCAGATAGACAGAAAGAGGGAGAGAGAGATAGACACACACAGACCCACACAGAGAGAAAGAGTTACACAGACAGAGTCAGAGAGAGAAGAGACAGAGGCAGACAGAGACAAAGAAAGTCAGACAAAGAGAAGAGAGAGACAGACAGTCAAAGACAGAGAGATTCAGAGTTAAAGAGAGACAGATATGTGTACACACACACATAGAGAAGAGCGAGGGCAAATGTCTGACTCTTATCACCCCCTTCCCACCAATCCTGATCAACATATATGGCCAGGAGCATGGGAGAGCTGTTTTATATATCTTCTATTTATTCTTTCTTTCTCTTAGGTGGAAGAATTTTAGAGATAGATATGACTTTATAAGTTTCAAGCTGCTAAAGATCCAGGAACTGGAGTCCATACAAGAGTTCACTTTCAGCAAAACCAAATAAATCTATGGAGCTCCGAGAAGTAATCAGCTTGACCAAGTAAGTAGCTAAGATGTCACATCCTGTAGCAAATGAGTGATGACTGATCCATTGATGAGGACAAATTTTGAAGTGAATCTGGTTAGGTGAACTTGAACCTATCATTTTAAGTTTGAGTGAGTCCATCCAGTGTCAGAGAAAATATTTTTGTACTTTTTTTCCTTGCTGTATCTTTCCAATAAATATCCCTTTGTAAAGCTAACTGATGTTAGCTGATTAAATTGAAAGTGGGGTCCTATCCCTAACACAGGAGAGATACTGACTGTAACTGGCAATACTGGGGAAAATACACTGGAACAGAGGGCTAAAGATAACAGTATTAGAAGAATATCCTCACTGCCTCTCAGTGGTACACACACTCCCCTCATCACCCTCCCCCCCCCCATACTAATGAGATAGCTGCCCTCTGGGGACCTGACTCACAAACAAATAGGAGTTAGGTTAAGGACTCCCAGAGCTTATGTAAGTCCATGTGACAGGCTGGAGGGAAGGGTACAGATTCAGCAGCCAGTCTATCCTTATCCCAGTTCCCAAGCCATCTCTCTCAGCCTGGGGGCTTTACTGCAGCAGTGATGGCTTCAGTCAGCACCAAGAAAGACAGAGAGGCTGATCTGGTCAATTAATGACTTTTTGTAAGTTCTCAGTACTATTTTAGCAGCCAATCAAAACATGGACCAACACACACACACATACACACACCACACACACACACACCATGGACCAGCCAGAATACCTGAATATGCAGTGAAGCTGAGAACTTTGCCTCCTCTCTTTCATGTCATCATAAACTTCCACACCCCCATTAGATAAGAGAATATTTCATGCTCCAAACCTGCTGGGGAAAGTGAGGCATTCTCATTCTCTTTTATTTCCCATATTTCACATAAAACAAGGCCATCCAACTCTACTACACAGGCAATCTTTTAAAAATCATGTGTGTACTTTCTTTAGTTGGATATACTGCCAAAGAATCTATGTTTGGGGCATCTGGGGAGTGAATCCAGTCCTCCTGTGTCAATGATTAGTGAGGAAATAATAAAAATGGGAGTTGCAGAACCATAATCCATTTCTTCTCTGATGACACTGGTGGTTTGTGACAAATAGTTCTTTCCTTTTCACCACAACCACAAACCCTTTCACTACCACTGTGACATATTCACTTTGTGTCTATGGGGTGTCTACTTCCACAGCATACTCAGGAAAACTAATTCTCCGTTTTCGTTTTGTAGAAGGAAAAATTGAGGCACACGGAAGCTACAGACTGAAACCCAGGTCATCCATGAAAGATAGTGACGAGACTGCTATGAAAAGCAGAATTTTCCATGTAGAGCTTGTCTTCTGTCCTGTTTCCCCCAAAAGAACTGGAAAACCTCCTACTCTGCTGAAATCGTCATATTTTCTTAAACAAACAAACAAATCCCCAATGATACCGTTATTTGATTTAATTTGGCTGTAAGAGAGATGAAGCCCAGGAAAGCCATGAGTCTAACAGAAATATATTGTAAATGACAGGGAGAAATTTATTTTAAAAATTATAGCAGACCTGCAGAGTTCCTGGGAAGTACCATTCATAATTCATGCCAAGCTCATACCGATACCGATGTGCACAATTTCTTGTAAATCAGGTTTAACTCATCATATGATTTCACCCATTCACCAACAGAGAACAAGAATAAAGAGAGAAAAGAGTTTTCCTTTTTCATGGTGAGGTCTTGTCTCTAACCAGTTGATACAATCAAAGCCATAGCTACCTCCTGACCAAGATCCACCAAGATCTGAGGGTCACATAAAACTACCTCATAAACTGATAATAAGAATAATAGCTGACATTTATTTAATGCTTCTGAGGTTTACAAAGTGCTGTGAATATATTATGTCATCTGATCTTCAAAACAACCATTTGAAATGACTAGTACAGACAATATTGTGCCAGTTTTACAGGTGAGGAAATTGAGCATCAGAGAAATAAAGGAATTTGTCCATGATCACAAAGTCAGTAAGGAGTGGAGGTGGGATGTCAGCTCAGGTCTGTGCTGGGAGTGGGTCCAGTGTGCTTTCTGGCATCACAGATAGGACGTTCTGGGGCTTCCCCACAGGTTCACCTGCCGTTCTGCTAATTCAATAAGATACATGTGTGCATGTGTAGAAGTACCCACCACATGCAGCTACTACCTCATCTGAGACTCAAAAAACAACCCTGAGAGGTTGGTGCTATTATCACCATTTACAGCTAGGGAAACTGAGACAAACAGAGGTTAAGTGATTTGCTGATGGTCCCACAGCTATAAAGTGTCTCAGGCTAGATATGAGCTTCAGGTCTTTGTGATTCCAGGTCCAGCACTCTATTCATTGTATGACTTAGCTGACCCTGAGTAGTTTGAGAGTTTGCAGGCTGAAGAGAGCATAAGACATGTCTAGGGAAACAACTAGGCAAAGATAATGCTGCTGCTGCTGCTGCTGCTGCTGATGATGATGATGACGATGATGATGACGACGACGATGATGAAGATGATGATGATGATGATGATGATAGCTAGGCATTTATATATCACTTTAAGGTTTGCAAAGCTGTTTACAAATATCTCATTTTATCCTCAAAACAATCTTAGGACGTATATGCTATTGTTATCTCCATTTTACAGATAAGAATCATGAGGCAGTCAGAGGGTAAGAGACTTGGCCGGGGACACATAGTCAATATATCTCACACAGCCAGTAGGACTTTCAACCCAAGTCTGCTGGTTCTGAAGCAGTTCTCTATGCACTTTGTCATACTGCCTCTCATATATAATGCATATCATAAAATATAGAGAGATATAAATATATTTGTATGCTAGTATACAATTCATGTATATAAATATTTATATGCAAATATATAATAAAGATATATATATATATAAATTTATAAGTATTTCTACATAAATATACTTTACACATGTATATGGTAAGATATGTCTATATAGATGTAAATATATATTCATATACAAATATATACAAGTATATAATAAGATATATACATAGATATACCAATATATATTATATATGTATATGACAAGATATGTGTGTATGGGTATAAATGCATATGAATTTTTATATACACATAGATATTATACAAACATGTGTATATGTATTGTGTGCACCTCTGTATGTGTCTGTGTTAAAACACAGGTTGTGTGACCATTTATCATGCATTTTACAGTAGGGAATCTTTTGGTTAATGGATTGGACCAGATGGCCACTGGGATCTCTATCAGCTCTCAGGTACTGTGTGAGAATGTGAGTTGGGTGTGAGGTGGGAACTATAGGGTAGGGGAGTGTAAATAGTAGCAAAGCAAGTGTCTGTTGGCCTTAGAAAGTTCTCAAAATGGTGATCCCCAAGGCCTTCTCAGGGGGTCAACAAGATCAAAACTATTTTCATAACAATACTATGACATTCTAATTTCTCATATGATAACTACTGATAGATCTAACCCTCATAACAATAACTCACATAAACAAAGGCTCTTGGGAGAGGTCCTCATATGGTTTTTAAGAGTGTAACACTAAAAATAGTGTTATAAGGAATTTCTTCATCTGGAAGTTCTCTCTACCAATGAAATTACAAGTCCACACTTTAACTTGTGGCCTTAGAAGATCACCTGAGGCCATGAGTATCTAAGATTCTTTCCCAGGTTCAAAGGGCCAGTGTGTTAGAGGCAGCACTCAAACTCAAGATCTTTTCTCATATATCTATATTGTGGATATGTTTAAGCAAGAGGGGAGTTTGACCTCCCACATACTCCCCCAGTCAAGCTAGGAGCAAATAACAGTGATAAATGAGATATGAATATACTAGAGTACAAAGAAGTGTCAACATCTTGTCATCCTTTAACAAAGTCTGATCATTAGCCAGGAAAAGACCGCCCATGGCCATACGTGCTGTATTCATGGGAGTGTGTGCCCCAGGTTTATGGAGTGAATGTTTTGTAACTACAGAACTATTTTTCCTATGTCTTTATAGCAAACGTAAACGTCATTTCTTTGAGCTACCTGTGTCCACAGGTTATTAAAGGTAAACTCATTGATGGAGACTAGTGAATAACAGTACGAGAAGGTGAAGACCCAGAGATTGTCCCACTTAGAATCTGAGAGTATCAGGGGACTCAATGCAAGGGTGCATATTGGCAGAAATAGCTCAGAATCATAGGCCAGCACATACCAGTCACACCATGGTGATAAGCCATGGGTGGCCAGGGGTAGTGATAAGAGGAACCACATTCTTTGAGAATGCATAAAACAATGTATTTACAAACTATAAGCACTTCAGCTAAGCACTTTAAAATTGCGGAAAATGGCTCATGCTGAACATGAGTTAACAGGATTGTTGAGGGCAGATAATTCCTCTTGGGCCTCTGGATAAACTATTTTCAGAGCAAGATGGCCATGTCCCCCAAAGCAGTAGTTCTCAACCTTCCTAATGTAGCAACCCTTTAATACTCACATGTGGGTATAGCTGCATGTGGGCAGACTCGTCTGGAGATGGATAGAGGAGCTGTGTCTGGGTTTCTAAGACCATCAGAAATATGTGTTTTCCCTAAAGGGGTCACGACCCACAGGTTGAGAACTGCTGCCTAAAGGACTGTCTTCTTTATCTCCTTCCATTGGAGGAGAAAGTGAGGCTGACAACTTTGCACAGCTCTGCTTCACTTAAATCCAATTCACTCAAAAGTCAAGACATCATACTTACTAGCCATGTGACCTTGGGCAAGTCACTTAACTCCAATTATCCTGCCCTCCTCCCTCAAAAAAAAAGGGTAAAAAAAAGTGCCAGTGAAAGTCAAGACATCACCCTTGTGACATCATTAATCCCCTTTTATAACAAAGGATAAACAACAAGGAGGTAAATATTTCTCCCTGCAATTCTAGGGAGAGAGAGAGAGAGAGAGTAAAAAGATATACTTAATGTGTAATGAATACATAAGCCCTCTCTGAAGTTTTTGTTTGGGTGGTCCATAGTTCTTCATCAGACCACTCTAAACTTGACAATCCCAGACTCACAGGGCACCCAAATTAGTAGGCATATGGCATCATGCTAGGAGCTGAGGATAAACAAATGAAAATCCAAACAATCTCTGTCCTCCAGAAGTCTGTTTGCCAGGGATAGATATGGATATAAATAAGTATGCTACAAAAGATGTGATTAGGTCAAGCGAGAGATTCAAACAAAGTGCTCTCAGAAAATTTGAGGATGGCAGAGAGAGCGTTTGCCCCGAGAGGTGAGAGTAGGAAGGAGGAGAACGGGGGATAGGTTTCACACAGAAGGTGGCTCACTGAGCTGCTTCAAATCACTCTTGAATATTGGGCTTTGGAAAGTCTCATGACCTTCATCGATGCCTTTCAGTGTCTACCCTCACTGGGTAATAACAATAATAATAGTTAACATTTATATAATGCTTACTATGTGCCAGGCACTTTGCTAAGGGCTTTATAATTATTATCTCATTTGAGATATGTAGAGAGGTAGATGCTGTTATTATCCCTGTTTTACAGAGGAGGAAACTGAGGCAAACAGAGGTTAAGTGACTAGCCCAGGGTCACACAGCTAGAAAATATCTGAGGCCAGATCTGACCTCAGGTCTTCATGACTCCACACTCAGCAGTCTAACCACTTATATGCCCCTAATGTAATCACCAACGCTTACACTCACCCAGGTTTGTTATCCACAGACCCAGGTATGACTGAGATAACTGAGGTGTTACCAGAAGTCCTGAACACGCTTACAAGGTTTGCAGCTATAGCCACCATTTGAGTTATACGAAAGTCCAATTCACTATTAATACCAAGCCAATACCTTAGTAGCCGTTATCCTTCCAGCTCAGTCTGTTCAAAATGCACCACATGCAGCTATATGGTTACACATCAGTCAGTCTGTTTGCCACTGTTTTCTCTCACTGTTTTGCAGCCAGGCCACATCAATTTGAAATTACACTTCATCAGGTCCTTAGGGTGTTTGTTCCAGCTTAGTTTCTTCACCTTAAGAGCTATCATCCCGGGACAGATTTATGATCTACCCAGTGAGTAATCCATCTCTCACAGTAGCATCAAGGACCATAGTACTGGAGGATGGTTGTAATGGATTCCCTTGACTTGTATCAAAGGTCTAGGTCAAATCATAGCAATTCTTGTGCCATGGGTTGAAATATTAAATGGACATTTGGGCAGCTACACTGTTTGTACTTTTAACTACTGGGAAGAAACTAGATAAAGAAATATCAGTAACTGGTCAACGAGAAAATCACTACTTTATACCTAAATCCCCCCCCCACACACACACACACCGTGGCTTCATGAACATTTACTATACCTGATGGATGGGGGTCACCTGTTCCTACATGCTGCCATCTAGACACCATTCATATCTAGCCCAGAGGTTGTATTAAAGTAAGAATTGCTACTCTGTTAGTATAAAACAGAATCCCTTTCTTATTCAGACATTTTTACTTACTGAAAGGGGCTGGAGCTGAAGGAACCGAGACATTTTGTGAGAAACCTCTGAGAAAGCCGCCATTCAGTACCTGGGCAGAAACATAGTTCTAAGAGAACCTGGGAAAAAGCAGCCATTCATAGAAAAAGGACTTACTGGAGGTAAAGCCATCCAAAGTGTTTTGTTTCCCAGCAGCTCATTTACATATGACTATTGTGAAGACTGACTATGCTATTTGAGAAACCCTGAAAACTAAACCTTTTTGGTAACTATGGGACAATTGTACATTGCCTATTCATGATGAATTTAGTGGAAAAAAAAATTTGTTCTCATTTTAAGTAGAAGAGAATCTCTTCACTTAAGGAGACCTTGCCTCAAGGCAGGGGTCAGCCAGCAACCAAAGTACAAAAGCCAAGTATAGAAACACAGTAGTTTGAAGCAGAGAAGGGAGATTAGAAGAGCAGCTGATTAAAACTAAGTTCAGGCAAGACCAGCTGAATGTAGGAAAGCAGGCTTTGCAGCTGCTGATGGGAACTGCTCTGATTGGAGGGAAACCCTCCTGTTTAAAAGAAACTAATTGAAGGAAAACCCTCTTGTTTAAAAGAACTAAATGAAGGAAAGCCCTCTTGTTTAAAAGAACTCATACAAGGAAAGCAGAATCCTCTGCCATTTAAAGAGCTGGCTGGGGAATGGAAAGACTAGACTGCCTTGTCCTTTAATGCCACTACAACTTAAAAAATGGAAACCTCTCACAGCTTTGTCTAACTTGCTTTTAAATGCCACCTATGGCTTGAGAAGGGGCTAAGTAGTCAAACCTGAACAGCTCTATGGATTCTAGACTTAGGGGAACAGTTTCTCCTGAGCAAGCTAAAACTGCCTCAGAGTTTGGTCAAGAAAACTGACCTGGATAGCACTGTAGATCTTAGGATTTGGGTCTTTGCTTTCACAAAAAGAGCTTACCACTGCTTCAGGGACCTAAGAGTAGAAACGAGCATAGAATTGGCTATACCCAACAGGAGAGCAAAGAAAGTAGAATTTTACTGTCCCCAGTGTTTAGCACAGTATCTAGCATATATTGAGCACTTAATAAATGCTTGTTGACTATCTGACTGACAGGTCCCACCCAACAGGTAATGTGTGGTACACACTATTCCCTAAGAAGATGAAGGAAATTAAACCTAATTATCCACTACTTGTGAGTTGCTTTTGATATATGGGTTTTCCTACTCATGTGCTTCCCTGATAGGACTTTACAAGTTTGTGCCCACTGTCCCCCATGGACAGTATGAACACTGATGGGAGAATGTGATTCAGTTTTGTGGGCTGTTGTGAAAAGCAAATGAGATCATCATAAAGCCATTAACACAGTGGCTGGTACATAGTAAGTGCCATATTAATTGTTATTATTTAAATATTTCATGATTAAGAATTAATGGTATCATCTTGGTTGATGTATTTTAAAATGGAAGTGCAATGGTGGGGGATCAAGTGCCAGAATTGTGAATAGTAGCTATACAGCTCCTTCATAAGTAAGTTATACCACCATGACTTCCTTTGGGGAACCACTTCTATTTGCCACCATGGGTACAAGAGAGATACTACACCTATGTTATATTACCAAACCCATCTGTTCTGCAAGACCTTGTTAGAGATCTTATATTGCCGTTTGCTGATTAATGTTTGAAATGCTGAGGAAACTTCTAAAAATGGTCATCTAAGACTCCATGGAGGATCTGTGAATGACTGGACATTACCACACACACCCTGCAAGTGACTGAACATTGCTACTGCTCTAGAAAAATAAACATTCAAATACTGTTGGTCTGAAGTTTCATGATATGCTAGTACAGTATGGCCCACCAAATTTTTTAAAGGTCTTATCAACTGCTCTATCAAATGACAATATCCTGCCCAAAAGCATGTTCCATTCTATGCTACTTGGACTATAACTGTTGGTGATTCAAGAGTCAATGGTGCAATTTTGTCCCTCTCATTTGGAAGAACAAAAAGTCCAGAATATCAAGGCAATTAATGAAAAGAAATGTTAGGGAAGGTGGCCTAACCGTACCAGATTTTAATCTCTATTATAAGGCAGCAGTCCTGAAAACTGCCTGGTACCGGCTAAGGAATAGAGTAGTGGATCAATGGAATAGAGTGGGTACAAAAGACTCAGTAGTCAACGACTATAGTAACATACTATTTGGTAAGCCCAAAGAACCCAGTTTCTGGGTTAAGAATTCACTATTTGGCAAAAAAAAATGCTGGGAAAATTGGAATATAGTATGGCAGAAACTGGGCATAGACCATCATCTAATGCCATTTACACCAAAGTCAAGTCTAAATGGGTGCACAATCTAGGTATAAAGGTTGATACTGTAAATTATCTGGGGAAGCAAGGAATAGTTTACCTGTCAGATTTATGGAGTAGGGAAGACTTTATGACCAAAGAAGAGTTGGAGAGCATTATAAAATGCAAAATGGATAAACCTGATTACATTAAATTGAAAAGTTGCTATACAAACAAAGCCAATGTAACCTACATTAAGAGGGAAGTGAGAAATTTGGGAAAGAAGTTTTACAACCAATGTCTCTGATAAAGGCCTCTTTTCTAAAATATACAGGGAATTAAGTACAATTTATAAGAATACAAGTCATTCCACAACTGATAAATGGCCAAAGGATATGAACAGGAAATTTTCAGAGGTAGAAATTAAAGATATCTTTAAGCATATGGAAAAATGCTCTAACTCACTATTGATTCAAGACATGCAAATCAAAACAACTGTGAGGTACCATATCTCACCAGTCAGACTGGCTAAGATTACAAAACAGGAAAATGACAAGTGCTGGACAAGATGTGGAAAAATTGGAACTCTAATGCATTGTTGGTGAAGCTGTGAACTGATAGAACCATTCTGGAGAGCAATCTGGAACTATACCCAAAGGGTTATAAATAATTGCACACCCTTCAACCCAGTAATACCACTTTTGGGGTTATATCCCAAAGATATCATAGAAGTGATCTTACCACACACTTACCACACAAAGCATATGTACAAAAATATTTATTGCAGCTTTCTTTGTGGTGGCAAAAAACTGGAAATTAAGGGGATACCCATCAGTTGGGGAATGGCTAAACAAGTTGTGGTATGTGAATGTAATGGAATACTATTGTGCTATAAGAAATGGGAAGGAGATGGACTTCATAATTACCTGGAGAGGCTTATACAAATTGATGCTAGGTGAGAAGAG
>CM053593.1:107329300-107386438 GCA_028646575.1 Pseudocheirus occidentalis
GAAAATAAGAGAGCAGAGCAGGGGAGGGGCTTTACAGTGAGATTGCTGTTTTAGGGTTGAGACAGGGGCAAGATGGGGAGAAAATGTGTAATTCAAAAATGTAATGAAAATGAATAATGTAAACAAGAAAACAAATAAAAAACAAATAAAAAAAGAGTGACTTTCAGTTCATTTCATTCCAAAGGCGTGACCATGCCCAGAATTTCATCTTTTTCCACACAGTTCACCTGCTAATACTTTAACTCCTCCATAGAAGCCTTCCCTGGCCTCCCAATCAAAGTAAGAATGACCTCTTCTCCTCAGATTCTCAGAGCATTTGGTCTCTACTTCTCGTCATCTCCCCTGTATCATGGTAATTTATGTACATGTCTTTTCCACCATTAAATTGTAGCCTTCTGTATACTATAGATTTTTGAAGGTACAGGGATGCAGGGCCACCAGAATTTTAATAAAGGTTTTTTGAAGTAATCTGCTTTGCATGTTCCTCTACGTGGCACGTTGTTGTCCCCTCCATCGTCTTTCTATCTCAGATGCCTAGCACAGTGCCTGTACACAGGAGGTACTTTAAACACACTTGCTTACTCTATGTTTGTGGTTGTTGTTCAGTCCCTCAGTTGTGTTCGACTCTACCTGACCCCATGGAGTTTTCTTAGCAAAGATATTGGAGTAGTGTTCCATTTCTTTCTTGTGGCTGTCCCCATTTTACAGATGAAGAACTGAGGCAAATAGGGTTTAAGTTACTTGCCTAGGTCACACAGCTAGTGTCTGGAGCCTAACTTGAACTCAGATCTTCCTGACTCCAGGCCCAGTATTCTATGTATTGCACCAACTGTTGTTCAGTCATTTCAATCATATCTGACTCTGCGACCCCATCTGAGGTTTTCTTGACAAAGACACTGGAGCGGTTTGTCATTTCCTTCTCTGGCTCATTTTACAGATGAGAAAATGGAGGAAAACAGGGTTAAGTGACTTGCCCAGGGTAGCAGAGCTAGTAAGTATCTGAGGCTGGATTTGAACTCAGGTTTTCCTGATTCCAAGTCCAGTACTCTATCCACTGAGCTGCCTAGCTGCCCCTTGCTTGACAACAGCCCATATCAATTATCTTTATCAGATGAATAAAGTACTAGATTTAGAGTCAGGGGATCCATGTTCAAATTCTGACTCTGCTACTTGTGAGCAGAGCGCCTGTGTGAGGCTGGGAAAGACATTCTGCTTATCTGGTACAATTCCATTATCCACAAAATAAGCTGGTTAGACTAAATGACCTCTACGGGCTCTTTCAGCTTTAAATCTGTGGCCCTAGTCTGAGGTCACCTACTGAACTCACAAGCTTTCACACAGATATCAAATAGAGACAATTACGAGCCTAGAGTCAGGGAGACCTGAGTTCAAATTCAGCCTCAGACATGTATTAGCTGCATGACCCTGAGCAAGTCATTCAACCCTTCTTAACCTTAGTTTCTGAATCTAAATGGGGGCATAATTATAGCATCTACCTCATGGAATTGTGGCTAGAACAAAATGAAACAATATTTGCAATGCTTTCTGCAAAGGTTAAAGTGCTGTTAGCTCAGCTGTAACTAGTAATATAGATATAGAAAGTGATTCCTCTGTAATAATATCCAGCCCTTAAATAGTGCTTTATTTTCTTCTTTTTTAAAACTGGTTGTGAAATAGTTCTAAACAAACCAAGCACAAAAATCCCACCAGATTTCTTGTTCTGCACAGCTGGGAGGAGATACCACTAAAATAAAGTTCAGAACGCTATCCATAGCGTAACCAGTCAGTCCAAGGTTAGCCAGTCAACAAGGATTTATTAAGAGCCTACTATGGGACAGGCACTGGGCTAAGTACCAGAAATACAAAGAAAGGCAATGAAGATTCTCTGCTCTCAAGATCAGAGCCTAATAGGAGAGAGACGGCACACAAACAACGATGTATAAACAAACTACACACCGGATAAAGTGGACATATTCAACAGAGGGACGGCGTGTTTGTTAAAGAGATCAGGAAAGGGTTTTTATGGAAGGTGAGAAGCCAGAAAACGAACGGCTTTTATTTCCAGCATTCAAGATTCTGTCACCCACGTCCATTTCTTTGTATGGACTATTTTCCATTCCTGAAATCCATTCCCTTCTCAACTAGTCAATAATCATCAAGAAGCATTTATTAAGGACCTACTACATACCAGGGACTGTGTGCTAAGTGCTGAGGATACAAATACAATTTTTTAAAAAATGACAGTCCCCCATCCTCAAGGAGCTTACAATCTAATGGGAAAGATAACACAAAAGCCAAGAAACAAGGCAGCGGTGGGGAGGTGAGGGGAGCAAGCTACACAGAACCAAGGTATGATGGAGAAGTCCAAAGAAGCCTGTGTTGGGTGGCCCTCTACTCAAATGGATGCGTGGGCACCTATGACTCTGTCCCCCAGTCAAAGGGTTCAGTCAGAAGAGGCAGAAGATTTTGATGAAATAAGACTCCATTCAATCTGACAGGATAATTGAGATCTTCCCTCTAAGAATTCCGAGTGTCCTTCAAGGCTTGCCTTCAGGGCCACCTCTTACATGAAGCCTATTGCTTACTTTCTTTAATGCTCATGGAGATGCTTGTTTCTTTACATGCTCTATCCTTGTGCCCCCAGATGTAAACTCCAAAGGGTCAGGGATTGTCTTTCCTTTTGTTTTTGTGGTCTTTAGCAGCCAGCTCAGTGTCTTACATATGGTAGGTAGATCTAAAATGCTTGTCAGATCAAAGCAAAGCCCTGGAAGTGAGTCATTCTGTGCCATCCATTTACCTAAAAGCACTCAATTTGCTCCACAGCCCTTCTGACCCAATCTGTACAGGGCATAAAACAAGATTCTTAAGGTTTGAGATTATATAAAAAATAAAAACCTCTGCCTGCCTTACATATTCTCAAAGCAGCTGGTTCACATGACCTCTCACGTCTTTATTTTATCCAGGCTGGAAACGTTACGACCGAGTCATCTGCTCCTGTAATCAAAGCCCTAGCATGAGAGAGCTAAGGAACGCCAGCTATGGTCTAATGGCTCTGACCAAGGGGTGCCAACAATACCATATGGTCTTGTTTGCTCTACACTAGGAAGCCATGCGGGAGACATCAAAGCCCCACTTGGTGTGAGATACAGTCTGCATTTTTAAAAAGCAGTTTCTGAAAGAAGCGATACTGTTACCTACAAACAAGGCACAGTGAATCAATCCATCAATAAGCATTTAGTAAGTACCTACTATGTATTCCAGGCATTAGAGAAAGAGGAACAAAAGTAAAAGAATCCCTGCCCTCAAAGAGCTTACATTCTATAGGCAGGAAAGAACATATAACATACTATTCACCAAAATCCTTTATAAAACCTTGAGGGTACCTAGATGGCACAGTGGATGGAGTGCTTGGCCTGGAGTCAGGAAGACTCATCTTTCTGAATTCAAATCTGGTATCAGACACTTATTAGCTGTGTGACCCTGGGTAAGTCACTTGACCCTATTTACCTCAGTTTCCTCATCTGTAAAATGAGCCAGAGAAGGAAACGGCAAACCACTCCAGTATCTTTGCCAAGAAAACCCCAAACATGGTCATGAAAAGTCAGATCTGACTGAAAAATGACCAAAAAACTAAGGAAATCCTTAGAGGACCATTTTTCCACTGATGATTTGGGTTTAGAAAAGCAGAATGGTACTGTGGATAAAAGGCTATTCCTGAAGTCAGAAAGACCTGAGTTCAAATTCTGCCTTTGAAATGTATTAGCTCCGTGACTGTACACAAATCCATAGACCTGTCATTGTCCCAGGCAGCTCTGTAAGACTATGCGTTAGTGATGAATCACCAGTCCTCGCTGCATAGCACATACCAGCTGGATAGGACCACCACTGCCTTTTCTTTTAAAGCTTACGTTTATGCTTTAATACACATAATTTCATTAGACCTTCAGAAAAATCCTATAAAGTCAGTCAGTGCATACCTATTATTATGCTTATCTGAAGAAAACTACAACTCAAAGAAACTCATCTATAAAAAGAGAGGGAGAAACTAGCTTCTTCCATGCTCTAAATAACAGAATAAATACAAAGCTTTTAAGTCTAAATCCAACACTTTCAATGTTCGTTCTCAAGTTCACTTTGGCTTCCCCTCCCCCCACCCCACTTTTGCTTCCTGAACTTCTTGCTGGTCTGAAATTTCATTGTGAACTGACAGTGTGCTGAGCTATTGGAGACTTAGGTTCAAAATAAGCATTCAGTACAAGCACAGTGTTTTTGCTAGCATCCAAATCACAATCCTTTTGGTCAAATGCCAAATACTCAAGCCTCCCTTGCTGGTTAAACAGGCATTCGGGGTAGTGTGTCAGCAATACTATATGTGGCCATAAAATACTAAAAATGCGGTTCATAAAATATTTGGAGTATGCTATTAGGAAGCAAGGCAAGACTGCCTCAAAGCAACTTGCTTTATATGTGATCATATATATACATATCTGCAGAAAATATGACAGTACACTTATAAATGACATGTCTATATCCAGGCAAGGTATCTGAATTCCAATAAGTATCAATGAGTGTGAATTACTTCCATGAGCTTCCTGGCTAAAAGTGGGCATTTACTGTCCACTGATACCTGTGATAATGTTCAGGGACAAATATTGCCCACCATCTGTCTTCCTATTTCAACACATGGTTAAGTCACAGCGTTTATTAGGATCTGTCCACTTAAATTCAATTGGGTCACTAATCATTGTTAAATACTGAAATTTTGAGTTGTGAGAACTTGGCCATGCTGTACTGAATCATTCTGTTCTTCATTATCATTTGGCATCCCAGATAAGAAGAAAAACATGGAAATCCTCTTCTAGACTGTTACCTTTAATCATAGGCTGGGTAACCTCATTTAAGAGACAGTCCCTGTGGCAGTTAGGTGGTACAGTGAGTGAATAGAGCACTGGCCCTGGAGTCAGGAGGACCTGAGTTCAAATACCGCCTCAGACACTTTACATTTACTGGCTGTGGGTCCTTGGGCAAGTCACAACTCCAATTGCCTCACCTTTCTCCCTTCAAAAAAAAAAAAAGAGATAGAGAGAGGGTCCTATCAGATTCAATACTATAGTGTAGGTCCATCCTTCTACAGAAGCCACCTTTGTCCTTTAAGATCAAAGATGCCACTTCTATACATGGGTAGGAAGGTGTGGTGTGAAGAGCTAGCACAAGCACTCAGGAAAGAGAATCTAGCAAGCACAGCCAAAACATTTTCAGAACAGCCCTCCACTGATCCTAGAAATGTTGGTGGAAGGGTAGAAGGTCAGACGAATTCAGTCTCAATGACCGATGCAGCTTGAGTTTTGAGCATTGTTACCAAATGTCCCCAACGCTACCATCAATCTTTTTTATTACTCTTCAACAGAGACTATCCGGTGTGAATAAGCAAACCTACATGCCAATAAAAAATAATTAATAGCTGACACTTATATAGCCTGTTAAGTGCAGTTGCTATAAGTGTAGCAAAGCACTACAAAACACTTTACATATATTATCTCTCACTTCACCCTGGCTACAGTCCTGTGAAGGTGATATTTTTATCCCCATTATATAGATGAGGAAATTGAGGCTTAGAGAGTTAAAGTCACACACTTAGTAATTTTCTGAGATAGCTCTTCCCAACTATAAAATCAGTACTCTATCCGCTGCATAATGCTACTTCCATAATGGGGTAGCTATGTGGTGCAGTGTATAGACAGTCAGGAAAATGAGTCTTCCTGAGTTCAAATCTGGCCTCAGACACTTATTAGCTGTGTGACCCTGGGAAAGTCACTTAACCCTGTTTGCCTCAGTTTCTTCTTTTGTAAAATAAGCTGCAGAAGGAAATGGGATATTATATTATTCCATTATTATTCTCAACACCCAAATTAATGAGGTGACAGATCTATTGTATTATTTGAATATCTTTGCTGCTTTCTTGGAACTATCACAGAGTGATTTTTCCCTTACTATAAATGGGTATCATATGCTATTACAATTCTATGTAAGTAATATTTTTCTACTGTGAACTAGGAAGAGTTCTTCCCCTTATTTGGAGCAAGGCTCCAGAGGCTTCACCAGATGGTCAAAGGGATCCAATGTGCAAAAAAAGGACTAAGAAGTGTTGCTTTAGTGATAGGATTCTATAAAAGGTCAATGCCCTATGGGACATTATATTGATATCGCCCTTTAAACTGCTGGATCTGTAAATCAGCAGAACCCATCTTTTCACTTCACTCAAAGGGCACACCTATAGCCTATACTCCAAAGTTGGGGGTTAACAAATGCTTCTTTCCTCTCACTACTCCCATAATCAGCTATGGGGCTAAATAACGTGATTTAAAAGAAGCCCAGAAAGCCACCCAGCTCTAATCAAAATGTCTGTTCCCTTAGTACACACTGGCATCATCAGATCACTTTCCTAAAACTTAGTCATGACTCCCTACCAATTTTAGACTTTATTCCACTCAGAACTGTTCACTTATTCACCTAAAGGAATTTCCAGCAGCTGGAACTTTAAGCAACATGGGGGAGGTACAGTTTAGGTATTAGTATTTAAAAGAGAGCTGATTTGGGTTTCAGAGAATAGGAAAGAAGGCAGAGACCTTCCAAGGCAAAATTTGAAGGTGAAGTTTTCCATAATGTCAGAAGAAATAAAGAAACCCAAGACACTGGAAAGCCTATGGGAGGACATGGACAAGAGCCCCCTGAGTAGAAGGGAAAGATGGGCTATGATCTGCATTGCTGAACAGAACACCCAAATTAATGAGGTGACAGATCTATTGTACTATGTGAATATTTTTGCTGCTTTCTTGGAACTTTCACAAAGTGATTTTTCTCTTACTATAAATGGGTATCATGTGCTACTACAATTCTATGTAAGTAATATTTTTCTACTGTGAACTAGGAAGAGTTCTTCCCCTTATTTGGAGCAAGGCTCCAGTGGCTTCACCAGATGGTCAAAGGGACCCAATGTGCAAAAAAAGGACTAAGAAGTCTTGCTTTAGTGATAGGATTCAACAGAAGGTCAATGTCCTATGGGATGGAGGACACCCAAATGATGACCCAGCAAAGCTAAATCTGGGGAAATGACTGGATGGAGCCTGAAACAGGAAGGCCACAGTCATAAAAGTTAGAGGTAATATAATTCATCTAACAATGGGATAGCCATTCAGGCATCCCTTCCCCTCCTCCCACTTCTATCCAATGACAGCAACACCTTGGGGTTCCCTTAAGATGAATCATAGTGGGGCTACCACAGTTATCATTAGCCCTGGATTCATCCAGAAGACACTAGTATTGATCATTCTATAATAACTGGGAATGTGTCACATTGTGTCACAAATTAGCAAAGGGGCATCAGGCAGGGGAAAGAGCCCTAATAGAGTTATTTCAATGTTATTTAAATGCCTTTTGCCTCACTATTAGATGGAGGCTGAGCCCCCTGAAGCCTCAGGGTATCTCTGTGCTTGGTTGTCCTCTGTCCTTCAAGGACTTGTTACATTACCCATGGGTTAGACATGTGGTCTGACCTTTGAGGGATGGGAAGAACTATGTCTTGCTAGGAAAGTAGTTGGTTCCATATATGTTTTTCTCAGCCTCTCTATCTGTCAAATGTTCTATTGTGAACCAGGTCTCCTCCAATCCCCTCTCTCTGGTACTTCAGCAAACAAAAACTACATATTCTTTACTATCATTTTCTCCAACTATAACTACAGCTGCCTTCCTGTATACAACTGTGTCCAAATTCCCTTAGCAGTTTCCTTCACATAAAACATGCTCCCACAGCTTCCCACTAGTAAGTGATCCTAAATCAGGTATGATGGATTCAGACTCTAGGCCAGTGGGCTGTGATATAAAATCCCAGGGTAACAAAGACTTGGTCCTTTATGCATGCAGGGTCACCTAAAGTTCTACTCTGATGTTGCATAATACCTTGTAAGTGAACCTGGGTTCCTGTAGGCTCCCCTAGCTGTATAGGCTACAGAACGTCCTACTGAGTTAGAAAGGCCTGGTGACAGATTCTGCATCTGCTTGTTAGAGAATCATCCTCTAAGACTGACCATCACGAGGTTGCCTGGAGGATGATGAATTTTTCAACTCAACCACTCTAAGAAGCCATCTCATAAGTTATCAGGGAGGTTGCGATCTGTGTCACTGGAATGAGTACCTGAATCAATAAAATCATGGATGCTTGAAATTGAAGAGAAGTGTACAGGGTTTGAATTAGGGATGATGAACCAGGTAGTATAATGTGCCTTTAAAGTACTTCTGTGCTGGTAGATTTGTTTGAACTTTTCACTTGATCAACACTTGACCAACATAGGAGTAAGGATGATAAAGTGAGAATGGGTAGTCTCAACCACAAAACTCCTTTTGGTATTCATTTATATTCTTACTTGTCTTAACTTCTTTATGTTCTGAACTTGGTCTTTTGGACTTGAGCTAATCTGCATGGCCATTATTTAAAATGGGGTACCTGGGTGTCAAAGTAGATAGAATGCTGGGCCTAGAGTCAAGAAGACTCATCTTCCTGAGTTCAAATGTGGCTTCAGACACTTATTGACTATGTGACCCTGGGCAAGCCACTTAACCGTATTTGCCTCAGTTTCTTCATCTGTAAAATGAGCTAGAGATGGAAATGGCAAACCATTACAGTATCTTTGCCAAGAAAACCCCAAATGGGGTCACTAAGAGTTGGACATGACTGAAACTACACAACAACAAATCTAAATATATATAAATAAATGAATCATAACATAACTAATAAATTGTAGAATCATAGATACAGAGCTAGGAAGACGCTCAAAGGCCATTTAGTACAACCCAGTCATTTTACTGATGAGTATATTAAGATCAAGGCAAGTTGGGTGATTCATTGAAGTGATGAGCATCAGAATCAGCCTTTTCACTCAGACCTTCTGATTCTAGAACTAGGGCTCTTACCACTTCACCATACATGTTAAATGACTGGCATGAACTCAGGGAGAATTAACAAAATCTCACTTTTAGAACTTTATGAGTGAAATGTAGCTTTTAATATTTCAAAGTACATACTTGGACTTTTGCTCTTTGGAAGGAAAGCTATGGCAAATCTGGATAGCATACTAAAAAGCTGAGACATTATCTTGCCAACAAAGGCTATAGTCAAAGCTATAGTTTTTCCAGTATCCATGAAAGAGCTGGACTATAAGGAAAGCTGAGCTCCGCAGAATAGATGCCTTCAAATTGTGGTGCTAGAGAAGACTTTTAAGAGTCCCTTGGACAAAAAGGGGGTCAAATCAGTCAATACTTAAAAAAAATTAATTCAGGCTGTTCACTGAAAGGTCAAATACCAAAGCTGAAGCTTAAATACTTTGACCAAATAATGAGAAGTTGGGATTCATTGGAAAAGACTCTGATGTTGGGAAAGATCAAAGGCAAAAGGAAAAGGGGATGGCAGAGGCTGAGATGGATAGATGGCATCATATAAACAATGAACAGCCTTTGAGGGACAGTAGAAGAGAGAAGGGCCTGGTGTGCTACAGTCAACAGGATCAGGAAGAGCTGGACATAAGTGAATGACCGAACAACAACTTGGACATTCTTTATATGGAAAAGGGGACAGTGAAATATGCTTACTTAATACTTTAAAAAGTAGATAAAAATATTTCACAATTAGTGCATTCACTGTTTGAATAAAAATGATATTACTAAAGCGGCCTCTTAGAAAACATTGCATTCATGGTCCTTTGTCCTCCCTGAGATTTCAAAGTATTTCATCAGTCTGACATTGAAGAGTAAAGCTGGAGATTGGCACTGGGATGGAAGTAGGATAGATGCCTGACCCTGTTCTGCCAAGTGAAGGTAGAAGTCTGGCCCTGTTTTACCATGCCTGGCACAAGGAATACTTACCCTAGAACGCTGGACTTTGGTAAGGGTTAGTACTCTGAGATGGCGCTAAAATGGCACTTTCATGAAAATAAAAATAACGTCTTGCATTTGTACAGAAACTTAAGCTTTGCAAAAACACTTTACATATATTAACTTATCTTTACAACAGCCCTGGGATGTAGATGCTATTGTCATCATCCCCATTTTATGGATGAGGAAAGGGAGACAGGTAGAGGTTAAGTGACTTGCCTAGGGTCACACAGCTAGTAAGTGACTGGAAAAGGATTCAAAGTTAAGTCTTCCTGACCCCAGGTCCAGCTCTCTATCCTCTTCTGCACCATCTGGCCACCTCTATGAAAACACATGTGAAACTGGGGCGGGGAGGGGGGGAGTGAGAAGGAGTGAAACAAGGAAAAAAGAGAGTATACCAAGGGAGAAATATTGTTAAGCATTGAGAGATAAACAGCTGAAAACCACTGCTCATCCTGAAAGCTCCTGATGCAACTTGGTGTTAATAATGGAAGCTATGTTACAACCTTAATAATAACAGCACAAGTTCTTTGTTCAAAAGACAATTGCAATTAGCATACCACCAACTCCAAGCCCACGTCCGCATATTTTGATCTGCTCATCGTGTGCAAGACTGTCAGGCCACATTTTCCCCTCCCTTGCATGTGCCAGCTGAAAAGCTGCTATAGTATTAGTTTACATGCCATCACTGTTTTTTGCAAGAAACAGGCCTAATTTTTTTTAGGATGATCTCAGGAGACAACAACAACAAAAAGAAATTGAAAACATATTTGGTTTTAAAGCAAACTGAAAGTCTCAAGAAACAATGCCAAATGCTTGTATAATGAGAGTGACAACATTCAAGACCTAGTCTGATTATACAGGCAGTCTCTGTCTGTCTGTCTGTCTGTCTGTCTCTCTCTCTCTCTCTGTCTCTCTCTCTGTCTCTGCCTCTCTGTCTCTCTCTGTCTCTGCCTCTCTGTCTCTTTCTGTCTCTCTCTCTGTCTGTCTCTCTCTCTGTCTCTGTCTCTCTCTGTCTCTGTCTGTCTGTCTCTCTCTCTGTCTCTGTCTCTCTCTGTCTCTCTCTGTCTCTTTCTGTCTGTCTCTGTCTGTCTCTGTCTCTGTCTGTCTCTGTGTGTGTGTGTGTCTCTCTCTCTCTCTCTCTCTCTCTCTCTCTCTCTCTCTCTCTCTCCCTCTCTCTCTCTCCATCGGGACAAAGCATTCAAGTCTCCAAATATAAGCCTAGATATCCTCAAGTGGGAGGAAGAGGCTGGCTCTTGGTCTTGTAATACTGACCCCTGTTCATTAGGCCCACAGGTAAAATTCCAATTTCCCTTTCCCAGTCTTTTCTCCAAGTCTTTCCCCTCATCACTCTCTTTAACTTCTGCCATCTCAACTAAATATCCTAAACAGATTCATCACTTTGTACCTTCTACCCAATTGTCCTCACAGATAATATATTCCTCACCAAGTTCTTCCTCCAGCTTCCCTCTCCTCTTGGAAGGCAACAGCATCCCTATTGGACCTTGAAGGACTGAGGTCTGTTCCTGCTGTCTTTCTTCAACAATGGTGCTGTGAAACACAGAAAAACCATGCTCCTTGACCTTCTCTCCAAGATGTCCTAGAGTGGAGGACAGATCCAAAGCTTCCCCTATCAACCAAGAGATGCAATGAGAGTTCTACATACCTTCAATATCCCAGAACTCAAGGTGGCCTCTTCTATCATTAATCCTGAGAGACAAAACCAGGGAAATGGACAGAAAGACAGAGAAAAAGAGGCAGAGATAGAGAACTTAGCTAGCTTCTATGCTAAGTGTTGGGGATATTATATTAACAAGCAATACAGTTTCTACTCTCAGGAAGATGACATTCTAATAGTAAAAGACAATATATGGTTGTTGTCATTCATGCTTTAAGATGATCAAAATGTCCTTACTATGTCCAGGTCAAGGTACAGTGTGTCCGCCTGTGGCTGATCAGACCAATACAAGCTCAGAAGGCTCTACCACAGGTCAGACACAAATAGTCCATATGAACATCTGGGGTGGAGATGTCTGTAAATTTTTACACCTCACATCTCTCTTGAGCTAGTGCAACTCTGCTTTGCTCACAGAGCACAATGCTTTCTTTGATGTGGCATGTCATGCTGGGTAGTCCTATGCCAGTGTCTCCCATATCTCACAATCAATTCCAAAGGTCTTCAGAAAGACCTTGAGAATGTCCTTGTATCACTTCTTCTAACTACCATGTGAGTGCTTGCCTTGTGTGAGATCTCTGTAAAACAGTCTTTCAGGCAAACATATATTTGGCATTTGGGCTTGGCAGTTCAGCTCGAGAAAGGACTTCAGGGTCTGGTACTTTATCCTGCCAGGTGATCTTGAGAATTTTCCTAAGACAATTCAAATGGAAGCGAATCAGTTTCCTGGCATGGTGCTGGTATGCTGTCCAAGTTTCACAGTCATACAGTAATGAAGTCAGCACCACGGTTCTGTAGACCTTCAGTCTGGTAGTCGGTCTAATACCTCTTTTCTCCTGTACTTTCCTTCGGAGTCTCCCAAACACTGAGCTAGCTCTGGCAATGAGTGTGTCAACCTCATCCCTGGAAAGTACACTGCCAAGGTAAGCGAACTTATCCACAGCATTCAGAACTTCTTAATTTGTTGTAATCAATGGGGCCATGTATGGGTGGATAGAGATGCTGGCTGATAAAGAACGTCTGTTTTCTTGGTGTTAATTGTCAGGCAAAAATTAGCATAAGCAACAGAGAACTGATCTACATACTCTGTTGTAGGCTGCACTGAGTGCACAATCATCTGCAAACTAAAAGTCACCCACCAATTCTCCTTCCACTTTAGTCTTGGCTTGTAACACTTTCAAGTTAAATAATTCATTATTAGTGCTGTAGTTGACTTTGATGCTGTTTTCATCCTCTTTGAAAGTGTCTAACAACATCACTGCAAACATCATGCTAAAAAGCATGGCAGTAAGCACACAGCCCTGCTTCATTCCACTGATGACTGGGGAAGCTCAAAAGCATTGTTCATTATCCAAGCATGCCATCATGGAACTGGTATACAATTCTGATAACTTCTCTGGGCAATCAAATTTTGCCATAATACATCTAAGGGAGCAGAAAGAGGGATAGAATATATGCTTAACAGCTTGGTTTGGAGATGTTCTAAACTCTAACATTTACTCAAAGAATCACAGAAATTGAAAGCTGGAAGAGGCTTTAGTGGTCCTTCAATTAGACCCATACCCCTAAGGACTTCTCACTATAACATACCCAACAAGCCGTCCTCCAACCTCTGCTTAAAGACCTCTGGAGGCTGGGGAGAGAGAAGGGCAGAGACACCTATCTCTTGAGACAAGCAATTACACTTTGGAACAGCTTTAATTTTTAGGATCTCTCTCAACATCAAGTCTAAATTTTCTTCTTTATAATTTTACCCATTTTTCTTGACTCAGCCCTCTGGGTCTAATATGACTTTTATATCCCCATTGAATACCTGCAGAAAGCTATCATGTCTCCCCTCAGTCTTCTCTCCAGGCTAAACTCCTGTTCCTTCCATTGATCTTCATATGACAACTGCCATCACCATCCTATCCACCTCTGGATGTGATCCCTCTGCTATTTGGCCAAGACAGATATAACAGATGTCTGGATAAACAAAGTCCTCCATCACTATTATATCATGCCTATGTACCAGGCTGGTAATTTGATTTTTGAGCTCATCCTCTATTCCTGCTCTTAGTACTGGTGATCTATAGTAAACTTGAATAACAAAATCACTTCTGTTTCTTCCTTTATTGGCCTCCATCCAAATACTCTCCACCTGATGATCAGTATACCCAAGGCCTGAGAGTCAATTCTATCCTTTCTTGTCTGGAAATTGAAATCTAGTGGTATCCTTATGCTCAAAATTCCTCTTTCCTTGTCCTTGTACCTCATGCCCAAGCTCCCTAGGGGACTATGTAGCTTTATGTTGGGTGGTCAAAAAATATTTATTAAACACTTATGTGCCACACACTATACCAAACTCTAGAGATACCAAGACTAGAAAAAACAAACAAAAACAGTCCTTGCCCTCAAGGAGTCTACAATCTAATTTCCACTCTTAAATGAATTAAAACATGCCTATAATAAAGTCCTATTTCTTTCCCCAACTCTATTTATGTTCATTTTTTGTTTATAATTTAAAGATGTTTATATATGCTAATAGAATGTAATACTAATATAATGCAAACTCCCTGGAGGCAGGGACTGTTTGTTTCACTTTTGTCTTTGTCTTTCACTTCTGGAACCTAGCATATACTATCAGGGCTTTATTACTGGCTGATGGACAAACCCAATGGTACTATGAATGCCAAATCCTTTCAGAGTGAGTGGAAGAAACATCTCAGAGATCTTGCCGTGTCGACCCATTCCAGTTGCCTTTTTGAGCCATCCCCACCAAAGGATGCAAATAATCCCCATCACAGATTCCTACACACTGACTTGATTGAGAAAACAATCCTGGAGGTCAAAGTTTGTCCAGCTTGCCTGAGATGAGACACTCAGGCAACGGGACCGGTGGTAGTTCCACAGAACAAAGTGTCCATCATGCTATAAATATATTTTCCTCACACTACCCTGAGACAGGAAGTTGACAGGAATCCAGGTTCTCTGACGCTCCAGAAGAGCCGGCGTATTGTCAAAACTGCAACTGTGCCAGCTTCAAAAAGGAAAGGAGGCAGGGAAAACATATGGGTACCTCCAAAGACACGGAGGAGTCTTTGGACCCCAGGGAGCTGTTCACTTTGGGGTTTAGAGTAAGGAATTCACAGTACCTAACTGCAATTTCCCAGCTATAATATAATAAATTATATACAACACATTATATGTAATATCACATTAATTATAATGCTGCATATTAGAGGAAGGAAGGAAGAAAAAACTCCTTATGCACTAAAAGATATAAAAGCTAATGTGTCCTTTTCAGAAGGTAAGGATTCAGGCTACCAATCTTTGGTCCTTGAAAATATACTTTCTTTGTGATCTTAACAGATCTCACAGGTTCAAGTATCAGTTCTATGGAGATGACTCCTCAGATCTCTCCTGAGCTCTAGTCTCATATCACCTGTTAGATGTTTCCCTCTGAACTCCCTGCAGGTATCTTAAAATCAACATGCCCCAAACAGGTCTCTTTAGCTTCCCCCCTCCCCACCCCATGCCAATATCTGTTAAGGGCACATCCACACTTCCAGTCACTCATGTTCTCAACCTCAATCCTCCTGGACTCCTCACTCTCTCCACCAACGCGCCCCTTATCCAATTAACTGTGGATTCTTAGCAATGCTATCTTCAGTCTCTTGAATCTGTCCGTTTCTTGTCTATAAACACCCTTGAGGACTTCTTCACTTCCTGCCTGGTCTGCTCTGGCAGCGTCATGCTTGTTTTCCCTATCCAGTCTTCACCTTCCACATGACTGATGAACTGATATTCGTAAAACACAGGCTCAGTGATGTCGCTCCCCTAATCAAGGCATTCCTGCAATTCCCTATTGCCTCTAAAATCAAATGACAAATTCCTCTGTTTGGCATTTAAAGCTTCATCATAATCTATATTTACATCAACTTTCCAGTTTTACTGCATATTTCTCTCCCCTTCAAGAATGCTGTGATCTACCCAAACTGGCCTAACTGCTGTTTCTCGTACGTGAAATCCTATTTCCCACTTCCACATCCTTGCACAAGCTACTCCCTATCACTACAGGGCATCCCATCCTCACATCTATGTCACAGAATCTCACTTCTTTCGTGGCTCAGCACAAGTACCACTTCTACTTGTGTAGGCTTCTCCCACTTCCTCCAGTTGTTAGCATCACCCCTCCCTTCGTCTCTCTCTCCCTCCCATGATTAAGGAGCTAGTGCAATGGATACAGTGCTGGAGATGGAATCATGAGGACCCGAGTTCAAATCTAGTCTCAGATATTCACTAGCTGTGTGACCCTGAGCAAGTCACTTGTCTTCTCTCTGCCTCAGTTTCCTAGGAAGAATAATAGCACCTACCTCCCAGAGTTATTATGACAGTCAAATGAGTTAGTATTTGTAAAGCATTTAGAACAGTGCCTAGCACAGTCTTTAATAAATGCTTGTTTCCTTGCATCAGAAAATGCTTTGTTTATAGTTTTGCTTTGTTTTTATCTACCACCTCCTCCTCAATAAAAGCTCCTCAAGGATAGAGACGGTTTATTTTTGTCTTTCTAGCCCTAGTATGTAGCACTGTTAGGCACATATGGGTGCTTAATAAATGCTTGCTGAATGAATATATGAAGAAAGCAAATCCAAAGTCATATTCTTCCCAACTTTCCTAATACCGTATGCATCGTCCTCCAGAAGTTTGGAGAGCAGGGCAGTGGCTTGTAAAGAGTTCCTACAAGGAAGAGAGAAGGTTCAGTTGGGAATAGAACATGTGATCTCTATTCCTAGATACTTAAGTCTTCCGTTGCAGAGGGAGAGAGAATGATACATCTCTTTTTCGGTTCAAAAAAGCCAAAAGCTGCCAATCTCTCTTTAAATATGTGTTTAACTTTCAAATTGGGTACATAATATGCATTGCCCTCTCTGACATAAAATAAACACACCAAAAATACAAGACAACTTTGGCATCATGGCACATTCTTAATCAGATTTAGAATGTGGGGCTGCTTTTACAAGACAGGGAGAAAAAGTGTTGTTTTAATGACTGTACTACACAAACCTCTTAATATGCAAGGACCCAAAAATATTTCCCTTATTTTGAAGCAGGTAGTTTAATGCAGTAGAATTCTTCTGGGAAATATGACTTGTTTCAACATATTGAAAAAAAAAACCTGTTTATTAAAGTCTATGGTTTGTGAAAATGACTGATGGTATCAAAGCCAGCTAGTGTTCTTGTCAGTGAGGATGTGTCCTGTCACCCTCCACCCCAAATATCAAGGGGACTCAAAGGAGGAAGCCAGAAGGCCTTGCTCAGGTGCTTGGCAGTCACAGGCCCTGCCGCAATTAGCAAGCTTGATCATGATTCAGCATCCAAGCTGAGGCAGTCACCACCAGAGCATAGCGGACAGCTTAAAAATAGCAAATCTGTGGCTGAATTTCCTCAGCCGGGTCTCCACATGCCAAGGCATTCCAGCTGCCAGGGATGCTTGAAAAGCAACCGGGCCACCCACTCACCCTCTGCCCTCCAAAGCATCAGGGTGCCAGCTGCAAAGGGATGAGGAGGGGGTGTGGGAGTAGAGAGGAGCACTGCACCTTATGATTAAATTTCCCCATGTGGAGAACAAGAGACAAAATTTGTAGTGTCTCCTGAGTAAGCCAACAAAGCAGAGGGTCGCTACACAGTATGGCAATGATTGAGTTACCCACAACAGCATCAAAGTGTTCAGAAGGGTGAAGACTTCCCTCAAATGGTCACACACACACACACACACGCACACACACACACACACCAACAAAAACAACATTTTGATCACTATCCTAAATATAATGGCAACAACACTGCAGAGAAATTATTAATATTCCCTTTCTCATACTTTGATGACCTAGAGTCCCTTACCTCCTTCAAACAAGGCACTCCTCTTCCCAACCCCATGCATTTTCATCCTTTAACCTCCTTGCCTGGAATTCATTCCTTTCTCTTCTCTGCTTACTGGTTTCCCTGGCTCTCAGCTAAAATCTCATCTCCCACAAGAATCCTTTCCCAGCTCCCATTAATGCTAGTGCCTTCCCCTTACAATTATCTCTACTTTATCATGTATATATCCTGTTTGTACATAGTTGTCGGCATATGGTCTCCATTAGATTGTAAACTCTTTGAGCACAAGGACTCTTTGTACTCCCAGAATTTAGCACAATGTCTGACACATACTGGACATTTAACAAATGATTGTTCACTTTACTCTCCTGGCCATGGCGAGTTAAACAAAAGTCCTCGTTCAATTTTGTTTTGTTTTGACTAGAGGTGAGGTTGTATGTGTAGTTATATAAGAAAAAAAATTGTCTTTAGGATTTCATTTCCCGTGATGCTTGGGGCCAATAAAGAATCTAAGTTGTACATAAGCCCAGAGCATGGCAACATCACCAGGAGAGGACTCTGGTTGGTGAGCAGCCCCTACAAAGTAAGGAACTTAAAAGAGCTATCTGGGGGTGGGGGAAGCAGACAGGTGCAGCAACACAGACATGGGACACAGATCAAGAAGGAAATAGCTTCAAGGAGCATGATCCCCCTTGCACCAGAGACTTATCAGATGTGTACTCAAGAAAGAGTTTTCAACCACGGGAAGCTGTGAGTGATCCCTCTTCTGTGTCCATGGTAAATAGAGAGAAGATGACCAAGTGGTAGGGCTGTCATTCCAATCAAGCAACGAGCATTTATTAAATACTATGTACCAAGCACTGTGCTCAATGCTGAGGATATGAAGAAAAGGAAAAAGCAGTACCTGCCCTCCAGAGGCTTACATTCTAGTCACTTGAACAAATCCTTTTATTATGGGGATTTGTTCTGTGAAGTTTGGATTCAATCAAAGGACCACACTGGAGGAAGAAGCAGGGGTAATCAGGAAAGACCTCCCGGAGGAGGTAACCATTGAAGTAAGTCTTAAATGAAACCAAGGATTGGAGAAGTCAGGAGCTGGAAGACAAAGTGGTACAGAGGAACATAAATGGAAGATGGATAGATGTCCGGGGGCGCTTGTGAACTTGAAAGAGAGAAAAATCATCTTTATTATCACTAACTTTTGGTTTCCTTTGCAAACATATGTATTTTATTTTATGTGTTTTTTTTCTGAGAAAGGATCTCTAGGCTTCACTAGACTTCCAATATGGATCACGGCACAAAAAGGTTAAGCTGTTCTGGGATAGCTGATTTCTAAGGTGTCTAATATTCTATGACTCTACTGTATAATGCAAAATATAACTACAGATAGCTAGATGAACTGTGATTATTCCATGCATCCTTATAATCTCCATGTAAGGCAGATTAAAAAAAAAGATATTGCCATTGTTCTACATGAGAAAACATATCCAGGCAGGTCATTATGGAATCAGAAATAGGTCCTAAGCTTTCTAGTTTCCATATCAGGGCCTTGACCACAAAAAGTAACATGCTATGGTAGACGTTTAATGTTCAAATGGATAAAACTCACCAGCAATATCAGAAAACTTTAACTTTTCAGTGAAAAACATTTCCTAAAGAATGAAACCAGCCTGCTGATTTGGTGGTAAGGGAAGAACTCGTTTGGGTCTAATAAGTTGGAGAAATTGCTCAAGAATTGTTCATTCCCAAGACTGTCCTTGAGAGGCTGCCAAGGTTAGCATCAGCTTTATTTTCCAGTGGATCAGTAAGCTCAATCTGCCTGACATTAAGATTTAAAATTCTACAAGAAACTCTTCTGAAAACTGAAGACTAATGGTACCCATTCTCCAGATCCCCTGACCCCATTTAATTAAAATACATTTCCCTCTGCATCATCCTTTTGCAGATGTTTCTCTCCTTCTGGTGAACACAAAGGCAAAGGGAGGCCTGGCTAGTTCACTGAGGCTTCAACAACTAAAAACAGAAGGTAGAGCTGGGTTTCTTTTTGAAGCAAACAGGCTAATTTTCATAATTCCCGTACAATGTTACAGGATATCAAAGATGATATAAGGGATGTAGTAAATAAACATTTATTAGGAACATGTGAGTGAGAATATATGAGAATATAAGAATAATTAGGAAGCCTTACACTGAGTTTCTTTTTTTAAATCAACTACACAAATACAGTATGGGAGAGACATAACTAAGCTACAATTCACATGAAAAATACTTTGACATCTTGATGGCCTATAAACACAATGCTGAGTCAACAGCATGACATGGCAACCAAAAATATAAATGAATTTGATATTAGAACACATTAACTGAAGCACAGTATCCAAAACGAAGGACATTATATACAGTCTTGTGTATCTTGCCCTGCTTAGACCACAAATGTCAATCAGTCAGTGAACAAGCATTTATTAAATGCTTATTATTCTGTGCCAGGTGTTAGGGATACAAAGGCAAAAACACCATCTCTGCCCTCAAGAAGCACATATTCTAAGACTGTAGAAACAAGAGATATATTTTAAATGGGAGATAATTCCAGTTATGGGCACCATGCTATAGGAAGAACACTAAGAAGCTTGAATTTATCCAAAGGATACACTAGTTTTTAGACTGACTAAACAGTCTGACTGACACAGCTGTCACCTAACCAGGACAAAATACACAAGACTATATATAACCTTCCTTGTTCTGAATGCTATACTTCTGTTAATGTGACCTAATATAAAATCTAGTAACAACAGTAAAGGATTTAAAACAGTGACAAATGTAGATCAGGCATAATGAACTGGGGATATTAGCCCTAAAAGAAAATTAAAATATTGGAAGAGATGTCACATAGAAGAGTTTTTAGTCTTGTTCCACTTAAGCCTAGAAGGCAAAACTAGGAACAATAGGAGAAAGGCATGGAAAGACTAGGAAAAAGTTCCTAATAAATAGAGCTTTTCTAAAGTGGAATGGGCTGGTCTAGGATGTTAAGAACTTTCCATCACTGGTGGTTTTGCCTTTAATAGGAAGTTGGATGGCCCCTTGCTATCTCTGGTGGTTTGGATCTGATGACCTTGGAAGTCCTTTCTGATTCTGAGATTCTATAATTCCTTGGTTCCTTTTAGCAAGAAGTGATTTCTTTCTCTTCTGAATTCCTATTAGTGTTGATATTAGTGATAACTCTCAAATTTTTATAGCATATAAAGGTTTATAAACTGCCATACTATATAGCACCAATAACATACTATTTTGTATGATAGTCATTTTGTCAATAAAATCAAAGAGTATCAGTACTGATTTTTGCAGTAGCCAAGAACTGGAAACAAAATAGATGTCCACTGATTTGGGGAATGGTTAAAACTCTGCTGTTCCTGAAAGTCACTGGACAGTCCTTCTCTCTAAGAAACAAAGACTATGAAGAACATAGAGAAGCTTAGGATGACTTACATGAACTGATGCAAAGTATAAGAACCAGATAAATGATATACGGCATGACTACAACAATGTAAATGGAAAGAAGAATGAAATAACCAAAACTGAATGCTGTGAAATTATAACGAACAAGTTTGGCAGCAAAGAAGAAATACAAGAAAGCATCTTTCCCATTCTTAGCAGAGTCTACATAGAGGACTTAGGGTGTAGAACACTACATGTTATGTCAGAATTTTTTGATGGGTTGGGAAATTTTGCTTAACATTCTTCCCTACCTCTTTTTTTTTTTTTTTTTTTTTTTTTTTTTGCTTTTTGGAGGGCAGTTGGGGTTAAGTAACTTGCCCAAGTTCACACGGCTAGTTTTTTTTTTGTGTTAAGTGTCTGAGGCCGGATTTGAACTCAGGTACTCCTGACTCCAGGGCCAGTGCGCCACCTAGCCGCCCCTTCCCTACCTCTTTTATTTTGTTTTTATAAGGGAATTTTTTTGTGTGTGTGGAGAGGAAACAGAGATATATTAAATATTTGGATGATATAAAATCCAAATGTCAAAAATTGATTTTTTAAAAGTGTCAGTGCTAGAAGGAACCTTAGAAATCATCTAGTATAAATGCTTCATTTTATAGATAAACAAGTTCAGAAGTAAAGTGACTTGTTTAGAGTAATTTCTTAGCTTTCTCTTTAACCAATAGCTTCTTAAGTTTAGTAATTCATTCCATATTTGGATACCCTTACACAGTACTTTGGATATGTTATGTATCCAAAAAAAAATTGTTGAGTGAGTGAGTGAACCTAAGTTGCTGCTTTACTACAACGTTTTTTTAAGTTACGTATGGTAATTGGTTTGAAGAGAATCTAGCCAAGTCCAGGTTCACAATGCAAAGAATTATGAGATGTGCATCTAGATATTAAATGTCTAGAACAGAATAAATTTCATCCCTCTATGTGTCTTCATTTACAAGACTTTATTCACAATAAACACCATTTCATCATTTTTAAAAATACAAGTATAAAAGGAACATTCTCACATAAACTAGGAATTCTAGATCACTAATTGCCTCCCTGTTAGTTTTGCTCCTGTGACCCCTTTGATGGTTTCACCATAGCAAAATATCACAGCTTGTGCTCATAAGCATGAAAGTCTCTAAGGGTTCTTCAGAAAGTCTATTCCTGAGCCTAGTTAGTAAAATGCCAAGTCAATAGAAACATGTGGCATAAAACTCTCTTGTGACTATTTTAGTGTTTAAGAAAATAGCAGATGATCTTCACTGTGGACCAATGTAAAGCAGTGTATTGGGAGTGGGCTGGGTTGGGCTGGAATAGCCCAAACTATACTTAAAAGAGATTGAAGTTTTGAACCTTAATCATCAATAAAGGAATCTAGGCATCTGTGTAGTATTGTGTAGTAGTATTCCCTAAAGACATAGCCTAGTCATGTGTCACTAAGGCTAAATAAAGAGTTCAGCAAAAATGATAGGCATAATCAGTCAACTTGGAACCAAAAATAAGGCTGCCACAACTGCGCAAATCAAAATGCTTCTCAATATGAAATATTTGTGTGGAACCAATCAACATAAATGAAAAAATAACAGAGCTAGAGGAATAAAAGCAAAATAATGATCTTATTTTGCCCCAAATCAGACCTCCAAGTCACTTCCCAGCCGTTTCCAAGCCTGCACTCTAGCCATCATACTTATTTTTGATCTTGGAACCAACTGTGGCTCAAACAGGTAACCTTCACCTTATCTTTTCCAGAACCAGTCTTCTGGTCATTTCCAAACTGTGCCTCTGTATGCATCTTACCATCCCTTTCTAGCTCCTCTTTATAAATTGTCTTCTTCCATTAAAATGTAAGCTCCTTGGGGAGGCTAGGTGGTGCAGTGAATAGAGCCCTGGCTCTGGAGTCAAGAGGACCTGAGTTCAAATTGGGCCTCAGACACTTAACACACCAAAAAAAAAACCCCTAGCAAATCACTTTACCCCAACTGCCCAACCTTCCCTGCTCCAAAAAGAAAAAAAAAAAAAAGTTCCTTGAGAGGAAGGACCGACTTATTTTCTTATTTGTATCCCCAGCACTTAGCACAATGGCTGGCCCATATTGAGTGCTTAATAAATGTTTTATCATTCATTCATCATGGAGATGGAAATCCTACCTTTTTTTTAAAAAAGGTTTTATTGATTTAAGACATCACCAGTGCTTCCCTTTGCCACTCCACCATTCCCCACCCCACAACACATACTCCAAGTAACAAATTAGTACATTTAAAGCAAAACAAGTTGACCATGTCTGAAAATTTATTCTTCATTATAAATCTGTTGTCTACCTAAGTTACAAGGCCCAATTCAAATGCTAGGCAAAAGACAATAAGCGGTAAAAAATAATTTACAAAATTTGAAAATAGAAGCATACAATATCCTGGAACTAGGGGATCACTGAGGTGTAAAAGAGATAGTTTTAGAATAAATACTCAAATGGATCAGTGATCTCATCACTTTGAGGGTTTCTTCTACGGAAGCCAATCATGATACATTCATGCCCGCCCGCATTGTGTAACTCTTCCAAATCCTCCCAAAGAGCCACTCACAGGGGCTTCAGCCAACATGCTGAAGGAAGCTCTTCCTCAGTGTCTCCCAACATTGAGAAGGTAAAAGTAGTTGGCTGTCATAGTGCTATCCTTCACTCTTAACATATGACAAGCCCATCTTCTGGTCCTCTCATGCAATGCCCTGAGGACATCTTTTACTCCTGTTCTTCTTTGGCATTCCTTTTAGTTTTATGTTGCAGCCCAATCATACCCACTGTGCCCACTGTTTGATGCTCATCTTCAGTTTTTCTGAAGCAGGAGTAATCCAGATCTTGATGCCATATTGAAGAAATCAGCCTTTGCTTTCATAGGATACTTGGGGTCAGTAAAAACCTGAAAACAATCTGGACCCACTCTCCTCCTCCTGTTCAACTGGGCCCCAAACTGCTTTCTAACTGTATTGTCTCTCATGGATATACATACTGTTGGACAAACTATATGGGGTATCCATTTACTCTGGGCAATAATCATCATTCATCCATTTGGTCTTTCCTATGTGGATGGATAGGCCAAATTCCTTTGAGTGATTACAGATCTCTATTGGGAGTCTGGAACATTCTGGGTCTTGAGATGAGAGTAACAGCACAATATCATCTACAAACAGGAGCATCCCAAGGACCTCACCATCCAAAGGAGATTGTGGCTTAATCTGTACTCTACACTGAATCTGCTCCATCACAGTAGGAATACCTTCATTGAGTAGATGTTTCCTTACCTTACTTATGCCTCATCAGATATGTATTATCAGAAGGTCACTGAAGAGGATAATTTCTTTTGTCCTACTTTCCAAGAAGTCTCAGATGATCTTCATATATGTATTGGACATAGAAGACATTGTGTTATGAAATAGTCTGGCATTTTATTCCGCTGAATCAAATAAAAGAAAAGAGCAAATGAAAGCCTATGTGACCTGGTGAGTAGCAAATCTGTAGAATACATTACCAAAGAGGCAGTACAGGGTGAAAATGTAAAAAAATCCATTCAATAGAAATTAACGAACAATCAGTCTATATGCAAATAAGCAAAGAAGGACCTGTATTTTCATAAAGAAATCAACTCCTCCACAGAGGGAAATCACATCCTATTACTTGGTAGAGGCAGCTAGGTAGTAGCAGAGGAGAGGGGAGAAGAAGAGACAGGAGAAGAGGGAAGAAAATGGATACAACAGAAGGAAAACCTGAGTGAGAGAAATTATTATTACGAACCAATAATTTGTGGAGATTCAGATTTCCCCCTTTTTCTTTCATCCTCATTTCAAGATCTCATTCTCTAAAGGCTGAGCTAAGCTCCTCCTCTACCCAGACCCCATCCAGGTAGAGCAGTTATTGTGTTCTACTCAGATTTGGGTGGAATAAATTCTCTGAATAAATTGTCCAAAGCTGGGGGTGGGGAGTGTGGGTGGAAGGGTGTAACTTAAAGAGTAAGTATAGGTCCAGCCCCTCATTGTAATATCCATTCTCTCATTATCTGTTAACCAATCAGTTGACTGACACTCTCGAGAACACCCTTCTTTCTAGGGGTATACAAGACTGAGTCTACAAGTCATGACTGTCTTTGGTAAGAGGGAGAGGGAGAGAGGGGGGGGAGAGAAATAAAGAAAAAAAACAGGTCAGCTCACCAAAAAATATGCTAGAATTATTAATAAAATGATTAAATTACGCAGAAGTTCTGTCTCTCAAACCTTTCTAAATATCACAGTTTAAATCTGGCCTCAGACACTTACAAGCAATATCACCCTGGGCAAGTTGTTTAGACCTCTGTCTCAGTTTCCTTATCTGTAAAACAGGAATAATAATAGTACATATTTCTGAAGGTTGTGAGGATAAAATGAGGTCATATTTGTGAAGCTTAAAGCACTTTATAAATATTTCTCATTAATGAGCTGAGGTACAAAAGATCATGTTACTTACTCAAGGTCACGCAGCTAGTAAATGTCAGAAATAAGAATTAAAACAAGGTCTTCCTAATCCAGGTCTTATTTGCTGCACCATAGTTTGACTCAATCAGGGCAATTTTTAAAAGCTAGGAATTTTTGAAGCACATCCTGATTGGGTGATGTTTTCTGTTTTCAAAGAGGACTAATATGACACTACTATGTTCTGGTTAAGGTAAAGTATGTCTACCTGTGGCTGATCAGACCAATGAGAGCCCAGAAGGCTCTCCCACAGATGAGATACAAATAGTTCATATGAACATTTGGAGTGGAGATGTCTAAATTTGTGCATCTCATGTTTCTTTTGAGTTACTGCGATCCTGCTTTGTTCATAGAACACCATGCCTTTTTTGATGAAGGCACACCATGTTCTCCCACCAAATGGCTCTTGCTGTGTCTGAGTTATGATCCTTGAGGGAAGGGACTGTTTCATTTTTGTCTTTGCATCTCCAACACCCAGCACAGTATGTGGCACATAGTAGGCAGTACATTCACATTTACTGAATTCAGCTGAATGGACCAAAGCACTCATAGGTCTAACCCTGTGTGGTGTGTCTCACAGGTCTGATATTCTTTATGATAGAAAACTCTCTTCACAAGCAACTCAAGTATGAGCTTATAAACCAGGTAATGTTGTCATAATGACTGTGATAAAAATGTCATATCAGCACACTGAATTACTGAGATAACTGAGACAAAAGCTAGGTCCTTACCTATTTAATGTTTCTCATTTCACCCACACTTGTAGGAAAAAACAAAAGAAAAATATTTTCTCCTTATAACCACCCTCTCCCCCAATGCAAACACACCAGGTATATGCCCAGCAGGCCCACACTTGTTTTCTGCTTTGAAACAGCAATTTTGTGGATAGAAATTTTTCTGAACTTAATACTGTGTCTTTGGCAGGCCAAGCATGATTGGTTGGGGATGAAAGTGAACCAAGAACTTGTCTGCAACTGATCCCAGAGTGAAGAGTAAAGAATAAGTGGTCTTAGAAAAACCTCCAAATCCCACAGGAAAATATAAACATTAAATTTGCTTATTTTTGTCATAGCCAACCGGTTCTTCCCTAGACTAAAGGTACTAAAGTCCTCAAGAGAGGAAATTCTTAATAATGATGATGATGGTGATAATGGTGGTGGTGGTCATGATGGTAGCCTTAGATTTATATAGAGATTTAAGGTTTACAAAGTACTTCCATTATAACAACCCTGAAGGTAGATCATATAAACATTATCATCCCTACAGATGAGAAATTAGGTCCCCCAGAGGGTGATGAGACCGGCTATACAACCAGAGGTAGGAAGCCCACTATAAGGACCACTTTTCAGCCATTTACACATTATACACCTTCCTTCCTTATAAGCACACTTGCTTCCTCAAAGAAAGCAGGGTTTTATTTGTTTGTTTGTATGGCTAAAAGCAATGAAGAGGGGTGGCTAGGTGGTACAGTGAACAGAGCACCAGCCCAAGTGTCAGGAGGACCTGAGTTCAAATCCAGACACTTAACACGTACTAGCCATGTGACCTTGGGTAAGTCACTCAACCCTAATTGGCCTCAAAAAAAAGAAAGAAGAAAAAAACAAAAGCAATGAAGAACTGTGAGAAAGTTGAGTGGTTGACTTGATTGCTGATTTCAAAATCACTCTTTGTAAATAAATGGGTGTGGGATGGGTAAGAATTTTAATGATAAATGTATGTAGTCTAAGGAAAGGCAGGCAGCCTGGCACAGTGGATAGTATGTAAAATCCTTCATTCAGAGCTGGAAGGGAATTTAGAGGTCATCCAGTACAACCCTTTCGTTTTATAAATGAGACAGTTGAGGCCCAGAGATGTTAAATGATCTCCCCAGTTGTTCTAACCATGAAGTCAGTGAGTGGTCTTTCCCCTGTACCACACTCTCAGATGGGTTCACATCTGCCTCCAAAACATACTAGGTTCATTAACTTCTGTGGGCAAGTTTCTTAACCTCCACGATCTGAGGTTTACATGAGATAATGTGTCAATCTTAAAACAGCATACAAATGTAGGTTATTATTATTAAGGAGGCAGCACACCAAGACTTAAGGGCTCATATAACAAGAGAGAAGAAGATGTGAACAAAGTAACGGCTTTAATCTTGTTTCACTTTGTATAAATTTTCACGGGGGGAGGGGGAGGAGAGGAGTAGAAGAAGGAGGGGAATCCAGAATCATGAAGCCTGTCATCAAAAGGTAAAGTCACATGATTTTCTAAACCAAGCCCAAGATGGGTTATTACTCCATGGATGATTCTCTGATTTCTCACTATATCTACCTCCTTTGGATTCAATATTTAATCATCTAGACTAGTAGTGACTCCATTGAGTGATTGGGGGAGTCACTTAGAATTCAATTTAAAATTTATTAAGCCCCTTCTGTAGACATCTTGGAAAGAGGCTGATTTTAGTGGCTGTTGTTTGTTTGTCCAAGAGCACCATGACATAAGGAAAATGATGCCATGACTTGCAGGTGAATTGGATTTAAGTGAGGGAGGGCTGTGCAAAGTCACCAGCCTCACTTTCTCCTCCGGAATCATCTGGATCCAGTGGTGAGATACAGATCAGAACAACTAGAGATAGCCCCTTTTTAGTGGCTAAGATTGAGAGTCAGAAGGGACTTCTGTGGTCATCTCATCCAATCCCCTCATTTTAACAAATAAAAAATAACTGAGGGCCATTAGTTCTCAAGGGCATTTCTGAATTTCCCCAGGAAGAAGAAAAGAATTTTCCCAAAGTCCTGTCATCCAATAAGCAGCCATCAGGAGTTATCTCTTAGCTGCTCTAAGGTTTCCTCCTCCTGCCAGAACTGCCACTGTGCTTGCCAGGTGGCAGAAGCAGTAGGAAGAAAAGATTTTGTGTGAAAAAACAAAATGCCTTGACTCCATAAATATGTTAAATTGGTATGGTATTTTTACTGGCAAGGGACTTTCTCAACAAATCTAAATTAACAACTAATTGATGAGTATTCAAGGGTCTACATAAGCTTGATTGCTGCTGGTTTTTCTTGTAATAGAATAAATTCAAATCTTTTCTTAGAGCTTAAAATCTTAGGTGAGGAGATGACATAAATACACAAAAAAGCAATTAAGCCATAGACAAGGCAGTATCCATTTTCTTTGCCACCAAAGCTGTATTTTTCCATAGAAACTATTTTTATAAATATTCAGACCTCTGGGCCAGCCCACACATGTATTTAACCCACAATGAACCCAAAGTTTAGACCCTAACCACCATTTAACACAAAGTTAACATAGGATTGTAATGTTTAATAACCAGCTCTCCAGGATAAAAAGATAACCAACAACACATTTTTAAGTTTAATCTTCATTATAAATATTTTCTCTATCTTCTTTTTAAAAAAATATATATATAATTAATTAATTAATTTTTAGTTTTCAACATTCACTTGCATAAGATTGAGTTTTTAATTTTCTCCCCCAACCTCCCTCTCCCCCCTCCCCAAGACAGCATGCAATCTGCTATTGGCTCTACTTATACATTCATATTAAACATATTTTCACATTAGTCATGATGTAAAGGAGAATTAGAACTAAGGGGGGAAACCATAAGGATTTTCTCTATTTTCTTAAGTCTAGGCCCCTGGTTCTAAACCTTCCTAATGTGGGGACCCTTTAATACTCGTATGTGGGTGTATCTGCATGTGGGAGGACCCGCCTGCAGACAGATAGAGGAGCCATGTCTGGGTTCCTAAGACCATCAGAAATATGTTTTCCGATGGTCTTAGGCGACCCCCTTCGACCCCCAACAACCCACAGGTTGAGTACCGCTGGTCTAGGCAATCACCAAAACAATAAATCAAGCCGTAATTGGCAGCATTTGTCCATTTCTGAGCTTTAAATGCTCATACTAAAAATTTAATAATAAGCTTCAGGACACTCCTGGTTCTTTAGAAAAACATGATCAGAATTCCCAAGTGGAATGCCAGGAATAAGTCCTACCTACTGCCTCCCACTCAGGACCTAGGATTGCTGGGTAATGGACATAGGGTCTCACTAAATGCTATGCTATTAAAGCACTCATTTTAAAAGGTTAGTGAGCTAAAGAATGAGAAGCTGGAAAGGGGCTCTGATGAAGAGAGTCCTACGTTGGTTAAACCAGGTACAGGGAAGAAAATGATAGTACTTGGGTCCCTCAGTGGTTTCCCCTTCTGCCTTTCCTCTCTCTTTCTTTTGGCTTTTCTTTGTGATAGTCCAGGGACTCCTGCCCATATAAACCTCACTTCTCCCATCTACCCACCCACAACTCCTCACAAAGGACCTAGCATAGCCTAAACTGGTCCTGGAAAAATTCAGTCTGGGGTTAGAATAACTGTATGGCAGCACAGAGCAAAGTCCCACTATCATCGTAGTCATCCATTTTTCCACAGAAAGTGGTGGAAGGAGGTAACAAGATCTGGGAAAGGGGAACCATTGTGACAGGATCCTGGGTAGGGAAGGTGGGATCACCTTATACTTCTTGAGGATCCCATTGTGAAGCACAGACACAACTACCAAACAGTTGTTCCTATAAGAGAACTGCCCCCTCCGACACGCTCTGTTAGCAACTTGGGGAAAAGTCCCATTTCCCACGTACTAGTTATGGCTCTAGATACTGGAGCCAGACGACAAGTGCTAAAGAGAGGCAGAAGTCAGGCTACAGTGATTAGGGAAGGCTTCTCAAAGGAAGTGGTATGCTTATGGAGTTCATGGGATCACAGGATTTTGAATTCAAAGGCACTTGAAGATCACTTAGTTTAGGAGTTCTTGACCTGAGGTTCATGAACTATTTTTAAAAAATATTTGGATAACTATTTCAATATAACTGGTTTCCTTTGCAATCCTATATATTTTATGTATTAAAAAGATTGTTATGAGAAAAGGTCCATAGACCTTATGAGACCACCAAAGGGATCCCCTTCTCTCTCTCTCTCTCTCTCTCTCTCTCTCTCTCTCTCTCTCTCACACACACACACACACACACACACACACACACACACACCTCATTTTACAGATGTGGAAAATGAAAGCCATTGGAGTAGATTGACTTAGTCACTTTCACACAGGCAGAAAGTATCAGAATCAGGATTTTAATTCATGTCATCAAATGCTAAATTCTTGTTAACTAAGCTTTCCTTAGTGCACTAATTTGAAGTCCATCGAACCCTTCAAGTGTACCTGAATCCAAGTACCAAGGTTTGCACAGAGAGACTGGTTTTGGTTCAACATGTGGACAAATGTATCATTAACACTTTCTTATAGTGGATTGGGCTGTGTATGGGGGGAGGCTGAGTCATCTGCCCCTTGAGGTCTTCAGGAAGAGGCTGGACAATCACTCATCATGGATGTTACAGATGGAGTTCATGGTTTAGGTAGGGGTTGGATTAGGTGATGGTTGAGGGCCCTTCCAAATGGAAGTCCATCTCAAGATAGGAAATAAGCCTGTCATACTTGAACCTACTCTATATGCCCAAGAATATCATCCTGTTTGGCAACATTTCATTCAGTGGGTAAATTGTTTGAGAGAATAACAAATGTTAAAGAGGAGAAGAGACAGGAGAAATTAGCTACACATAAACTCTTTAAAATTTAGGACAATGCTCACTGTTAAATGAGAGGGGCTTAAATCGGATTCTAAATACTGGCTGGCCACATCAAGATAAGACCAGCATCAATTCTTGCAAGTCTTTCTATGACCAAATCAGTAAGCCCAAGTACACAAAATATGCCACTGGCAATGAGAGCAAAGGCATTTTGGAAGAAAGAGTCACTATGCTATCTCTGGGTTTGGATAAAAGGTCAGTATAACAGTGATAACCAAAACACATATATAGCACTTTAAGGCTTGCAAAGAGCCTCATTTTAAACTCACAACAATCCTGTCAGTTAGAAGCTATTATTCTATTCTAGGGAAACTGAGGGAGACAGAGGTTAAATGACTTGCCCAGGGTCATACTGCTAGTAAATGTCTAAGGCAAAACTCGAACTCAGGTCTTCTGGGCCATAACCAACATATCTCAATCAAGTCACTGAGTCCCAGTTTCATCTCTAAAATGGGGAAAATACCTGCTCTGCTTAGCTCATGAGGTTATCTGCCTATTTCCCAAGATTATCCTGAAGATTGAATATAGGATGCTAACAAAGTAATAATTATAAGTGAAGGGGGCTAAAAAGGCCCCCTTACAATACAAATATTCAAATCTGATAACTTAGGATATTTAGTGAAGCAGTGTGATACACTGGAAAGATTACCAGATTTGATATCAGAGGTTCTGGGTTTGAATCTTGGCTTTGGCACTTATTTAGTCTCTCTGGACCAAATTCTGATCCTGTATAAAATGAATGATTTGCTCTAGATGACCTTTAAAATCTCACCCAGCTCTAAATCTGTTCATAATGTGCCTGGTCTTCTGACCCTATCTGTCTCCTCTGATGCTTTGTAGAGTCAAGATATCATAGACAGCCAGGCACAGTGAAAAGAACCCTGGCCCTGAAATCAGAGGATCTGAGTTAAAATCCCACTTTTGATGCTTGCTAGTCTCATGACGGTAGGCAAGCCACATAAGCTCCCTTGACTTCAGTTTCCTTATCTGTAAAATGAAGGTGGTAGCCTTGATAATCTCTGAAATTCCTTCCAACCCTAGCTCTACAAACACATAACCTTTCCATTCATTTAGACTATGCCTGAAAAATCCTACCGAGTCAGGTAAACTCGGGAGGGAGGAGGCGACACCACAGCAGTTTCATGCGCTTAAAAATTCCTAATAGAGTCATGTACCTCCACCAGACCTAAAATAAATTTCTAGCCTGCCTCATCTGTTTAACTTCCCTTTTCAAAGGCTTCTGTTCACACACAAAAGAAGCTAACTGGGCTTGGGCCAACAGCTATTGAGAAGTTCCTCTCAAGCAAACAAGGACCTTCTCCATCTTTAGACACAGGCATTCACTGAGCACCCAGGAACAGGCAGCGAGAGCAGATTGGCACAGTGTGTTCTTCGGCAGAGCAGCTCTCCCAGCTGCCTAACATCACACTTTGCACAAATTAAGCTTTCATAAAGATCAAGACCCACATGTGGGGTGTCATTTACATGCTGTGAAGAAAATCCTTAGCTTCATTTGGTACTGAGGAAGGCAAAAGGCTAGAATAGCCCCAAGGCGTGGTATGCAGAGACTTTTCCTTGCAAACAGGCAATAACATAAATATTTGTGTTAATAAAATGCATTGTCTTCTAACAATGCCTCTTTATCCCTCTCCCCCCTGCCTCCCATGAAGTACCAAGAGGTGGGCAGTACTGGGCCTGATCTGCAGAGGCAGAAGCTATGACTTGGCCATAGTTCTCAAAGCAAGCAAGAAGAGAGGTAAGGGGGACAGAGGAGTCATCGACCACATCCTCAGGGATTAACTGACAGCCTGGGAAGGCTGAATTTGACATACCATTTTGCCTTGCTCTTCCATTTTTAGGACTTGATGGCTGGATTGCCAACTGGTAGTGGCAAAAGGACAAACATACAAATTACTAGGAAGATAAAGTCACAGGCAAAGGAAAGCCCATCCAATCTTTCCTATTTTGTTGTTGTTGAGTCTTTTCAGTCATGTCTGACTTTCTGTGACCGCCATTTGAGTTTTTCTTAGCAAAGACACTGGAGTGGTTTGACCATTTCTTTCTCCAGCTCATTTTGCAGATGAGGAAACTGAGGCAAACAGGGTTTAGGTGACTTGCCCAGGGTCACACAACTAGTAAGTGTCTAAGGCAGATGTGAACTCATGTCCTCCTAATTCCAGGGCTCTATCCACTGTTCTACTCAAGCTTCTCAGGATGGACAATACATCATTTTATGAGTGGCCCCCTCCCCTCTCCCATCAACACTCTCCTTTTCTTGATGTTTCTTCTACTAGCCCAGAAAGATACATGAGAAGCATTCAAACTGTGCTGTGGTCAACTTTCAATTATTTGGATGAAAATAAATTATCTCTTCAAATAAATTATTCACAGTTAGTTTTTGCTCCTGGGTTTCAAGCCCCACTGAAGCATCTACCCTGGTCATTTCAGTATTCAGCTCACCTGCTTTTGCTCCCTCCAGATCACTGACCTACTGAGACCATGCCCCAGGTGACTTAATGCACTCAGCTTTTGAGCCAGCACCCTAGGGTGATACTGTCCTGACTGGGAGTCAGCCAGTGAAAATGGACCTGGCCGCCAGATCTAACTGGTTCCAAAGCCCAAGCCATAGCTCACATTTCATCTGACCATCTGTCCCATACATCTCCTTCCCCTTCCCCTTTACCCTCTTCCATCCCTTGCTGTAAGAACAACAAAAATTATACTAGCCAGTATTTAAATATAGAGCTTTAAGGTACACACAATACTTCATGTTATTTAATTTTATCCTCAGAACAACACTGAGAGACAGATATTATCCCCATTTTACATCTGAAGAAACTAAGTCTGAGAGAGGTTATATGACGTAGAAACTTACGAGCAAGTAGGCGCTTGAAGTAGGATTTGAACTTAGGTCTTCCTGAATCAAAGTTCATGAAGCCATTTAATAATAATGAAATCAACACCTCCCTTACTTCTGTAAAGGATTTGTCAACTGACTGCTCTATGGCATTACTCATCGTCTCTGTGATTTTATAGTCAGTTAATATGCATTTATTGTCAATAGTCAATAAGTCTATTACATCCTAGGAACAATGTTAAATGCTGAGAATACAAAGAAATCCAAAACAATCCAAAACACCCCTTCCTGGCCATCCTGCCCTTATTAGAGTAACCTCCCCTTACTAGAATGTATTGCACCTATGATTATATCCATGCACAAATAGAACCATGAAATCCAATGAAAGAGAGCACATTCTGTAACAGACTCTATGGAGATGAATGCAACCAGTGTCAAAACCAAGTGGGCCTTAAGGGATGACCTTGCTTTTCTATTTGTATTCCTAGCGTGAAGGGGCGTTGACAAATGCCCAGATCACCCTACTGTGTGGGAAATGCCAGGAGCCTGCTTCTGGGAGAAGACATGTATTCAACTACCTTCTCTTTGGGAGCGGCCTCGTTTCATTGGTTGTATAGTCAGAACTGGGTTTAAAACTAATAGACCGGAGCAATCTCTTTGTTTCCAGTGGCATCCAGACGTGAAGATCTCATTCAGTGACAGTACGGGCACAGTACTGGGTGTCAGAAGGGTATCTTTCCCTTCCATTAGGCCCTGTGGCCCTTAGAAATGGGCTTGGCATTTGGTCTGGTTTCATTTGTCCTCTCCAGTTCTAGGCGCAGGTGGTTAAAGTCCCCAGGCCACAGGAGCTTGAGCCATGGAGACCAAAGAGGCAGGAATCCAGACTGGACATTATAACCAACCCAGAAGTAAAGCCCTGAGAAATCACAGTGCTAGGACACAAGCCCAGAGGTGTTTTGGACTTGGAACCTGATGGGACTAGTACTACTACTGAGTTAAGCTTATAAACTTCATTTACCTCCCTCCCCAGAGACTGAGAGGGTGAAGAGAACATTATGCTCCATGGTGGTGGGAGAGATGCTTACGTGTTTGTTTTGATTATACCTTTGAAGAAAATATTTTTGTAAAAGTTAATCTGTTAAGTGGATGAATTCAACTGATTGCTTGGACCTTTAAAATTGAGGGAACACAGTTGCGGGAGGCTTGAGACAACTACCACCACCCCCAGCTCCCTTTAAGGTTCTGGAGAACAGTGGGGAAGAAGTGAAATGTGACATGCCTTCAAGCAGTGGGAGTTACACCCATAGCAATGCCTGGCACTCCTTCCTTCCCTCTCATGGGCCTTTTCTTTCTGCGGCCCAAATAGGTGGTACCCAAATGAATTCAAGTCAACTACTACATTAATCCAGGCGGAAGAAACTTGGAAGGGCACAGAATCACAGACTTTGGGAGTTGGAAGGACCTCCATGGCCATCTGGTCCAACTCCTACATGAAAAGAATCTCCATTCTAAAACACCCAACAAGTGGTCACCCAGCTTCTGTCTTAAGATCCACAAGCTTCTGCATATACATGCTTGCTTCAAGTACAGACAAGGTTCTAGGAGCTGTGACTTTGCTTATATAGGAACTTTTTCCCAGAAACAACAAAGAAAGTAACCTCTTCATGACTGAGTGAGTTCAAGAGTTGGTTGAATTTATAGCAACTCTTTTCATGGTGGCAAAGAAATGGAAACTGAGGGGATGCCTATCAAATGGGGAATGGTTGAACCAGTTGTACTAAAATTGTGACGGAATACTATTGGGCTATAAGAAATGACAATGGGGATGGTTTTGGAAAAACACAAGAAGATCTATATGAACTGATGCAAAATGAAGTGAACAAAACCAGATCACTGTACAAAGTAACAGCAATATTGTCATAATGATTGATTGTAAAAGATTTAGCTACTCTGATCAACACAATGATCTAAATCAATTCCAAAGGACTCATAATGAAAAGATGCTATTCACCTCAAAAGAGACCTGATAAACTCAGTGTAAATTGAAGAACAGCTTTCTCCTTTTATTTTTATTCCTTTTTTAATACAATACGACTAACAGGGGAATGTTTGATATGATTTCACTTGTATAATTGGTATCATACTGCTTACCTTCTCAGTGGATAGGAGAGGGGCAAGAGGGAGGGTGAGAATTTAGAACTTTTTTTTTAACTTTAAAACTAACCAAATAATTTTTTAAAGAATTGATATACTTGACAAATTCATTACCCTACTGTCAATATGTTAATGAGCTTCTCTGAACTTGGACTTGATGTCAAACACATAGACACTCTATCATTAGGCCTATACTCACCATTTTCTGGGCTCAGTTATAATCACAGTGGCTGGTATTTATATAGCTCTTTTAAGGCTTACAAAGTGCTCTACCTACGTTAACTCATTCGATCCTCTCAATAATCACGTGAGTTCGTTGCAATTATTATTCTCATTTTACAGGTGAGGAAACTGAGGATGAGAAGGATGAAGTGATTTACATAGGGTCACGCAACTAAGTGTCTGAAGCTGAATTCGAATTTAGGTCTTGTCTTGCCCCATCTACTGCACTCTCTAGCTGTCTCCAGAACTTCCAGATTTTGTTATTTGCCACTATGGTTGTTTAAGAACTCAGGGTTCTCAAAATCCTATTTTTCTAATAAGATTATTAGCATGCCACTACTTCACTGGCATGAAGGTGACCGTGAGTTCACACAGATCAAAAATATAACATCATACACACAAAATATAAATGAAAATAATTATTATTGTTGATTTTATTTTATTTTATAAATTTTATATTTAATTTATATTTTATTTATCTATCTATCTATCTATTTATTTATTTATTTTATTGTTGCTACCACTGCTCTCCTTCATTAACACAGGCCTCCCTATTAGACTGTAATCTCCATAAGACCAGTATGAATGACTAGCAATCAGCTCTCTGATCCAGAGATCCCACTGCTAGACATATATCACAAAGAGGTCAAATATAAAAGGAAAGGCCCAATATACAGTAAATATTCATAGCAGTACTTTTTTCGTGGTAGCAAAGAAAGGAAAACAAAGCAGACGTTCAACAATTAAACAGGAATCAGACACTATTGCTCTAAGAAACAATGAATATGAAGAAAACAAGGAAGCTTGAGAAGATTTATACGAATGGCTGAAAAGTGAATTAAGCAGAACCAGGAAAACAATACAAACAATAACTGCAACCATGAGCAAAAGAAAAAAAAAAGAACAACAAAAACTCCAAGATGAATGCTGTGGAATTATAATCCCTATGAATAGGGATCTTCTTAGATCCCTAAGAAGAGATAGGAAAATGAATCTCCCTTGCTTCTTTGCAGAGAGAGGGGATTATGTGTAGAGAACACTGAATGTAACATCCAACTTGGGTTCTCCCTCTTGTTTTTATTCCTTGGAGTATATTCTTTTGCAGGAAATGAAGGTAATGTAAAAACAAAAGATACTAATATTTTTAAATGGACATTACACAGCCCTAGACCAGTGCTTTGCAAACAGTAGCTATTTAATAAATGTTTGCTAAATAATTAAATTAATGAATGAATAAAAGCTGAATCTATTAAGCTGATCTCTCTTTCCCACGACCTCATTACAGCACTTAATATCATTCATCTGGCACTTAGCCTACAATACTTCCTATTCTTCCTTCTGGGTATGAGTCAAATCTTTACATTTGTATTATAAATTCCTTTAGGGTATTATTCATCTTTGTAATCTCAGAAAACTCAAGTATCTACAGTCTCCATAAAGGTAAATTGATAACAATAATCCCACCTTGAATTTTATATTCTCATTAGTCCTGAGTCCTGTATGACTCTTCATGACTCCATTTGGTATTTTCTTGGCAAAGACACTGGAGTTGTTCACTATTTCCTTCTCAAGTTCATTTTACAGATGAGGAAACTGAGGCAAAAAGGATTAAATGACTTATCCAAGGTCACACAGTTAGTAAATGCCTAAAGCCATATTTGAACTCAGGTCTTCCTGATTCCAGGCACAGCCCTAGACACTCTATCCATCTCACTACCTGTGTGAGCTGCTGCCCAGCACATTTTATGTAGCACCTCTCAAAAAAAACAAAAGAAACCCAAACTTTAAAATCTATTATCTTACTTATTCCTCCAAACAATTTGATTCCTATTTTGCAGGAGAGGAAACGAAGTCATAGATTAGATTCCGATGACACAGAAGGTTAGTGAGCAGGGACTGAAACTCAAGTATCCTGGCTCCCAGGCCCTGTGCATTTCCCATTAGAGCATATCTCTCGTCAGCCCTCTGCTCCAGATTAATCCTGACATGAAATCAAAGCATCTCCAGTATAACTCATTCATTTGCTCCATAGACATTTATTGAGCAGTAAGTACCCAAAGGCACTGTGCTATGTGCTGTGAGGGATACTAACGTGTAAATGACTGAGTCATCATCTAAAAATAATTGAGTGCCCTCTGTATGCACAGAACTAGGCAAGTGCAGGTGATATATATATATATATATATATATATATATATATATATATATATATATATACTATGGTCAGCTAATCTACACGCTCTACTTTTTAATTGACCTGACAGTGTCTGCACAATGCCATGTTTGGTTAGGTCTCTTCTGCATCCTTAGAACTATTTGTCTAACCAGATGAAGGACAGCTCCCTAGTTAGGAGCTTCCCAGTACAACTTAAAACAGTAGCCATTATAACTTAAAAATTCATTCCCAATATCCAACTCTAAGTACTTTGACCCAAAATTCAAAATGGACTCTGGGGATAGAATTGATAAAGTGATAGCTTAAAGTAAATCCTTAGACTAGTTTTTCTTTTCATAATAAAACAATAAAGGGGCACTGAATACTGATGAGATGACTCTGAATGAGTCACTTAACTTTTTAGGGTCCCCAATGATCAAAGCCCAACACAACAGTTGTCAATCTAATTAGTAAAGAGGGTTCCCTCTCCCCAACACACAGAGTTCTTGACAAGAGTGAAAATTCAGGTCTAGACTGAAAAAACACCTAATGTTAAATGGTCTTTGACAATTACAATTAGAAAATTGATTTAAAGATGGATATTCCTTGATCTTCCACAACATAATAACATATTGTTTGTTTAAAAAAGAGTTCCTCTGTCATTCCTGACTCTCCCACCACCAAGATCTGCTAGATTCTACTGTATTCATGGGCTTAGAGAACTTAGTAGGTCTCATTTACATATACTGGAAATCTGATCACAACAGTATTCAAGTTCCATTTAATAATGTCTACTTTCAATATGTATTTTTCTTCAATTTTCTTTTTTTTATTTAAAGAATCTGTCACCACTATACCCAATTCAACCACACATTTCTTTTTCAAGTGGAATTGTTCCAAAGAAATGAAATCTTCTTTTCTTGCTCTAATGTGGAAAATGGAATAGACTAGTATACTACCAACCTACTGGTTCTTTAACTCCCACGCTAGTGATTCAGAGACCTAAGAGTACTCAGTCCCAAATAGAAACATGAGACACCAAGTCAAACCATCATTTCCAAACAAATCTGCTCTTCCTCATCCTCTTTATTCAAAAGCTAAATTTACTGGAAGAAAGATTAGAACTTCATTATTGATACAGATAACGAGATTTGGGCTTGCTGCTTTTTCTTCTAAGAATTTTTCTTTCCTACAGGTATGTACTTACTCTACATGAACAGATAGACGCAGCTGCCATGACTATATCTTCATGATGTCCTCCCAAAACGTATGTTAGGATCATTGCTACTTCTTCTGGAGCAGAATAATGTGGGTTTTATCTAGTTAGTACATTCCCAAGTTCACTGTCACTTCCAAATAATTTCAAGAATTATTTTTACTACTCTGTTGCACACCGTTTACCTTATTTAAGATTAATAAAGCAATTGCAGTACTCTCAATTAAGAGGCTATTTTAAAATGCACTTTTAATTCCAGTTCATGTGTAACTCACTTAATTATTACTATTTGTTTTTCTTCCTGAGTGAATAATTTCTTCTCTCACAGCACTACAGCATGCTTATCTTAAAGAAGGGAAAATATTGCGGAAATTTTCCCTTCAACACTATAGCTTAAATCAATGTCATTCATACCTAGCTGTCCTAAACTACAGACCAAGATACTCATGTTTCTTGCCCCACACAAGTCACTGAAACATCTTGTTGGTGAAAAATTAACTGTTAGGGGGTAAAAAATCTATACCCACTCTGAGGATTTATAACTAATTTAAGTGAAAAAGGATTTCATAAATCATTTTTCTCTTTTAGCTTTTGATGCCTGTTAACTCTTGTCTATTAATAAGATTAATAAGACACCTTTTTGAAACTAAGTTATCAGTTACACTATAAATGTTGTGGAAACATTAATTTAACAGTTGGCCTACTCTTTTCATACAATTTCTGTGAACCAACTTGAGTCCATGATATAAAATTGTGTGCCATGAACATTAAGGGATCACAGAGGCTGAGGGAATAGGGAATGTATCATGGGGATGGAGAAGGGTATCTAAGATACTGACCATTTTTCACTAATACCCTTTGTCTCCTAGAGCAGGGGAGAATTATGAGATAATTCAGTCTCCATTTCCTTTTCTCCAGAGTAACAAGTGTCTCATGCAGCAAATGGTCTTCTTATTATTCTCCTCTATCTAATTCCTTAACTTCCTGTCATTATATGCCATTTCAGGTTGAGTGTTTTGTGTACATGGGTAGAGTTACAGATTCAAAATATTTTTATTAATTATTATGCAATCAGCTGGACCTTTGTTTTAAGGAAAACCTTGTGGTCACTCCACAAATGAAATATGCTCCATTCTCCTCCTACTGGATTCTGGGCCTAATTCATTGTCCATCTACAGAATGTGTCCAAGACATTATATATGTTTAGATAGATAGTTCATCCAAGCACATATCATAGTTTGGGCAACAAGCATTTTCATTTATTTGTGGGTTGTTGTTCTTTTCCTGTGTGGATAGTCAAATTAGACTATTTGAGCACAGATGGATCTCATCTATGAGGCTCTATAAAATTCTAAAGGTAATAATAGCACAATGTTCATCTGAAAACAGGAGACTCTGAAAGACCAAGTCACCTAGAGGGAATCCCTCTTCCACTTGGATTCTGTTCTGTACATCTTCCGTGACAGCAGCAAACATCTTTGACAAGCATGTCTATCTGTTTTAAGTCTTGCTTGATATTTTTAATTAGTTGGCAAAGTTCCCTGGAATAAAGGCTCAGGTTTGATTGGTAGTCCCTCAACATGGGGGTAAATAATGGAGAACCTGAATACTCTACTGGTCTGTACACAATATCAGAAGACCTAGGTAGGGGCAGAGTTGTTAATCTGGGGTCCATGAACTTTGTTTCTGTTTTTGATTGTTGTGTTTTGATAATTGTATTAAATGATTGGTTTCCTGGTAATCCTACATATTTATATCAATGCATTTAACATCACTATTCTGAGAAGGGATCCATAGGCATCACCCAATTGCCAAAGAAGTTCATGACATCAAAAAGATTATAGACCCCTGATCTAGAAGAAGGGCCTCAGCACACTGGGGGGACTTGCCACGAACATTTATGAGAAGACACGGGTTAGAATTGCCAAGAATGAGGTTTAAATGGGTTGTAATCTACAACATTAAAGGAAGTACCTATGTATGAAGAAGTATAAAATGAAAAGCTGGTATTTCCACAACACTTCAATGTTTCCCTATCACTCTGCATAGTTTTCTCGTCTGATCCTCCAACAACTCTGTGAGATAAATGTTACCAGTATGATTATCCTCATCTTACAGACAACTGTTTATGGAAAACAAAGATTTAAGGGTTAGACCAAAATAAAATTAAAAGATAAATATTAGGAAAATTCTAGATCATAGGAACTGGTCCAGTGATTTTATTGGTATAGAGAATTTGTGTGTGAGAAACCTTTCTATACAAAATCAGGTCAGTAACTTCTCTGTAATTTATCATCTTAGAGACTTGCCTAGAGCAGAGGTGTCAAATATAGCCTGCAACACTCCCAACTTAGGCTCCAAAAAGATGAAAATATAATTGGTAAATAGTTAACAAAATAATAAAAATAGAATAAAATGTAGATAACATTACATTTTAAACGAAGTCAACACATGGCTGGTAAGAATCCATACATATAGATTTTTGTTGTTCAGTGGTTTTCGGTTGTATTCAATGCCTTTTAACCCCATCTTGGGTTTTCTTGGCAAAGATAGCGAAGTGGTTTGCCATTTTCTTCTCCAGATAATTTTACAAATGAGGAAACTGAGGTAAACAGGGTTAAGTGACTTGCCCAGGGTCACACAGGCACTAAGTATCTGAGGTCAGATTTAAACACAGATCTTCCTGACCCCAGGCCTTGTACTCCATATCCACTGAGCCACCTAACTGCCCATGTATGGATTAGTAGCCCTATTTCTATTTGAGTTTGACACAACTGGCCCAGAGCCCTGAGAAATCTTGAACTTACCCAGAGTCACACAACCAATGTGTCCAAGGTAGAACTTGAAACCAGGTTTTTCTAGATTCAAGACTCAGCATTTTCTTCTCCACACTGCTTTGATGCAACAATTACAGCACTCCAAAAGCGGGATTTACATCACTAGGTTTATGTGACTGGAGCTCCTGAAGTAAAGGCTGGATGACTATTATGTCAAGGAGAAGACAGACCACCTTTGAGGTCCCTTCAAACTCAGAAACTCTAGGATAGTATGATTTTCAGATTCCTAACAATAGCAAATCATATTATAGACCTTTTTTTTTACTACTGCATAGTTTTGCTTTTATTTAAAAACTTGCTACAATTCCTAACATGGTGAGAGATTAAATTTTTTTCCTATCTCCTCCCCCCCAGTCTTTTTGTGGTTAGCATCATTGCCTGAAGAAAAGATACCCTGAGGGAGTATTGTAATAAGCAGACTTGCCCTCAATAAAATGTTCAATCCACCTTCAGATATTTAGGGCCATTACAGAAAGCTATTTCTCCTTTCTTTAAAAAAAATATTTAAGAAGTTGTATCTAAGCAGTGTGAATGTGTGTATTTTTCCAGTATTTTGCCAAGTACACTCATGATTCTTCTTTCATGTATTTCCAAGCCACAAAAGAGAAAGTCCCTCAACCCTTTGTTGCTTTCTCTCTGCCTACCTAATTCAGATAAACGTATCTGAACCACTCACTCAACAATTCTCTTGGGGAGTTCTTGTTCACATGTGAGTTTACTTTATCACAAGATATACAAATAAATATGTGAGAGAAAAGGGAAAAGCACCTAGAGCATCTCTTTTCTCACTTGTTTCTTCATTATTTCTCATTTATTTCTTCAATATTTCTCCTTTGCATAGGTAAGTAATATACTAATACAATATGGAATATAATGGTAATACAATAAGGCCCATAAAACAGATCAGGATTTGATTTTTAAAAGGTACCATTAGCCTTCACCAGTGAACTTTCATGGAATAATATTTTGGCCACCAATAAAATCAAGGTACAAATTCAGGTAGAAACAGAACTCAGAGTCACCAAACTCCTACAATGAATTAATTTGTGAAATTTCATACTATGTATGAAAGGCACTAGAATTATAGATCTAGAATTAGAGGAGACCCCAGGGGACATCTAAACCAGGCTCCTCATTTGGAAGAAACAGAAGCCCAGGGATATTAAGTAACTCTTCCAAGGTTACACAGATAATAAGTGTCAGAGGTGGGATTAGAACCCAGGTCCTCAATAGGTTACAAGGGAAATCTGGCTCCCCTAAGGATTATAGCATTTTGACCTTTTTTTCAGAGTTTTCTAATGTGCCTTAAAACCAAGAAGACTATAAAAAGAGGATTTCCCCACCATCAATGATACTTCAATTTTTCTGTCACTTTGTGAGACTAAAGATTTGTTGATTGTATATGAAACCATTCAAATATTACCAAGTGTTTTTAGAGTTCGTCCTACAACTAGATGAAAAGGTTTTTGTGGGTTTTTTTCCTGCCTTTTTGGAGAAATTCAACTCTTTAGTCTATAGATGGTGTCTTTGTTTATAGTTTGAATAAAGTACAGCTTGAGATTTAAGCTTTTCAGTGAAGTGGTAAATGAAAATTCTTCACTCATAAGCAAGAAAACTTGTTTAAGTAAAGCTCTTTTAGACTACTCTGGGTACACACAGATCAAATAAAACAGCAATGTCCTTGCCTTCAGTAACTTAACCAGCATCAGTTCTTTAAAACTGTTTAGTCATACTGAGAGAAAAAACAACACCGATATGCAGAGGTTTTTGCTGACTTAAAGATACAAAGCTAGACCAAGGAAAGTCAGAAAATCCATAGACTTCAAGTTGAAAGACCTCACAGGTCAACCAGTTCAACGCCTCTTTTTGTTGTTTGATGACCTTCATACTGGAAAAGGACTAATGACATCATGCTGATGGGATTAAGGTACAGCATGTTCAACTGCGGCTGATCAGCCCAGTATGAGCTTAGGAGACTCTATCACAGGTGGGACACAGAGTCCATTTGAACATCTGGGATGGAGATGTCTCTAGATTTGCACGTTTCAGCAATTTTGCTTTGCTCATAGTGTTGTGCCAGAATCCAAATCCCAGGTCACCTGCCCACCACCCGATTCGTGGCCCACCTGTGCCCCACCATGAAGCCCCTTTTTATTTCTCTTTGTCCCTGTCTCTGTCTCTGTCCTATATCCTATATCCCGGAACAGCTGTGAGGCATGACTGAGCATTGCTCAGGGCAAAGTTCCCTATTATATATATATATATATATATATATATATATATTTTTTTTTTCCCCTTGAATCATTATGAGTCATGGTGCTACACAGAGACTCTGTCCTGTTCTGTTAAAAGGGTCCCCACACCCTCTGCCCAGAACATGACCCTGGTCTATTCTGAGACTTTCCAGTTCCCCCTCACCCTATGACCTGCTACCTTCTCTGGAAAGAGCTGACTACCCCTGTTCTTTCAAGGGATACCTGAGTCACAGGACATTGTACCTCTGTACCCTCACACCGTATTCCAAAATTAGCCCTGAACTATAGATCTAACCAATGACTGCTCTTTTTGCTTCTGTCATCACGGCTTTTGCTTTTGTGGTTTTGGCCTATAAAATCAAGTCTGTAAGGCCCAAAGATCACTGCCTGATTTGAGTGTACACTCCAGGTAGTCGCATGCTTGATCAATAAATCCACACCTAAATTTATCTTGAACCCAGGTCTCGGCTCGCTATTATTCTCTGCACAACAATAGAACATAGCACCTTCTGTGATGTGGGCACGTCATGCTGGGCAGTCCTGTGCCACTGTCTCCTATGTCTCATAATCTATACTAAAGTTCTTCAGAGAGTCCAACACCTCTACCCAAATCATGAATACCATCAACAACATCTCCAGCAATTAAGTGGTTATCCATCCCCAACTTGTAGATCCTGATAACTCACTACCCACCCCATTCTGCTTTAGGAAAGTTCTAATTATTAGGAATTCTCTTCCTCATGTTGAACCAAAAATCTACCTTATGATAGGATCATCCCCCATTTCACCACCACAGGGATTCGTTTTCCCTCAAAGGTAATGAAGTTGTCCCTGGGAACTAATCAATGCCTTTCTTCTTTGACACAGTTTCCTGGTCACTCAAAGGCATAAAACCTTGGTCAGGGTTGGAAGTCTGATGTGGCAGACTGCCTGAAGACCATGGTAGGCATCACACCCTGCCCTGCCCACCAGACAAGTTTCCATATGTAGATGAGAGGGAGGAGTTGGAGGTAGGGTGATCACTGTGTCCTCACTGCACATCCTTGCTGTTTTAGGGCAAAGTAAACATCCTTTTGTTAACCATTCAGGAATTGAGGTTGTTCATTACTGGGAATATTCTAGCTTGCCAATGTGTTTTCTAAAATGTGGTGGGAAGAGCTATACATAATATTCCAGATGTGGTTGGACCAGTTCTGAACAGTATTGCTACTCGCAATGCAGCCCAAGATTAAATTAATTTTTTGGCTACCACATCATGTTATTGACTTGCTATTTAACTTCTATTCTATCAAAACCTCTATGTCTTTTACAACATTTTATAACAACCATACATCAGATAATAAGATTTGAGGGCAGGAAGATGCTTAGAGATCATTGATTATAACCACCATTTTTTTTACAGATGAAGAAGTTCAATGATTTGAAGTGAAAGGAACCATAAATCAGATCCAGATCTTCTTACTCCATATCTAGTATTCTTTCTCCTTTATGTTGTTTATTTTTGAACCCTAGCATGGGGTTTTATTTTCATCTTTCACATGCTGTCTATGGGTTTTCTTGGCAAAGATACCGGAATGGTTTGCCATTTTCTTCTCCAGTGGATTAAAGCAAACAGAAGTTAAGTGAATTGCCCAGGGTCACACAGCTAGTGAGTGTCTGAATCCAGACTTGAACTCAGGTCTTCTTGACTCCAAAACTAAGGCTCTATATACTGAGCTACCTCACTGCCTCTTACCAAGGACAGGAAAACCCACCATTTAAGGTAGCTCATTCTGCTTTTTGGACAACTCTAATTGTTTGGAAGTTTTTCCTGACATTAACTGGCTTCTTTGTAACTTACACCCATTGTTCCTGGTTTTGTTCTTTGGGGTCAAACAAGTCTAATCTCTCTCCTACATGGGAGCCCTATAAATATTTGAAGACAATCATCATGTTCCTTCTGAGTCTTTGCTTCTCTAAACTAAACATATCCAGAGACTTCAACATACCCTAACACAACATGAACTCAAGGTCCTTCACCATTCTGGTTGCCCGCCTCTGGATACTCATCCAATTAACAATATCCTTCTTTAATCATAGTGATTTAATTGAGACCTAACAGACTAAGAAATAGCCTCAGAGTCAAGAAGACTTGATCTAACTAATACTTCTAATACATACTGGATGGGGGACCCTAAAGAAGTCTCTCAGTTCCCCCATACACCTCTCAAAGACTTCAAGCTGTAGGGCTGTTGCACATGTGCATCAATAAAAAGAATTTCCTAACTAGGAGTTCCTCATACTAATGAAAGCACAGGTTCCCAACTCCCATGGGAGGGGGGACAGGGAGGAAAGAGTGGTAGCTCACTATTCCAGTCTAGATATTTTTTAATCCTGAATCTGTTACCCATTATTGGCTTCACTCCAAACTTTGTATCATCTACAAATTTTATAAGCATTCCATCTATGCCTTAATATTACCACCATCATCATATTATATAGCGCTTTCAGACTTACATGTCATGAAATGCGTGATTTCATTTGAGCCTCACAACAAACCTGTGAGGTCTGCACCATGTATATGAAAGCTATGGACAGCTACCAGACCTGTGATTTTGTTGATACAAGAAATTCTCAAATAAGGAAATTCCCTCAACCAAAGTAGGTTAGTACCTGCTCTGCAACTTGTAGTCTTAGAGAATTTTGTAGAGTACTACAAGGTTAGTTCAGCAAGAAGAGACAGAAAGAGAAATTCTGTTTTAAATTACAGTAGACAATATAAAATCCTTGGAAGTCTATTTGCCAAGACAAACCCAGAAACTATATGAACACAACTATAAAATTCTTCTCACACAAATAAAGTCACACCTAAACAATTGGGAAAATATTAATCGCTCATGAGTAGGCTGAACCAATATAATAAAAATGACAACTCTACCCAAGTTAATCTATTTATTCAGTGCCATACCAATCAAACTACCAGAAATTATTGTTATTTAATAATAACAAAATTCACCTGGAAGAAGAAAAGATTAAGGATATCATGGGAATCAATGAAAAAAATGAGAAAGAAGGTAGTTTAAGGTGGTCTAGCTGTACCAGATCTCAAATTGTATTATAAAGTGGTAATTATCAAAACAATCTGGTACTGGCTAAGAAATGGAGTAGTAGTACAGTGGAACAGATTAGCTACAAATTACATTATAATAAATGATCATGGTAATCTAGTATATGATAAACCCAAAGATTCAAGCTTTGGGAACAAAAACTTGACAAATGCTGCTGGCAAAAGTATGGCAGAAACTAGGTATAATACAACTTATCATACCATATACCAAGATAAGGTCAAAATTTACATATGACATATACATAAAGGGTAATAACATAAGCAAATTAAGAGAGCATAGAATAGTTTATCTGTCAAATTTATGGATAAGGGAAGAATTTGGGACCAAAAAGATACAGAAAACATTACAAGATGTAAAATAGGTAGTTTTGATTATATAAAGATTACAATGGTTTTACACAAACAAAATCAATGCAACCAAAATTATAAGGAAAGCAGAAAACTGGGGGGGGGCACATTTTGCAACAAGTATCTCTGATAAAATCCTCATTTCCCAAATAGAGAATTGAGTCAAATTTATAAAAATACAAGTCATTCCCCCAGGCAGCTTTCAGACAAAGAAATCAAAGCTATCTATAGTCATATTTTAAAAACACTCTAAATCATTACTGATCAGAGAAATGCAAACTAAAACAACTCTGAGGTACCACCTCATACCTATCAGATTAGCTAGTATGACAAAAAAGGAAAATGTTAGATGTTGGAGGTAATATGGGAAAACTGAGACACTAATGCACTGTTGGTTGAGTCATAAACTGATCCATCCATTCTGGAGAGCAATTTGGAACTATGCTCAAAGGGCTATACAACTGTGCATACCCTTTGATCCTTTATCTAGCAATACCATCGCAAGATCTATATCCTAAAGATACCCAAAAGAAGGGAAAAGAATCTATTTGTACAAAAAATATTTATAGCACTTGTTTTGGGGGTGGTTAAGAATTGGAAATCAAAGGGATGCCCATCATTTGTATAATGGCTAAACAAGCTGTGATATATTATTGCAATTGAATATTATTGTGCTATAAGAAATGAAGCAGGATGATTTCAGAAAAATCTGGAAAGACTTACATGAATTGATACATAGTGAAGTGAACAGAACCAGGAGACTGTTGTACACAGTAACAGCAATATTGTTGGATGAAGAACTGCAAATGACTTAGCTATTCTCAGAAATACAATGATCTAAGACAATCCCAAAGGGACTAATGAGGAAGTACGCTTATTCACCTCCCGAGAGGAAACTGAATACAGACTGAACCATGTTATTTTTCACTTTTTTCATTTTTTTTCTTTTGATTCTTCTTGTACAAAATGAGTACTATGGAAATGTTTTACATAATTGCACATGTATAACCTATATCTGACTGTTTACCATCTCAGGAAGGGGAGAAGGGAGAGAAAGGGATAAAATTTGGAACTCAAAATTTTTAATAAAAATGTTAAAACAATTGGGGAAAAGATACAATAAGAGTAAAAAAAAGAATATTATGAAGTTAAGTGGTTTGCTCGCAGTGAAAGCAGTCAGTATGTGTCAGAGGCTGGGCTTGGCCAAGTCTTACTAGTCCCAATACAAGATCTCTATTCATTATATTTTATTACTATTATCCCTATTTTTGTTAGGAGACTTTCAATAGCTATACAGCTAAGAAGTGTCAAAATCAGGATTTGAATGTAGGTCTTTGGGATTTCAAGCCAAGCACTCTATCATATAAATCACGGATTAAAATGTTGAACAGTGGAAGACAAAGGATAGGTCCTTGAGGTATCCTACTAGAAACCCCTCCTTTAGGGCTATACAAATCATCGTTATCTTTGGTTTTTTTTAGCCTGATGGTTCAACTAGTTTTGAACACATCTGACAACAGTATTATTATCCAGTCCATGTATCTCTACATGTTCACCATGATAGGATGAGAGACTTTTTCAAAGATCTTCCTAAAATCCAGATATATTATATCTATGGTATTCTCCTGATCTAGTCATCTGTTAAAAGTCCCCATCACTCGGCCTGCTAGTCATTTGGTTTACTGACAAAAAGATAGGGCCTAGACCTGTGATTTCACTAGTATGGAGAATTTCCAGGTGATAAAAATTCCTCTATTAATATAAATTGGCACTTTCTCTGCAACTTAGAGAGTTGCCCAGATCATTGATGGGCTAAGTGATTTGCCCAAGCTCACACAGCCAATATGTTGGAGCAGGACTTGAAACCAACTCTTCCTGCTTTCAAGACTGGTTCTCTCTGTAATATGCTATGCTTCATTTCTTTATTGACACTATTTACTGAACTTGCGAAGCAACTGTTTTCTCTCGCTGGGATTGGTTATAAAACCCAAAGGAGAGGGATGACAGACAGATGGATAACACTGTAGCCCAAGATATGTCAATGAGCTTTCAGAATTTTCTCTCCTTGGCTCTCCTTGTGGCAAACTTCTTTGTTCACCCCCTCTACAACAATCTAGACTACTCCTGAGACTCAGGCAAAGGTCTGATGACATTCTAGGACAGAAAGAGCCTAAGGATGCTAGCAGCCATTCTATGCTACACTGAGAAATGGTTTATTTTTAGTATGATGTAACCTCATAAATTCTTAAAATCCTGGCTTAATGGATAGGGTGTTAACTTTAAAATCAGGAATACAAGGATTCAAATGTCGCCTCTGAGACATATTGGCTGTGTTGCTATGGGTAAGTTGCTTAACCTTTCTGAGAATCTGTTTCCTAGTCTCTAAAACAGGGATGGAAAACAAAAAGACTTTGAAAATTAGAGGAAATACTGTCAAATTAAAGTAGAAACAAAACCCTGTGGCCACATACTGACTTAGAAGATAACAAATTAACATGATCTACTCGGCATTGTATTTTTATTTGTTTTTCTTAACATTCCCAATCACTTTTAATCTAGTTCAAGGTACTCAGGAGTATTTGCAGCCACCTCTGTGCTGAAGTAGTCTGCCAACCTTAAAGCACTGTACTGGCAACTGGGGGCTCTGTGCATAGAGTGCTAGATCTACAGTCAGTAAGACTTGAGTTCAAGCTAACTTCAGGTACTTACTAAGCGTAGGACCCTGGACAAGTCATTTCATCTTTGCCTCAGTTTCCTTAGCTGTAAAATGGAATAATAACAATAATACCTACATCCCAGAATCAAGCAATGTATATCTGCTAGTTATTATCATTATGTAAATGTTGATTGTTATTTTTAAACTAGTTTCTCCTCACTTAACAAAAGAAGACTTGGAGAAACCTACCCACATATAAACTCAGGTTGATTTGAAAAAAAAAAACTACCCTAAAATTGAAATCTATAGATCCTAGGGATCCTGGGGGAAAACTTTCTTTTTCTTTTTGGTCTGTTCATTCTCTCCATTTCTCCCTCTCTGATTCAGGCTTTTGCTATTGTATTTGAATTGGATGTCTGCCTTTTTTCCTAGATGAAGCTATTATATATCGACTATTGATGAGGTTTTTTATTTTTGTTTTTTATTGAAAATAGTCAAATATGAAAATCTCAGGTTAAGAATAGATTATCTATTAGATATGCACCTTTTGGTTAATAAGAGAAAGGAAGTCTTGCCCACTGGGGCCTGATGTAGAGTTTTCTGAATTACCTCCAAGTTGGAAACTCAACCAAACTTTTTCAGGTTTGAATCACGACAAGGCATGTACATGTCCTGGCCAGAGTCTGAATATTCCTCCCCACCAGACTCCTGCACTTGAAAACTGTTCTCCCCATGTGTTGCAGCACTGCTGAGGCCTTGAGCCTTTACTATAAACACACAAAACAAAATAAATATGTTTGTGTCATGGAGAGCATATTTTCTGGCATTAAAAATGTGCATTTCTAAAAAGGTACTATTACAAATATCCCTTGTTGTACTTCTCCTAGTGTCCTATACTGCAGGATGCTAGCTCCCTTGCCTACCACCAGTACCAGCTGTCTTCAGGCTCAATGTCTGTTTTCCATTTAGATTGAGTTTGGTAACTGAGCAACATGATTTCAGGAATACAAGGGTCCCCAAAACCAAGTCTGCCACTGGCTCTTTCTTCATAAAAGCTTTGGAATGATTTTTATGACACTGGAACCAGTCACAAAATTTCTTCCCTAGGTCTTAGTTTGTCAGATATGACATGAGAATGATCTATCTCAACAGGAACCCCCAAATTTTTGGCTTGAAGGAGAATCCAGTTATAACGACTATGTTACTAGTGATGACATTCTCAGTCTACATGAGCCTAAGAACAAACAGAGCTGAAGCCCTTCCTCTAAAGTGAACAGACCAAAAGGAGTTTGCTGAAACAAAGATGTAAAAATGGAAGGTGACACACTACCATAGTCTTTTAAAGTTTCTGGATACTTTCTTTTATTACATGCTTCAATGGGAAGACAGAGATAAAACAAGTTCTTTACAGATTTCAAAGATGTTTAATATTAAAGCTAATGCAACACTCTCTCAGTAGTACCTTAAAAACCCTGAAGGGGACTGGGTTTGAATTCTGGCTCTATTATTTATTACCTTGGAAGCAAGTTATTCAACATTTAAGCCTAGTTTCCTCATCTGTCAAAAAAGCAGACTGGACTAGATGACCTCCAAGGTCCCTACTCAGAATCATAGACTTTTGAGAGTTGGAAGTACCTTGAGCAGTGATCGAGAACCCATACACAAATGAAATAGACCCAAAGCATGACCACAAAAATAGACCCAACAATTGCATCAAGACCTCTGAAGACCTCCAAGGAAGAGGAGCTACCTACCACCTCTCCAAATAGCCCATACTATTTGTGAACAGCTTGAATGGTTAGGAAGGTTTGGTTTTCCCAACACCAATCTTCAATTGGCCTCTTTGTCACCAGCTCCCATTGCTCCTGGTTCTGCATTCTGGAGCCAAAGGGAAGAAGCCTAATCACTCTTTCATATGACAGCATTTTCAACACTTGAAGTCAGCTATCAGGCCCTCCCACCCACACTCTACAATGAAACTGTTCTTCTCCAGGATAATCATGCCCAGGGACTTCAATTCAATCTTCATACGATGGGGTCGCAAGTTCTCACAACTTATGGATACCTTTCTCTGCATGCTCTCCAGTTTATCAAGGTCCTTCTTAAACTGCAGTGCCCAGAACTGAATGAAATACTCCAAACCAAGGCTCATAATGGCAGCAAACAATAGGATGATCATTTCCAATATTCTTGGAAGTCACTGATCTTTTAGTACAGCCCAGAATTTGCTCCAAATTCTATGAAACCAATCAAATGGATGTTCTGGCAATGATACTATATGCGCCCCCTGCCTTGGAGGGCAACTAGGTAGCACAGCAGATAAGAGCACTGGTCTTAGAATCAAGAAGATTCATCTTCATGAGTTCAAATCTGGCCTCAGATACTTCCCAGCTGTGACCCTGGGTGAGTCACTTAACCTTGTTTGCCTCAGTTACCTCATCTGTGAAATGAACTAAAGAAGGAAATGGCAAACTACTCTAGAATCTCTGCCAAGAAAACCACAAATGGGGTCATGAAGAGTCAGACACAAATAAATAACAACTTCTGCCTTTGAATCTTAAAGGTCTCTTTTCTTAAACTTCTTATAAAGAGCATGATCTAAGAACAACTGAAAGACGGTTGGCTGAATCCTCATTAACGCATATTAATTATACATTAATTATAAAATTATTTAAGAATCTACATTAATTAGAACTCATTTATATGGTGCTTTAAAGTTTTTTTTTCTTACAACAAGCTCATGAGTTAAGTACTGCCCTCCTTCACCTCAGAGAGGTTATGGGTGGGACTTGTGCATGATCACACAACTAGTGTCAGAGATGGTATCATAAAGACTTAGTGCTTAAAGGATCTACAGATCATCTCGTCCTCTGTTCACAGAGAGGGAAACTGAGTGCCAAAAAGACTCATCCAGAATCATAAGTTTAGACTGGGACTCAAGTCTTCTGATCTCAAGTCCAGCAGTCTACTACAAGATCCACAGTCTACTGCAAGACAGAAATGGACTAGCAAGAGGGGAGAGTATATTTCATCTGGGAGAAGGAAATGGAAGAAGTGAGGCTGAGGAAGAAAGGGAAAAGAGAAGATAAATTTATTTTTTTTAAAAGGTGAAAGAAATTACCTCTGTCATTCAAAGTCCAGCTCAAACTAACTGCTTTTTACTCACAAAACACTATTAGATAGTTGGGTTACAGAAAAGTGTGTTGATCCAAAAGGAATTTTAATTGTATTCTATGACCATGCCCTATCCCCAAGATTTGCTGTTATGAAATCCTGATTTTGCTCAGCATAAGTGGGTGGTCCATTCTCACCTAAAGCATTTTTATGGAAACAAAATCTCTCTGTCTCAGTCTCTGTCTCTGTCTCTCTGTCACACACACACACACACACACACACACACACACACACACAAAGAGGTTTTCCTTACAAGTTCCTCCACCAAGGATCAAGGAAGATTGATGCTGATATTGATTGGCAATGAAACAGCTGGGCTTAGAAAGCAATGCAACTTATATGGTAGTCAAATATAACAAGATATGCATATTTACAGCAAGTTTCTTTACACTCACAGGGGCCATCTACATCTTAATACTGGACCCAGATGTCTCCAGAGAAGAAAGTGAGACTGGCAATTTTGCACAGCCCTCCCTCACTCAAAAAACAATTCACTTGCAAGTCTTGGTATCCCCTTCTTGATGCCACGGTCTTGTTCAAGAATGAAGGACAAACAACAACTTTATATTCACAACTCAGGATCCCAAATGCAATCTCTGAAATTTTGATTCATCTATGATAATAACTCTCTTTGTTATTGTCTCTTCTCTCTCCCCTATTTTTTTCTTCCCTTAAGGAAGGTAGAATAGGGATCTTTTTACTGCCACCAATTCTTTTATTCTCAACAATGAACTCTTCTGACGTTATATAGTTGGAAGGTATTTTTTTTGTTTGCTTATTGCAATCAAGACTTTTCCTAACCAACAACAATTTACTAATGTCAACAGCACTTAAGCTAAAGAAACACATTCCCTTTCCCCACTTTAATTTTCCATATCAAAAAACCTGTAGAGTAAATGTGGGATGAACAGCAATGATGAACAAGGAAAGAATCTCAGAGGTTTCTAAAACTCTGACAAGGACTTTCTTCTGTCTTCTACTAATGCAACCAAAAGATTTTCCCTCTTCAAGAACCAAATATGTCTTAGATTAGAAACATATGAAACTGAGGTTATTGATATAATTTCCACTCATTTTTATATCACAGAAGTGCTCTTGACTCGTTATGTTTTCTTTCACTGTAAATCTTTGAGTTTATTTTGTTAGAAAGTATTTTTTCAAGGTTTGCTTATTGCAAACAAGGCTCTTCCCAACCAACAGTAATTTACTAATGTTAATAGCATATAAGCTAAAGAAATACATTCCTCCCCCCCACCCCCTCCACCTTAACTTTTCCATATCAAAAAACCCAAAGAATGAATGTGGACAGACTACAATGATGGTTCTAAAACTGTAAAAAGGACTTTTTTTCTATTCTCTACTGATGCAGCCAAAAGATGTTTCCTCTTCAAGAACCAAATATGCCTTAGATTAGAAACATATGAAACTGAGGTTATTAATATAATTTCTACTAATTTCTACCTCACAGAAGGGCCCTTGACTTGTTTTGCTTTCTTTCACTGAAAATCAGAAATGAGAAATTACAGCAAAGCAATTTTATTAGACACATCTCTGTACACACAGCCCTTTCAAACCTGAAGAAACAAAGCAAAAGAAACATAATGCAAAAGAAAGCCTAACTTTGCTTCCAAGATGATTCTCAGGCAATTATGTCACATGTTTTGAACCTGATTTCCAATCTGCCCCCTCTGAGTAGCCATAACAGCACTTGCCTAAATCTCCAGTGATGGAATATTGGAGCTCTCTCAGCTGAAGGCTGCCACTGGTAACAGAGATCCACAATCATTCATACTAAGCTACCCAACACTTTCCACCCTCCCCCACCCCCCAAGGATAGTGAACTAGTAATGGATGTCTGTTGAACTGATTAGGATACTGGGGTCGGGGAGAAGGTTGTGGGGGAGGTTTCAGTTTAGTTCTCCAGAAAAGCAGGGGTATTGCTGTCGGAAAGCTCCTACCTCAATGTGGGTGTGTGTATTTGTGTCGGGCAGTTAAGTAAAAGAAATGGCATTTTTCAGTAAGCAGGAATATGCGTTTGAAGGATGGCTTTATACTGGGGGCTTTCTTTTCTAAGCTGTATGAATGAATTTAGATGGAGTATAAAAGAAGGAGAGGGCACAAGAGGAGGAGAAAGGTCTCTTAGTACCCCCTGGAGGTTGAAAGTGAGGGTGGAGAGGCCTCATCGACCCTGCCAGAGACTCTCTTTCTAGTGCTCTCCCGGCTCCCTTCACACTGTCACATGAGGAAGTCACTCACCACCCGTGAGCTGTGCAGGGCCAAAGCACAGCGCTAGCTGAAACCACAAAACCACTGCGAAGAGTCTCGGGGGGAACTGATGCTGGGGCTGCTGCTGCTGCTGGGGCTGCTGCTGCTGCCGGGGCTGCTGCTGCTCTAGAAATGCATCTCCACTGCTCGGGTTCATTCCATGATACATCTTTTATCCACAGAGGGCATCCGGCTTGCAAGAGTCTGTAACAAAAATACCCCGAGCTCGTTCAGGGCACTCTCCGCTCCAGCTCCCGCTAAGCCGGAGCGCCCCCTTTCCCTGCTCAGCACCCTGGACCCTCCTCCTCCCCACTTCATCCTATTTCACCCCCTCTTCCCATTGTGCAATAACGACACTCACTGAGGTCCGGAGAGTGCAATCTCTGGGATGCTCTCCTACCGAAAGAGCAATGGAGGTGTGGGAGGACAGAGAATTAATGCAAATCTATGTTGCACCCGTCTCTGCAATTCAGCAGTGAACGACCATGCCTTGAAAGTATAAAACCTCTCAGGGTCTCCTGGCTAACAAGATACTTTTTTTTCTTCCCCCTTTAGGCCTATACATTTCACTCTTAAGAATACCCCAGTGTGGCACTGGATTCCTGTAGCTAGTTCTCAGTTTATTTCCCTTCCTGGGATCAGAATGTGTCCTACTGCACAGTCTTCAGGAGATATCCCCCGCGCTGTCACATTCAGCCGGGGGCGGGAAGGGGGGAAGGAAGGGGGGACCAAAACACTGACTCTTTCCCTCCGCACGCCCCTTCTCCCGTGTGGGGATGCCCTTTCCTGCCTGGAAATCTTACCTGTGGGTTTCATGCATGCAGTCTCCTT